>SJYT01007596.1:70182-143291 GCA_006410635.1 Cephalophus harveyi | reverse complement strand
TTCTCTGCATCTATTGAGATAATCATATGGCTTTTATTTTTCAATTTGTTAATGTGGTGAATTACATTGATTGATTTGCGGATATTGAAGAATCCTTGCATCCCTGGGATAAAGCCCACTTGGTCATGGTGTATGATCTTTTTAATGTGTTGTTGGATTCTGATTGCTAGAATTTTGTTAAGGATTTTTGCATCTATGTTCATCAGTGATATTGGCCTGTAGTTTTCTTTTTTGGTGACATCTTTGTCAGGTTTTGGTATTAGGGTGATGGTGGCCTCATAGAATGAGTTTGGAAGTTTACCTTCCTCTGCAATTTTCTGGAAGAGTCTCAGTAGGATAGGTGTTAGCTCTTCTCGAAATTTTTGGTAGAATTCAGCTGTGAAGCCGTCTGGACCTGGGCTTTTGTTTGCTGGAAGATTTCTGATTACAGTTTCAATTTCCGTGCTTGTGATGGGTCTGTTAAGATTTTCTATTTCTTCCTGGTTCAGTTTTGGAAGTTTGTATTTTTCTAAAAATTTGTCCATTTCTTCCACGTTGTCCAATTTATTGGCATATAATTGCTGATAGTAGTCTCTTATGATCCTTTGTATTTCTGTGTTGTCTGTTGTAATCTCTCCATTTTCATTTCTAATTTTATTGATTTGATTTTTCTCTCTTTGTTTCTTGATGAGTCTGGCTAATGGTTTGTCAATTTTATTTATCCTTTCAAAGAACCAGCTTTTGGCTTTGTTGATTTTTGCTATAGTCTCTTTTGTTTCTTTTGCATTTATTTCTGCCCTAATTTTTAAGATTTCTTTCCTTCTATTAGCTCTGGGGTTCTCCATTTCTTCCTTTTCTAGTTGCTTTAGGTGTAGAGTTAGGTTATTTATTTGAGTTTTTTCTTGCTTCTTGAGGTGTGCCTGTATTGCTATGAACTTTCCTCTTAGCACTGCTTTTATAGTGTCCCATAGGTTTTGGGTTGTTGTGTTTTCATTTTCATTCGTTTCTATACATATTTTGATTTCTTTTTTTTGATTTCTTCTGAGGCATTTTAAAATTAAAGGTACAACACTTAGTAAAAGAAAGAGCACAAAATCAGAACCAAATAAAACGGGAAATGCTGGCACCCTAAGGTAAGGGTTAAAATAGTTACAATGTTTGAGAATGAAGTAGTGCTCTAACAGGGCTCCCCAATCCTTGGGCCCCTCCCCAACCCCTTGGACCAGTACCAGTCAAGGTCTGTTCGGAACCAGGCCACACAGAAGGAGATGAGCTGTGGGTGAGTGAGTGAAGCTTCATCTATATGTGCAGCCGCTCCTCATTGCTCACATTGTCTCCTGAGCTGTGCCTCCTGTCAGATCAGCAGCAGGGTTAGACTCTCATAAGCGTGCAGCACAGTTCAGGTATCGCTATTCCCCATCACCCCCAGATGGGACCATCCAGTTGCAGGAAAATTAGCTCAGGGGTCTCTCTGATCCTGTATTGTTGTGAGTTGTATAATTATTTCATTATATATTACAATGTAATAATAAAAGAAATAAAGTGCACAATAAATGTAATGTACTCGAATCATCCTGAAACCACCCTTTCACCTCCACCCCTGGAAAAATTGTCTTCCACGAAACTGAAACTGGTCCCTGGTGCCAAAAAGTTTGGGGAGCGCTGCTCTAAGAGGTCATTAAGTCTTTTTAGTTTTGGAAAAAGATATGACTCTTTGGAGGATCACTTTTTGATTCACAGAAGATGACTCCATGTGTTATCTACTTAAATACAAGTAAATCAGTTGCCCTCCCATTAATTCCAGCAGCCATAGGGAGAACCCAAGCTGTGTGGACCAGAGCCTTTTAAGACTTGAAATGGGAGCCAGAAGTGAAACAAAACAGAAAGCATCCAGAAGTGGGTCTAAAGGGAGTTGTTTTGAGAATTACTTGAAGGCACCCAGTGTCTTTATAGGAGTGTATCTGCAGCATGACTTGGCTGTCCACATACCGTGAAATGATTTTAAAATTTATAGCCATGATTTTAAATAGGAAGAGTCATTACTTTCTTGTTTATTGAGCAAAACAACTGGTTTGGCTGACTAGAATGTTTAAGGGACTGATGCAACAATTGCTACTGCTTCAGGCTTCTGTTAGATGCTTGGAACATTTACCATTGGTTTTAAAGAAGGAAAATGACTGGTTTGGAGCACTGTATAAGTAATATCATTATACAATGAGACATTGCTTTCTAAATCTATAGGTATTTTAAAAAATCATGTGGAGAACTGTGTTTATAATGTGGGTAAGCTATACTTTTTCAAGACCCTTATTTTGCTGTCTGTACAGAAAGGGCTTCCCAGGTGGCTCAGTGGTAAACAATCTGTCTGCCAATGCAGACAGGAGACGTGGGTTCAATCCCTGGGTCAGGAAGGACCCTTGGAGAAGGAAATGGCAACCCACTCTGGTACTCTTACCTGGGAAATCCCATGGATAGAGGAGCCTGGTGGGTCAAGGCAGGGGGGTCACAAGAGTCAAACATGACTGAGCATGCATGGAGTAGTGAAAGGAGCTCAAGGAAAGTTCAAGCTCAGATACAGTTAAGTATATTTTAAATTAATAAAATTACTTAAATTTTTGAGAAAAGCTTGATTATGTGTATGTTTATCTCTCTCTGTTGCTCAGTCGAGTCAGACTCTTATGCGACCCCATGGACCGTAGCCCGCCCAGCTCCTCTGTCCATGGGATTTCCCAGGCAAGAAATACCGAGTGGGTTGCCATTTCATTCTCCAGGGGATCTTCTCAACCCAGGGATCAAATTCACGTTTCCTGCATTGCTATGCAGATTCTTTACCACTGAGCCACCTGGGAAGCTCCCATCTATATATTTATGTTAGGGGTAAAATTTTAGTGGGCAGCCCTGTTTGTTAAGCCTGAAACCAAGAAGGACCCTGTGGGGCTCCTGGGCATGGAAGCCTTTCAAATATTTGCTAGTCAGAGAAGGGAAGGATGTGGAGACTAGGGAGGGGCAGTCAAGAAACAGTAGAGCAGGCTTGGGGCATGCAGAGTACATCATGGGTAACGCTGGGCTGGATGAAGCACAAGCTGGAATCAAAAGACACCTCAGATACGCAGATGACGGCACCCTTATGGCAGAAAGTGAAGAAGGACTAAAGAGCCTCTTGATGAAAGTGAAAGAGGAGAGTGAAAAAGTTGGCTTAAAGCTCAACATTCAGAAAACAGAAATCATGGCATCCAGTCCCATCACTTCATGGCAAATAGATGGAGAAACAGTGGAAACAATGGCTGACTTTATTTTTTTGGGTTACAAAATCACTGCAGATGGTGACTGCAGCCATGAAATAAAAAGACACTTACTCCTTGGAAGAAAAGCTATGACCAACCTAGACAGTATATTAAAAAGCAGAGACATTACTTTGTCAACAAATGTCCGTCTAGTCAAGGCTATGGTTTATTATGGATGTGAGAGTTGGACTATAAAGAAAGCTGAGTGCCAAAGAATTGATGTTTTGAACTGTGGTGTTGGAGAAGACTCTTGAGAGTTCCTTGGACTGCAAGGAGCTCAAACAAGTCCATTCTAAAGAAAATCAGTTCTGAATGTTCATTGGTAGGACTGAGGTTGAAGCTGAAGTTCCAAAACTTTGGCCACCTGATGCGAAGAGCCGACTCACTTGAAAAGACCCTGATGCTGGGAAAGATTGAAGGCAGGAGGGGAAGGGGATGACAGAGGATGAGATGGTTGGATGGCATCACCAACTCAATGGACATGAGTTTGAGTGGACTTCGGGAGTTAGTGATGGACAGGGAGGCCTGGCGTGCTGCAGTCCATGGGGTTGCAAAGAGTCAGACACAACTGAGCAACTGAACTGAACTGAACTGGGGCAGAGTACTGGTTCTGCCTCAAGATAACAATATCTTTGAGCTCTTCTGCAGAAATAAAACCTCCGAGTAATGGAAGATGCTAACTACTTGATGAAACATCCTTCAGAGAAGATCAGGAGACTACCTAAGGCCAGATAAAGGCCATGATCCTTATCAGCAATCCTGCCCCTGAACCATTGCCATAAAAACTGCCAAATTCTTCCCAGTGGGGACACAGAGTTTTAAGAGCAAGAGACCAAGCTTCCCCCTTTTGCTTGGGAAAAGCAATAAAGCTATTCCTTTTTATTTTATGTCTGTCTCCAAGAGTCGATTCAGCTCTGGTGCATATATGCTGAGTTTTTGACATCAATCACACTTTAGTTCAGATGCTCAGTCGTGTCTGACTCTTTGCAACGCCATGGATTCCAGCATGCCAGGCTTCCTTGTCCATCAGTCACACCTATAATGACACAAACAGATTCTCAGCCACTTAATTCACTTTATAAATATTTATTGACTTACTACCTAGTACGTGCCAGACATTGCGCTATGTATGACCAAGACTCTGCCTTTGACCCAGCTCTAGTCAGGGTCTGCTGAGCCCTCAAGTCCCTGCCCTTGGATTCTGTCATTGACTGGTAAGAATCTTGTTGGGTCAGCTTAGTGGAAATCCGCCACCCTCGATATCAGGTCAAAGTCCCCATCATCCCCGTACTCTAAGTAGGTAGGTTTATTCACTAAGTCATGTCTGACTCTTGCGGCCCAATGGACTGTAGCTTGCCAGGCTCCTCTGTCCATGGGATTTCCCAGGCAAGAATACTGGAGTGGGCTGTCATTTTCTCCACCAGGGGATCTTCCCAATCTAGATCAAAGCCTGATCTCCTGCACTGCCGGCAGTCTTTACCAGCTGAAACACTAGAGAAGCCTCAGGTGGCACTAGTGGTAAAGAACCCTTCTGCCAATGCAGGAGACACAAGAGATGCAAGTTTGATCCCTGTATTGGGAAGATGCCCTGGAGGAGGAAATAGCAATCCACTCCAGTATTCTTGCCTGAAGAATCCCATGGGCAGAGGAGCCTGGTGGGCTGCAGTCGATGGGGTCACAAAAGAGTTGGACACAACTCAGCACGCAGCGCATTAGAGCATGAAAGTCTCAGCCCCTGCTCCTCTTTGGGATCAAGGAAAGCCTGGACTTCTGTCTTCTGTTCCTTAGTCCCGTCTTGTATAGCTGGTCCTCTGAACCTTCCTCACCAAAGACAGTGACAGTTGAGAAGGGCAGGAGGAGTTTTGAGTTGAGCTTGCCAAGGCCATCCTTCTGTACTCCCATCACATGAGCTTGGGATAGGATCCCAAACAGAGGACACTCAGAGTTCCATGTGGCCACATCTGGCTCAGGAGAGAGAAGCACACAGACAGAATAAAATCAGAAGTTGAAAGATTAACTTGCCCTTGGGGTTCTCCTGGAAAGAATACTGGAGTGGGTTGCCATGCCCTCCTCCAAGGGATCTCCCCAACCCAGGGCTCAAACCCATGTCTCTTACATCTCCTGCACTGGCAAGTGGGTTCTTTACCACTAGGGCCACTTTGGAAGAGGAGCCTGGCAGGCTTCAGTCCAGGGGGGTCACAAAAGAGTCGGGCACAACTGAGCACATTAAAGCATGAAAGTCTCAGCCCCTGCTCCTTTTTGGGGTCAAGGAAAGTCTGGACTTCTGAACTTTCCACTAAACTGACCCAAGATTCTTACCAGCCAGTGACAGAATCCAAGGGCAGGGACTTGAGGGCTCAGCAGACCCTGACTAGAGCTGGGTCAAGGGCAGAGTCTTGGTCATACATAGCACAATGTCTGGCATGTAGTAAGTCAATAAATATTTATAAAGTAAATTAAGTGGCTGAGAATTTTTACTCTTCCCCCAAAACTTTCATACTTCTGCCTGGGTTCTATTGTGTGTCTTTGAAGTCTCTACCTTGTCCTTCATCCAAGTGAGAGTTCCTTCCTGACAACTAGAATGAAAACTTGCATTTCCTCTAGAATGAGAACTCTTAACTCACTTTTGACTGATATAGGAAATCTGATGAAATCCACAGACTCTTTCCTGGAAAAAAGTGAAGATACAAAATTTTCATGGAATCTTAGAGGTTTTACAGGTTCCCTGAAAATCATCCATGAGGATTCTAAAACTTCTGTTATAGTCAGTTCATGCCAGGGTCTTTTATTTAAAGGTTATATTTTATTTTTTATTTTATTTTTTAAAATTATTTATTTATCTAATTTGGCTGCATTTGGTCTTGGGCTTCCAAAGTGGCAATAGTGGTAAAGAACCCACTTGCTAATGCAGGAGATGTAAGAATCTTTGAGCTCTTCTGCAGAAATAAAACCTCCGAGTAATGGAAGATGCTAACTACTTGATGAAACATCCTTCAGAGAAGATCAGGAGACTACCTAAGGCCAGATAAAGGCCATGATCCTTATCAGCAATCCTGCCCCTGAACCATTGCCATAAAAACTGCCAAATTCTTCCCAGTGGGGACACAGAGTTTTAAGAGCAAGAGACCAAGCTTCCCCCTTTTGCTTGGGAAAAGCAATAAAGCTATTCCTTTTTATTTTATGTCTGTCTCCAAGAGTCGATTCAGCTCTGGTGCATATATGCTGAGTTTTTGACATCAATCACACTTTAGTTCAGATGCTCAGTCGTGTCTGACTCTTTGCAACGCCATGGATTCCAGCATGCCAGGCTTCCTTGTCCATCAGTCACACCTATAATGACACAAACAGATTCTCAGCCACTTAATTCACTTTATAAATATTTATTGACTTACTACCTAGTACGTGCCAGACATTGCGCTATGTATGACCAAGACTCTGCCTTTGACCCAGCTCTAGTCAGGGTCTGCTGAGCCCTCAAGTCCCTGCCCTTGGATTCTGTCATTGACTGGTAAGAATCTTGTTGGGTCAGCTTAGTGGAAATCCGCCACCCTCGATATCAGGTCAAAGTCCCCATCATCCCCGTACTCTAAGTAGGTAGGTTTATTCACTAAGTCATGTCTGACTCTTGCGGCCCAATGGACTGTAGCTTGCCAGGCTCCTCTGTCCATGGGATTTCCCAGGCAAGAATACTGGAGTGGGCTGTCATTTTCTCCACCAGGGGATCTTCCCAATCTAGATCAAAGCCTGATCTCCTGCACTGCCGGCAGTCTTTACCAGCTGAAACACTAGAGAAGCCTCAGGTGGCACTAGTGGTAAAGAACCCTTCTGCCAATGCAGGAGACACAAGAGATGCAAGTTTGATCCCTGTATTGGGAAGATGCCCTGGAGGAGGAAATAGCAATCCACTCCAGTATTCTTGCCTGAAGAATCCCATGGGCAGAGGAGCCTGGTGGGCTGCAGTCGATGGGGTCACAAAAGAGTTGGACACAACTCAGCACGCAGCGCATTAGAGCATGAAAGTCTCAGCCCCTGCTCCTCTTTGGGATCAAGGAAAGCCTGGACTTCTGTCTTCTGTTCCTTAGTCCCGTCTTGTATAGCTGGTCCTCTGAACCTTCCTCACCAAAGACAGTGACAGTTGAGAAGGGCAGGAGGAGTTTTGAGTTGAGCTTGCCAAGGCCATCCTTCTGTACTCCCATCACATGAGCTTGGGATAGGATCCCAAACAGAGGACACTCAGAGTTCCATGTGGCCACATCTGGCTCAGGAGAGAGAAGCACACAGACAGAATAAAATCAGAAGTTGAAAGATTAACTTGCCCTTGGGGTTCTCCTGGAAAGAATACTGGAGTGGGTTGCCATGCCCTCCTCCAAGGGATCTCCCCAACCCAGGGCTCAAACCCATGTCTCTTACATCTCCTGCACTGGCAAGTGGGTTCTTTACCACTAGGGCCACTTTGGAAGAGGAGCCTGGCAGGCTTCAGTCCAGGGGGGTCACAAAAGAGTCGGGCACAACTGAGCACATTAAAGCATGAAAGTCTCAGCCCCTGCTCCTTTTTGGGGTCAAGGAAAGTCTGGACTTCTGAACTTTCCACTAAACTGACCCAAGATTCTTACCAGCCAGTGACAGAATCCAAGGGCAGGGACTTGAGGGCTCAGCAGACCCTGACTAGAGCTGGGTCAAGGGCAGAGTCTTGGTCATACATAGCACAATATCTGGCATGTAGTAAGTCAATAAATATTTATAAAGTAAATTAAGTGGCTGAGAATTTTTACTCTTCCCCCAAAACTTTCATACTTCTGCCTGGGTTCTATTGTGTGTCTTTGAAGTCTCTACCTTGTCCTTCATCCAAGTGAGAGTTCCTTCCTGACAACTAGAATGAAAACTTGCATTTCCTCTAGAATGAGAACTCTTAACTCACTTTTGACTGATATAGGAAATCTGATGAAATCCACAGACTCTTTCCTGGAAAAAAGTGAAGATACAAAATTTTCATGGAATCTTAGAGGTTTTACAGGTTCCCTGAAAATCATCCATGAGGATTCTAAAACTTCTGTTATAGTCAGTTCATGCCAGGGTCTTTTATTTAAAGGTTATATTTTATTTTTTATTTTATTTTTTAAAATTATTTGTTTATCTAATTTGGCTGCATTTGGTCTTGGGCTTCCAAAGTGGCAATAGTGGTAAAGAACCCACTTGCTAATGCAGGAGATGTAAGAGACATGGGTTTGAGCCCTGGGTTGGGAAGATCCCTTGGAGAAGGGCATGGCAACCCACTCCAGTATTCTTGCCTGGAGAATGCCATGGACAAAGGAGCCTGGCAGGCTACAGTCCATGGGGTTACAGAGTCAGGCATGACTGAAACGACTGAGCATGCAACACGGATTCATTGGGTCTTAATTGCTGCAGGCAGTTAAGTTGGGTCTTCGTTGCATCATGTGGGATCATTTGTTCGGGCACATGTACTCTCTAGCTGTGGCGATCAGGCTCAGTAGTTGCAGCGCTTGGGCTTAGTCGCAGCCTGTGGGATCTTGGTTCCCCAATCAGGAATTGAACCTGCGTCCTCTGCACTGTAAGGTGAATCCTTGACCACTGGACTACCTGGAAATTCCCCATGCTAGGGTCTTGATCCTGACATTGCCTACCCGTACTGAGCAACTTCTTTAATGTTTCTTGATTTGATTCGGGTACCTGGTGTTTTCCACTCTATTGCCTGTGGTTTAACTAGTATGTTGGTATCAAAGAGATTGCACAAAGAAAACACAATGATCTCTTTCTTATTATTATTTTGAAGCAAACAGGTTAGAACCAGTTAGAGCAGCCTACACACTCAGCTAAACCTGGTTGAGGATGCTGTGGGCAGATGGATGGCAACCGCAAGCAAAGGATTCCTAGAGGGTATTAGTTCTCTTGCAAAACCCCCGCCCCTTGAAAATCAGGTGATGCTAGTCACAAAAGCAAGGCTGATTTCCCTTGATTTGTTGCCATTGTGGTGACAAGGAGATCAAGCAATCCACATCATTTTAATCATTAAAGGGCTCCAGGGGAAACGAGTGGTTTCAGTGACTGCTCTGCATGACAAGGTAATGACCAATGTCTGCTCGGTGGTTGACTGTGTTCCATATTGACTAGGTAATAATCTGCTGTGTGCAGCTGGCTGGAATAGATTAGAATGGTGAGCACAGACACAGACTAATCAGTAAGAGAGATATGAGCCACCCTATTGCAGTGTCCTTCGAGACCTCCCACAGTCACATCTGTCACTCTGAAATCCCGCTGTGTCCAGAGAATGCTTTATTTGCAGACTGGTCCATGCTTTCAAAGGTGGTATTTGACACAGTTAGGGAGATCCTCTCCCTCAGCGACAACCTGCATTTCTTGATAAGGCACCTAACTCATTTAGGTGTTTTAGAAATTGTGAATTTGTGTTCTGTTCATCCGTTTTATCCATGAGAGGGCTGTAAGTGAATCGGCTAGTTCCTCCTGCCTGGAGTTTATCTAGCTTGAGTAGGGCATACTCAAGGGGAAAAAAAACTGGCACAGAGGAGACAGCTCTTGTTTTACAATGAAATTTCTAACAACCTTCAGGGACGCCCTGTCAGTGAAGGCCAGGGAGAATCTAAATTGACCAGTGAGCTAGTCCTATATCAAAAAAGATTATGAAGGGACAAAGATTGGGGGAATAGGATACAAATTAATAATTCTTAGAAATGTATATCCAGTAGACTAGATCGATGGATCTTAGATAAATAGAACACCATGTGAAAAGACCCCAAAATTCACCAAGGGTCAGAGAAATGCAAATTAGAAGAATAGCAAGATTTCATTTTATACCCTTGAGGCTGGAAACAAAAATGTCAAAAAGAGCTATAATATTTATCACTTGTGGAGATCCGGACAACAGAGTGTCCTTTCCCAGTGCCATTGGAAATGTAGTGTTACAGTCGTTTTGGAAACAAATCTGGCTACTTCTTATCATAATTACACATATTTTTGATCCAACAAACCTGCTTTGGGGCATCCCATAGAAACAAATATATACAAGAATGCTTGTTGTACTGATGAAAAACTGGAAACAAAATAATCTATTGTTAAGAAAATGACTGAAACACATTACATAGAAAACACAATATATGCAATTTTGAAAAAAATGACTTAGACTTATACCTATTAATTTGGAGATATTTCCAGTTAATTATGAGAAGTAAAGTGTTTATGATATGGTCACAGTTTTTCGTAAAAAAAAAAATAAGTGATAACTAATGAGAACCTACTCTATAGCTCAGAGAAGTCTACTCAGTGCTCTGTGGTTTCCTAAATGGGAAGGAAATCCAAAAAAGTGGGGATATATGTATACATGTATACATATATGATTCATATACATACAGGATTCACTTTGATATACAGTAACTAACAGAACATTGTAAAACAACTATACCTCAATAAAAATTAATTAAAAAGAAAGTGATAATAAAGATCCTACACATATATTTATGTGTGGATGTTCAAGAGACATTATATGTGTATGTATGTATGAAAAAAACTATAGAAGGAATCAAATTTCTTATTAAAATGTACTAAAAAGCTTATTTGATGCAATCACATTAATGCATTTATGCGAAAGTATATGTGTAATATATTAATGAAGCAAAGCTTCTAAGAGAGCCAGTAGCATGCAGGATCCAGCCTGTACTGGACCCAAGAGCCAATTGTTGAATTTTCAGGACCTTTGCAGGCCAGTCTTAAACATAGCTGTTATTAAACATTAAATAACATAAGCTTACTGCTAAACATTTCATATTAAAGATCAAAGGCAACAAATACTCCAAACTCATCACTTCCTAATTATCTTGTTATTTCTTACTATTATCTATGTGCTTGAGGTTACATCTAAGTATCTATATGTTTACTAAACTAAGATTTTAAGGAAAAACCCAGACAAAAGTGGGAAAATAATCTCTACTCAATGAAAAAGTATTAATAATCCTAAAAATTGAGCCAAAGATGATCATAGAAGCATTTATCTATGAAAATTTAAACAGAAGGAAAAACACTGGGTAAACATGTAAAATAGTTTTAACTTCACTTTTAAATTAATTTTACTGAAACATTAAAAAAAAAAAAAAAAAAAAGAACATTTTGGCCAACCCAATACACAACATGATGCTGGGAAAGATTGAGGGCAGGAGAAGAAAGGTGTGACAGAGGATGAGATGGTTGTATGGCTTCACCGACTCAATGGACATATTTGAGCAAACTCTGGGAGATAGTGAAGGATGGGGAGGCCTGGCATACTGCAGTTCATGGGGTCACAATGAGTCAGACACGACTTAGCTACCAAATAACAACAACAGTATATAACAGTATGCTGCTGTATGTCTCTCCCTAGCTCTGCATTCAGGGATGTTGACTTGTTAGCTTGAAATTACCCATGATGGGAGAATTACACCATAGAAATTAGCAAGTGCCACACATCAGAACTTGATCTACCTTTTGCTAATTCTCCAAGCCAGGCTTCAGCAATACGTGAACCATGAACTCCCTGATGTTCAAGCTGGTTTTAGAAAAGGCAGAGGAACCAGAGATCAAATTGCCAACATCCGCTGGATCATGGAAAAAGCAAGAGAGTTCCAGAAAAAACATCTACTTCTGCTTTATTGACTATGCCAAAGCCTTTGCCTGTGTGGATCACAATAAACTGTGGAAAATTCTGAAAGAGATGGGAATACCAGACCACCTGACCTGCCTCTTGAGAAATCTGTATGCAGGTCAGGGAGCAACAGTTAGAACTGGGCATGGAACAACAGACTGGTTCCAAATAGGAAAAGGAGTACGTCAAGGCTGTATGTTGTCACTCTGTTTATTTAACTTATATGCAGAGTATATCATGAGAAACACAGATGTGACAGTTGGACTGTGAAGAAGGCTGAGTGCCGAAGAATTGATGCTTTTGAACTGTGGTGTTGAAGAAGACTCTTGAGAGTCCCTTGGACTGTAAGGAGATCCAACCAGTCCATTCTGAAGGAGATCAGCCCTGGGATTTCTTTGGAAGGAATGATGCTAAAGCTGAAACTCCAGTACTTTGGCTACCTCATGCGAAGAGTTGACTCATTGGAAAAGACTCTGATGCTGGGAGGGATTGGGGGCAGGAGGAGAAGGGGACGACCTAGGAAGAGATGGCTGGATGGCATCACGGACTCGATGGACGTGAGTCTGAGTGAACTCTGGAAGATGGTGATGGACAGGGAGGCCTGGCTTGCTGCGATTCATGGGGTCGCAAAGAGTTGGACACGACTGAGCAACTGAACTGAACTGAACTGAAGAAAGAGATGGAGAAAATGTTAAATGCAGACAAATTGTTTCATGTTGCATCTGAGTAGCACTCAAAAACTAAGAAAATATTCTTTTAGTGTCAGGAAAACTATTTTCCAGTTAGCAAAGAAGTCCCTTGAGTCATTGACATGACACATGGGTGAAGTTCTAACATCCATCTTTGTTGTTTTACTCATCTTGCTTATTAATATAAGTGAAAATATTAATCAGCATTCATGTCAAGACTGTACCTTGAGAGCCAGTTATTAACCACTTATTAATACAGAACCAGATGTGGAAAGAAAGAACCAAACTATACAGTTTTATGTGCAAAGATACGGATTTTTATATTAATTCTGAAGTGGAAGCTATTGGAGGGTTTAAGACAGAAAAATAAGATGACCTGAATGCTGCAAAAAATGGACTGACTAAGGTCCATCTAGTCAAAGCTATGGTTTTTCTATTAGTCATGCATGGATATTAGAGTTGGACTGTAAAGAAAACTGAGTGTCAATGAATTGATGCTGTTAAACTGACATGTTGGAGAAGACTCTTGAGAGTCCCTTGGACTGCAAGGAGTTCCAACCAGTCAATCCTAAAGGAAATCAACCCTGAATATCATTGGAAGGCTGATGCTGAAGCTAGAGTTTCAATACTTTGGCCACCTGATGTGAAGAGCTGACTCATTTGAAAGACCCTGATGCTGGAAAAGATTGAAGGCTGGAGAAGGGGACAACAGAAGATGAGATGGGTGGATGGTATCACAGACTCAATGGACTTGAGTTTGAGCAAGCTCCAGGAGTTGGTGATGGACAGGGAACACTGACGTGCTGCAGTCCATGGGGTTACAAAGAGTCAGACACAACTAAGCGACTGAACTGAGGTCCTGAGAGGGGTAAAATAGAGCATAGGTGGAGAAAAGTAGAAGTGATAAGCTGAGTTAGGAGAACAGTTAATGACTTACACCAGCTAGTCATGATGAAGGTAATGAAAAGTGGTCAGGTTCAAGATGCAGAATCAAGATAATGTCAGCAGGACTAGCCGGTGATTTAGTTGCGAGCTTGAAGAGAACAAAATCATGCATAACTGCAAGGCTTTGGTTTGAACAACTGGAAGAATAGCACTACTATTTAGTAATAGGAAGTAAGATGAAGCAAAAATAGGTTGAGGAGGGTTTGGAGCAGAATCAAGAATTCTGTTTTGGACATGTTTCAGTTGGATGACTATTATATATCCAATTGGAAATGGTGAGAGTGAAAATGTAGGGACTGTGTTTTCCATAGAATACAGATTCTAGGGGACTTAAAGTAAAAGGAGATATGGGACGATCCAACAAAGAGACGATGAGAAAGGAAAGATCCCAATTGACTAGACTGGCTTACGTCTTGGGTTGTATCTAAAGATGAAAAGAGATGAGACATTGTGGGTAAAGTTGACTATATATATGACCATATGTGTGTGCGTGAGTGTATATATATACATATATATATTTAAGTCCCCAAAATACCTAGTGAATGGAAGAATTTAGACCCCTTAAGAAAAAGTTAGCTATAGCCTGGATTCGGCTAAAGAAAGCCTAGTCTAGGTAGACCAGGTAGGAAAGAGATGTTCAACATTTCACTCTATGTAGAAAATATAATCCCAATATACCCTTTGGACCCCAGTACCCTTCCTAGATTTTGAATGTGTATGTGCCCTACTGTTTCCCATTCCCTCCACACTCCCCTCATCTTGCTCCCAGGCTTAATTTCAGTTCAGTTCAGTTCAGTTCAGTTCAGTCACTCAGTCATGTCCAACTCCTTGCAACCCCATGAACTGCAGCACGCCAGGCCTGCTTGTCCATCACCAACTCCTGGAGTTCTCCCAAACCCATGTCCATCGAGTTGGTGATGCCATCCAGCCATCTCATCCTCTGTCATCCCCTTCTCCTCCTGCCCCCAATCCCTCCCAGCATCAGAGTCTTTTCCAATGAGTCAACTCTTCGCATGAGGTGGCCAAACTATTGGAGTTTCAGCTTCAGCATCATTCCTTCCAATGAACAACCAGGACTGATCTCCTTTAGGATGGACTGGTTGGATCTCCGTGCTGTCCAAGGGACTCTCAAGAATCTTCTCCAACACCACAGTTCAAAAGCATCAATTCTTCTGCATTCAGCTTTCTTCACAGTCCAACTCTCACATCCATACATGACCACAGGAAAAACCATAGCCTTGACTAGACAGATCTTAGTCGGCAAAGTGATGTCTCTGCTTTTCAATATGCTATCTAGGTTGGTCATAACTTTCCTTCCAAGGAGTAAGCGTCTTTTAATTTCATGGCTGCAGTCACCATCTGCGGTGATTTGGGAGCCCAAAAAATAAAGTCTGACACTGTTTCCACTGTTTCCCCATCTATTTCCCATGAAGTGATGGGACCAGATGCCATGATCTTTGTTTTCTGAATGTTGACCTTTAAGCCAACTTTTTCCCTCTCCTCTTTCACTTTCATCAAGAGGCTTTTTAGCTCCTCTTCACTTTCTGCCATAAGGGTGGTGTCATTTGCATATCTGAGGTTATTGATATTTCTCCTGGCAACCTTGACTCCAGCTTGTGCTTCCTCCAGCCCAGCATTTCTCATGATGTACTCTGCATATAAGTTCATTTAAGTGCTAGCAAACACAGCCCTGGTGGTCTAGTAGCTAAGACTCTGCACTCCCAAGGCAGGGTGCTTAGTTTTGATCCCTGGTCAGGGAACCAGGTCCCACATGTGACAACTAAGATATCCCACATGCTGCAACAAAGATTAGTGATCCCAGGTGCCAAAATAAATACCTGGTACAGCCAAATAAATACAGATTTAAAATGAAAACAATAAAACAAAACAACCTGGAAACAAAACACATCTGTGTTGATCTCACAGTCCAGTTGACTGAGTGGAATTCAGAGTCCAAGGCTGATACCATCTCATGAGGCTGGACAAGGACATGGCATGACTGGTGATGTCTGTAAAGAAGGTATGAGATACCTGTGCTGGTGGAGTGATGGAGTGCTGTGCAGAGGACTACAGAGACATAAAGAAAAATACTACTCAGAAACCACAAGCCTGGAAGGAGCACATCCCATCTGGCCCCACTCCTACCCTAAAACAAGCACCAGCACTCCTGCCCCATGGCTGGGATGGCTCATCAGAGAAAGACTCCATCACCTTTGGATCCCATTTCATCAACTGCCAGCCTAGCTCAGCTGTATTTGCTTTTATCTCTTTACCCCTAGCTGTTTAGTCATTGTGTCCAGTTCTTTGAGACCACATGGACTGTAGCCCACTAGGCTCCTTTTATCCATGGGATTGCCCAGGAAAGAATACTGGAGTGGGTTGCCATTTCCTTCTCATGGGGATCTTCCAGACCCAGGGACTGAACCTGAGTCTCCTGCATTGGCAGACGGATTCTTTACCACAGAGCACCTCAGAAGCCCCAGACTCCTACTTTAATACTCTCATCTCAGTGGCTTACTTTAAAGTCATTCAACTTGGTTACTGTCTGGATTTCCTACTGGAATTTTGGCCATGATATGACTGCCTAGATTTCAGCTTTTGCTTATTTTTTCAATTTTAGCATGTGCTCTTTCCTCTAATAAGCCCTTTCCTCTCCCACCAGTACTGCCAAAGAGAGGACTTTTTGCCAGAGCCCCAGACCCAAAGAGTTCACTCCTCCTCTTCTTAGCCATCCCATCTCATGAGATAAAGAACCCCTTGCCATAGTGTGGAGTACCTGCTGTTATGCTGAGAAGACCAAGACTAAACAGGCACTAGTTTAAGATACAGTTTCTGTTGATGTCCAGAATAAGCTTTAAGTTAATCAAGCAAACATCACGATATTGTTATGTTTATTCAATTTCCACTTCCTTCTTTCTCCAGAACTGTCACTCAAGATAAGAGTAACCAGGTAAATGATGAAAACGTGAATATCAGAATGTTTTCCCTGTATTTATTCAATTTTATTTATTTTTATTTTTCTCCATTAATTTTATTTCAAGTATGGTTGACTTTGTGAAAATTTTGTAAGAGGAATGGAAGATGGGCAAGAAGAGACAATGACAAGTAGTTAAAGAATGTAACAATGAAGGGTAACATATTAAAATTTGGCTTTGAATTTTCTATGGTATACTTACCACTCAAAAAAAAAAAAAAACAGCCAGGGCAGGATGAAACATTCAGAGGTGATGATAATATGTTCATTGGCTTGATTTCGGGGACAGTTTCACTGGTGTGTGCATATGTCTGAACTTATCATACTGTATATTAAATATGTACATGTTTTGGTATATCAATTATACATCAGTAAAACTGTTTCTAAAAAAGAATTATAAGCTGAATCTCTGTGTTTTACCCCTGAAAATTACATGACATTGTAAATCAACTATACCTCAATAAAAATTTTTTAAAGAATTATAGGAGTTTGGAATGAGCTCAGAGTTGAAACTATTTTTTAAAACTTATTTTTATTGAAGTATAATAGATTTACAATGTTGTGTTAATTTCTGCTGTATAGCAGTGTGAATAAGTTATACATATGCATTCAGTTATACATATACATTCTCTTTCATATTCTTCCCCATTATGGTTTGCAACAGGATATTGAAAATAGTTCCCTGTGCCACACAGTAAGACTTTGCTTATCCATGCTATATATTAGTCTGTGTCTGCTAATCCCAAATTTCCAATCCATGCCTCTCCCACCCCTTCTTCCCCCTGACAATCACAAGTCTGTTCTCTGTTTGTGAGCCTTTCTTTTTCATAGATAAGTTCATTTGTGTCATATTTTAGATTCCACATATGAGAGGTGTCGTATGATCTTTGTCTTTCTGTGTTTTACTTAGAATCTATTTTTAACAATTCTTCTATTGAAGAAGCATTTGTTAAGGACTCCCTGTGTCAGCAATGTTCTGGATGCTGGTGTGACAAGAAAGCAAGGCAGTCCCTGTCCCTGACCCATACATCTATCAGAGAATACAGAAGACACAAGAAGCAACAATAATAACGCATGATGATGGGGAAGTCGGAGCCATGGAAACGTGTAGCAGGGCAAGTCTGGTGTGGGAGGGGGTAAGGATTGTAATTCACGAATTAGAGACTGACTTATACAGCTATCAGTGACAATCAGGACAACCTGCACAGACTTCAGCTAGAGGGGGAAAAACCCATTTTCTTTTATATCATCATTTTATTTACATATTGGCATCTCCTCATTCCTATCCACTTACTCGTGAAAGCAGGCCCTTTTTAGAGACTACAAATAGTGATTAAACAAAGGGGATTCTGGAAAGGCGAACAAAGCATTAGAGATGGTTTCATTTTATATAAATGCCAAATTTTCTGCCTCAGTAAGGTCACAGCTGTGACAAGAATTAGTCTGCTTTCTAGGTCATATATTTTCTAAAGCACCATGCAAAGAAAATACTAATACATCAGGGAAAATGAAAGAAATGGACTCAATTATTTTAAAACCATGTGAGGAGGAAATTTTTATGATAAAAAGAATAAAGAAGCATATTGGATAAACAAAGAAAATTATATTGTTTGTATAAAGTAAAGATGCATTTGCCATTTAAATCCATGAGCATGCAAAGAACTGAGTCCTAAATTTAGTTTCCTGTTTTACATAAGATCCTGAATAGACATTAAATTAATTGATGTCTAATGAGTCTAACTGGAGTAAGCAATGTCAACCAGTATTGTTGCCTGGAAAATCCCATGGACAGAGGAGCCTGGTGGGCTGCAGTCCATGGGGTCACAGAATTGAACGTGACTGAGTGACTGAGCATGCAATGAGTCTAGCATCATTTTCAGTATAATGATATTCTGTGCACTTTTGGCAATTTATAAATTGTAATTCTATGAATTGCATTTAAGAAATAACTACAAATAATCTCAGGATACGGGATATGTAGGGTAAAAGATTGCTTACAGAAGGATGATTAAAGCATGAATTTTAGCCACTGATGAAATTATCTGATTCATATCAGAATTAATCAGCATAGGCTGAGTAATGTTTAGTCATAGACAAGACACACATCAGTAAATTAGCACCGAGTTGGTAATTATCAGTGTTCCCTGGGTATGGATGACACCACTAGATGCAGCTCAAAATAACTCCTTTTGTACGCTGCTCGGTGTTTTCGTTCATTCTGTGTTTGGACTTTGGCCACAGAGGGATTGATGTTTACCGCAAAGAGCTTGGAGTCAGAAGATCTATATTCTGGTCTCAGGGCTGCTAGAAGATAACGATTTGACTTTACAAAAAAATAAGTTCAACACCTCTCTTCATGTTGCACGGCTGCAAAATGAAGGTACTTTATAAAGCAGTGTTGTGAAAGGAGTGAAACAAGACCAGGAATATAAAATGACAAAATTTGTAATAGACACAAATACAAAACAACTAGATAGTCTACACATAAATATAATTATATAGTGTAATAATAACAGATATAAACTAAATGATCCCTTTAGAGCCTGTTGATAGAGTTCTCATTTCTAAACCTCAAAAAGCCAGTTAGACTGTAGATGTGTGTTTGTGCATGTATATATTAAGTGATGAGCACTTGCTAGTATTATTATTCATATATAACAGAATGATACATGCCATAGATGTATAGAGCTTTTGAAGATTCAGAACCATGCAAAGAAGGTGATGATCAGCAATTTATTTGGATGTCTAGTACATTTTGCATCACTTCTACAAATAAAAAATCAATAAAGAAGGCTGATAAATGGGCTCCTCATGTGAGAGCTGAAGACAGAGACAGATGGAGAGGCTTTGTTTCTGAAACCTCTAGCCTGGGATAAATTACACAGTCATGAGCTGAAGTCATCTACGATTAATTCCTGTTGTAAATTTCAGTTGAGAGGGTGAAGGGAGCCTGATACAGTATCACATCATTGGTTTGTGTATTTTTAGCAAGTGGATGTGATTTCAACAATGAAACTTTTTTAGTCTAAAACATTATAGAAATTATGCAAGTTGTTTTAAACATATTGTTTTTAGAGGACAGACATACGTTTATATTAATGTTTATCATAATGTTTCTTGTGTTCTTTGGGAAGGAAACCCCAGATACCATCACTATAAGAGAAAAATGTTTTTCTTCTACATAATTCATAGGTTTGTTTGCTTCTCAAACCAGTACAAGCCATAGGGGCACCTAAACATATGGAGAATTCATCACATTAAATTAATACCTATCTCTACACTGTATTAAACCTCAACATTCAGAAAACTAAGATCATGGCATCTTGTCCCATCACTTCATGGCAAATAGATGGGGAAACAGTGGCTGACTTTATTTTGGGGGGCTCCAAAATCACTGCAGATGGTGATTGCTGCCATGAAATAAAAAGACCCTTACTCCTTGGAAGGAAAGTTATGACCAACCTAGACAGAATATTAAAAAGGAGAAACATTATTTTGTCAACAAAGGTCCATCTAGTCAAGATTATGGTTTTTCCAGTAGTCATGTATGGATGTGAGTGTTGGACTGTAAAGAAAGCTGAGTGCAGAAGAATCAATGCTTTTGAACTGTGGTATTGGAGAAAACTCTTGAGAGTCCCTTGGACTGCAAGGAGATCCAACCAGTCCATCCTAAATGAAATCAGTCCTGGGTGTTCATTGGAAGGACTGATGCTGAAGCTGAAACTCCAATACTTTGGCCACCTGATGCAAAGAGCTGACTCATTTGAAAAGACCCTGATGCTGGGAAAGATTGAGGGCAGGAGGAGAAGGGAACGACAGAGGATGAGATGGTTGGATGGTATCACTGACTCAATGGACATGAGTTTGGGTAGGCTCCAGGAGTTGGTGATGGACAGGGAGGCCTGGCGTGCTGCAGTTCATAGGGTTGCAAAGAGTTGGACACAGTTGAGCGACTGAACTGCACTGAACACTGTATTAATTTTCTCAGATTATTTAAGAATTATTTGACATGATAATACACAGAGACTGATTCAGCATGCAGCAACATGGATGAACCTAGTGAAACCATCATTCTAAATTAAGTAAACCGGATGGATAAAGATAAATATATGACATCCTTTGTGTGGTATCTAATAAGAATGATACAGATGGACTTCTTTACAAAACAGAAACAAGCTCACAGACATAGAAAACATGATTACCAAAGAGGATAGCAGGGAAGTTGGGGGAAAGAGAGATAAATTAGGAGTTTGGGATTCACATATACACACTGCTGCTGCTGCTGCTGCTGCTAAGTCACTCCAGTCATGTCTGACTCTGTGTGACCCCATAGATGGCAGCCCGCCAGGCTCCCCCATCTCTGGGATTCTCTAGGCAAGAACACTGGAGTGGGTTGCCATTTCTTTCACTATATATAATATATATATATGTATATGTATATATATAAAATAGATATATTTTACTATATATAAAATAGATAACCAACAAGGGCCTACTGTATAGCACAGGGAACTGTATTCAATATCTTGTAATAACCTATAGTGAAAAGGAATCTGAAAGAAGAATTATGCAATTAATATATAGAACAGAATTAATAGATATTATATAATTGTATACATACTATATATATGCATATACCCAAAATTATTATTTTGTGTATACTGTATATGGGCTTCCCTAGTGACTCATCAGTAAAGAATCCACTTGCCAATGAAGCTGACACAGGAGATGCAGGTTCACTCCCTGGGTCGGGAATATCCCCTGGATGAAAAAATAGCAATCAACTCCAGTATTCTTCCCTGGAAAATCCCATGTACAGAGGAGCCTGGTGGGCTACAGTCCATAGGATTGCAAAGAGTCAGACATGACTGAACATGAACTCAGATATACTATGAAATGAAGTGAAAGTTACTCAGTCATGTCCAACTCTTTGCAACCCCATGGACACAGTCCATGGAATTCTCCAGGCCAGAATACTGGAGTAGGTGGCCATTTCCTTCTTCAGGGGATCTTCCCAACCCAGGGATCAAACCCAGGTTTCCCAAACTGCAGGCAGAAGGGAAGCCCAGGTATAATATATATAGTATATTACTATATATACACAAAATTCTAATGAAAGAAATCAAAAGAAGAGCTCAAAAAAATGGAAAGGCGTATTGGGTTCAAGACTGAACATAATAAAGATATCAATTATTCCCAAACTGTCTACATGTTTAATGCAAATTCTATCAAAATTCCAGCAAGGTTTTTTTGTTGCCTATAGATAAGCATATTTTAAAATTTATATGGAAAGATGCAGACCATAGAATAGCTAAAGCAATCTTTAAAAAAGAACAAAGTACAGGAATGCTCTGTCCAACATTAAAGTTAACTCATAATACTCTTAATATTAATTACTTTTAATATCAAGACACTGATGTCTGTAGAGAGAAGGACACAGGGACCAGTGGAGCAGAATGGAAATCCAGAATCCAGACCACGTTTGCTGTTGTTTAGTTGTCCAGTCATGTTTGACTCTTTTGCAACCCCATGGATTGGGATTTTCCAGGGAAGAATACTGGAATGGGTTGCCATTTTCTTTCTCCAGGTGTTCTTCCTGACTCGTGGATCAAACCCGTATCTTCTGCCTCAGTCTCCTGCATTGCAGGCAGATTCTTTACCACTGAGCCACAGGTAAAGCCCAGAGCACATAAACATGCTCACCTAATTTTTGACATCAATCCAAAGCAATTCAGTGGAGAAAGGATAGCCTTTTCAACAAATGATGCAGGAACAATTGAATACCTAAAAGCAAACAACATGAATGCCAACCTAAACCTTGCACCTTATACAAAGATTCACTCAAATGGATCAGGGACAAAATGTAAATATAAACCGTGAAACTCAGAAATAAAAGAAAATCCTTGGAATCTAAGACTAAGCAAAATGTTCTTAAACTTGACACAAAAGACATGATCCATAAGAGGAAAATTGATAAATTAGACTTCATCAAGATTTAAAACATTTGCCATGCAGATGCCTTGTGAAGAGACTGAAAAGACTAGCTACATCTTGGGAGAAAATATTTGCAAACTTGTTGTTGTTCTGTTGCTAAGTTGTGAATTTTCAAAATCAACAAACAAAAACATCCAATTAGAAAATGGGCAAAACTCATGAAGGCTAAAGAGGATAGATGAATGAAATGATGTCCAACATTACTAGACAACACAAAATGCAAATTAAGACAATGAATGGTAAGCAGCATGGTAATGATTTTAAAGCTTACAGAAGTATCAAATCACTATGTTGTGTAATAGGGACAATCTTAGTGTTTTAGAACAAATATACTTCAAAAAACTCATAGAAACAGAGATCAGATTTGTGGTTACCAGAGGTGGGGAGCAGTGGGAAGGGTAATTGGATGAAGGTGGTCAAAATGTGCAAAGTTCCCGTTATAAGATAAATAAGTATAGGGCTGTTAACACACAACATAATAAATACAACTAACAGTGCTATATGATGTATATGAAAGTCATTAACAGAGTAAATAATAAGAACTCTCATCACAAGGGAAAGAAATTCTATTTCTTTAATTTTATATCTATCTGAGATGATGTATGTCCACTAAGCTTATTGTGGTAATCACTGAATGATGTGTGTAAGTCAAATCATTATGCAGTATACCTTTTGTTTACATAGCTCTGGTGTTGACATCACAATAAAACTGGAAGAAGAAAAAAAGACAGCAATGAGCTATCACTGCACACTCTCAGAATGGCTAAAATAAAAAAATAGCAACAATACCAAGTGCTTCTGAGAGTATGGAGAAGCAAGATCATTCACATTGCTGGTGGGAATGGACAGTGGTACAGCCAATCTGAAAAAACAGTTTGGCTGTTTCTCACAAAACTAAAAATGCAATTACCATATGACCCAGCAATGACAGTCTTGGCATTTATCCCAGAGAAATGAAAAATTATGTCTATCCAAATAATCTGTACAACAAACATTCAAGCACCTTCGTCATCATGGCCCCAAACTGGAATCCACCCAGTTGTCCTCCAACAGGTAAATTTTTTTTTGTGTGTGTGTGTGTGTGTTTAAGTCTTTTTTTTTTTTTTTTTTTTTCTTTACAGTACTGTATTGGTTTTGCCATACATTGACATGAATCTGCCACGGGTGTACATGAGTTCCCAACCCTGAACTCCCCTCCCACCACCCTCCTCACACCATCTCTCTGGGTCATCCCAGTGCACCAGCCCCAAGCCTCCTGTATCCTGTATCGAACCTAGACTGGTGACTCGTTTTTTACATGATAGTATACATGTTTCAATGCCATTCTCCGAAATCATCCCACCCTCTCCCTCTCCCACAGAGTCCAAAAGTCTGTTCTATACATCTGTGTCTCCTCTGCTGTCTCACATACAGGGTTATCATTACCATCTTTCTAAATTCCATATATATGTGTTAGTATACTGTATTGGTGTTTTTCTTTCTGGCTTACTTCACTCTGTATAATAGGTTCCAGTTTCATCCATCTCATTAGAACTGATTCAAATGAATTCTTTTTGATGGCTGAGTAATACTCCATTGTGTATATGTACCACAGCTTTTTTTTTTTTTTTTTTCATGTTTTCTTAAAACTTGACAAAAGCTGATTTCACAAGGAGAATATTAAACTTCCTTGCAGACATTTTCTCCCAGTTGGCCCTCTTAACCTTGTTCATTACAGGTTTGATAAACATTTAAACAAATTTTGTTGTCAAGCCTAAATAACAGATATTATATCAAGTGGAAGTATGAGTGATTTGTTTTTTACTTTTACTCTTCTCACTTGTCTACAAAGAATACACTTCCTTCATGTGCTTTAAAAAAAATTGATAACAATGAGAATGCTATACATGAAAAATCAAGTGCTATGGATGAGTTGTTTTAGAAGACATTTTATAACTTTCAGGGCTTTTCTACAAACTAATTAATGTTAGTAAACTGAGCATTTAACATAAGATACCAAAATAAGTGAAATAAGAATCTAGTTAAACAGGAAGAAAGAATTGATGAATATAAAAAGAAAAAATAATAAAATTTTAGTTTACATAAAACAAGTGCAAAAACCTGGTTCTTGAGAAATCTAATGAAGAAAAGAGAAAGATAACAACAGAAAGAGATATAAAACAGATCATAGGTGATTTTCCTAGCTATGACATAATCTATATACAATTCCATATTTAAACATTTGAAAATAACATTGAAATGGGTAATCTCCTCAGAAAATACAAATGCCCAAAGTTGAATACCAACCCATGTTTTAAAATCCTGAATAGAAGCCCAAGAGAATAATTGGAAGAGTTTTATCAGAGAACGACTCCACAAAAGCATCAAGCCCAGACAATTTTATAGATAGCATTTTTTAAACTGTCAAGAAAGAGATAATTCATATGTTGTTTAAACTTCTGGAGAGTATAGAGAAAAACAAAGATTACTTTGGACAGGGATTCAGGATTGGGAGCTCGTATACACCCGTGGTGGATTCATGTCAATGTATGGCAAAACCAATACGGTATTGTAAAGTAAAATAAAGTAAAAATAAAATTAAAAAAATAAAATTAAAATAAATAAATAAAATGCAGATCCAAAAAAAAAATCATATCCAATTTTACTTATGAATACAAGTGTAAAAATATTAAAACATTAGCAAGTTAAGTCCTGGATATAATAAAATAAGAATTCCCCAGATAAATTCAAGAAAGGCTTAAATGGGGAATTCAAGGGGAGTTCACGATTGAGAAATAAGTTGACATATATAATTGTATTAACACAACAAGGTAAATAAGTCACTCTTTTTGAGGGATGCAGAAGCAGGACTCAATAAAAGACAACATCAATTAGATGAGGTCAAGAAAAAGCTTTGAAAGACTTACTTACAAAGTAGGATTTTAAAAATCTGTATAAACGCAACAGTCAAGTCAAACTTAAAGGTAAAACAATCATCACATTATTTTCAAATAGAAAAATAAAGTAAGGATGACTACAAATGCATTTATTAATTAATATTGTTTCAGGAGAGCTAACCAATACAAAGAAATTGCGGGGGGGTCGGGGGGGGGAATAAAGAGATATTACTATTAGAGAGGAAAGAGGGAAACCTGAAAATTAATTGGAAAACTGTTAGATTTAACTAGAGTGATTGATTAGTAAACAATGTAATGAGAGATACTGATAGAAGTGTACTTCAATCCCCAAAAGTTATTTTGTGGATGTTGATAAACTGATTGGAAAGTTCATATGGAGAGACGAGAGACCCAGAAGAACCAACAAAACACTAAAGAGCAAAGCCACAGCATTGACGCTACTGGACTTCAAGACTTACTATAAAGCTGCCATGACCAAGCTCAGGCTCGTGTGCACTCAGCTGTGTCCAACTCTCTTTCAACTCCTGCCAGGTTTCTCTGTCCATGGAATTTCCAAGGCAAGATGCCGGAGTGAGTGGCCATTTCTTCTCCAGGGGATCTTTCCAACCCCGGGATTGAACCTGAGTCTTTTTCGTCTCCTGCATTGGCAGGCAGATTCTTTACCACTGAGCCACGGGGAAGCCCCACAATAACCAAGGCAGTATGGTATTTGTGAAAATGAAACAGAAAATAGAGCCTAGAAAAAGCACCCACACCGTCAACTGATATTTGACAAAGATGTAAACACAATTTCATGCAGAAAGGGTGGTCTTTTTTAACAAATAGTGCTAGAACAACTGGACATCGACATACAAAACATTAATCTACACCCAGAGCCATATACTTAAACGTAAAATGCAAACTTATAAACTTCTAGAAGATAATGTAGGAGACAATCTAGGTGACTTTGTGTTTGGCAATAAGTTTTAGGATAAGAAGTGTGTGTGCTGGTCGATCAGTCATGTCTGACTCTTTGCAACCCTATGGATTGTAGCCCACCACTCTCCTCTCTCTGTGGAATTCTCCAGGCAAGAATACTGGAGTGGGCTGCCATACCCTCCTCCAAGGGATCTTCCTGAGCCAGGGATTAAACCTGGCTCAGGTTTAATCCCTGGAGATCAGTGGAGAAAAAACTCCAGAAGGAGTGAAGAGATGGAGCCAAAGCAAAAACAACACCCAGTTGTGGATGTGATTCATCTCTTACTTTTCCTGTATTGGCAGGTGGATCCTTTACCACTAGCGCCACCTGGGAAGCCAATTTCAGGACTTGAGGTTGATAAAGGAAGAGACATGGCTATGAAAAGCAGCAACACATGACCAACTTATTGGCCAGGGTTGCAGGAGAGAGGAAGTCTTTCCCATGAAGGGACTTTTCAGTGGCACAAGGCAATCATCCAGAAAGGGAATAGGGGAGAGGGAAGAAGGGGATGTCCTAAAGAGGGCTATGAGTCTGGCCAATGTTGGTCAGCAGCAAGGTAAGGGGTCTCTGGGTCAGAGAGCTCCGAAGTGAAGTAGCAGTGTCTGGTCTTTTA
Organism: Cephalophus harveyi; assembly: GCA_006410635.1. NCBI lineage: Eukaryota > Metazoa > Chordata > Mammalia > Artiodactyla > Bovidae > Cephalophus > Cephalophus harveyi. The sequence continues at coordinate 116,311 of SJYT01007596.1, read as the reverse complement.
TGGCTACAAGGGTTTTCTTTTTTAAGGTTAGCAGATGGGACTTTCTTAGTGAACCAGTTGCCCGAACTCCACACTTCTAATGCAGAGGACTTGAATTCTATCCCTAGTCAGGGAAGTAGATCCCACATGCTGCAACTAATGATCCTGCATGCCACAACTAAGATCTGGCTCAGCTGAATAATTAAATAAATATTAAGGTTCAGTTCAGTTCAGTCACTCAGTCACATCTGACTCTTTGCGACCCCATGGACTGCAGCATGCCAGGCCTCTCTGTCCATCACCAACTCCCGGAGTTCATTCAAACTCATGTCCATTGAGTCGGTGGTGCCATCCAACCATCTCATCTTCTGTTGTCCCCTTCTCTGCCTACCTTCAATCATTCCCAGCATCAGGGTCAGATCCCGGTCTTGTTTTGGCTGACTGTATAAAGCTTCTCCATCTTTGGCTAAAAGAATATAATCAATCTGATTTCGGTGTTGAGCATCTGCTGATGTCCATGTGTAGAGTCTTCTCTTGTGTTGTTGGAAGAAGGTGTTTGCTATGACCAGTGCATACTCTTGGCAGAACTCTATTAGCCTTTGCCCTGCTTCATTCTGTACTCCAAGGCCAAACTTGCATGTTACTTCAGGTGTTTCTTGACTTCCTACTTTTGCATTCCAGTCCCCATATAATGAAAAGGACATCTTTTTTGGTTGTTAGTTCTAGAAGGCCTTGTAGGTCTTCATAAAACCATTCAAATTCAGCTTCTTCAGCATTACTGGTCAGGGCATAGACTTGGATTACCATGATATTGAATAGTTTGCCTTGGAAATGAACAGAGATCATTCTGTCATTTTTGAGACTGAACACAAGTACTGCATCTTGGACTCTTGTTGACTATGATGGCTACTCCATTTCTTCTAAGGGATTCCTGCCCACAGTAGTAGATATAATGGTCATCTGAGTTAAATTCACCCATTCCAGTCCATTTTACTTCACTGAATCCTAAAATGTCTACATTCACACTTGCCATCTCCTGTTTGACCACTTCCAATTTGCCTTGAATAATGGACTTAACTTTCCAAGTTCCTATGCAAAATTGCTCTTTACAGCATCGGACTTTGCTTCTATCACCAGTCACATCCACAACTGGGTGTTGTTTTTGCTTTGGCTCCATCTCTTCACTCTTTCTGGAGTTTTTTCTCCACTGATCTCCAGTTGCATATTGGGCACCTAGCGACCTGGGGAGTTCACCTTTCAGTGTCCTATCCTTTTGCTTTTTCATACTGTTCATGGGGTTCTCAAGGCAAGAATACTGAAGTGGTTTGCCATTTCCTTCTCCAGTGGACCACATGTAGTCAGAACTTTCCACCATGAACTGTCGTCTTAGGTAGCCCTACAGGGCATGGCTCATAGTTTCACTGAGTTAGACAAGGCTGTGGTCCATGTGATCAGATTGGTTAGTTTCCTGTGATTGTGGTTTTCAGTCCATCTGCCCTCTGATAGAGAAAGATAAGAGGCTTATGGAAGCTTCCTGATGGGAGAGACTGACAGGGGAAAACTGGGTCTTGTTCTGATGGGTGGGGCCAGGCTCAGTAAATCTTTAATCCAATTTTCTGTTGATGGGTGGAGCTGTGCTCCCTCCCTGCTATTTAGTTCAGTTCAGTTCAGTTCAGTCGCTCAGTCGTGTCCGACTCTTTGAGACCCCATGAATCGCAGCACGCCAGGCCTCCCTGTCCATCACCATCTCCCGGAGTTCACTCAGACTCACATCCATCGAGTCAGTGATGCCATCCAGGCATCTCATCCTCGGTCGTCCCCTTCTCTTCCTGCCCCCAATCCCTGCCAGCATCAGAGTCTTTTCCAGTGAGTCAACTCTTCGCATGAGGTGGCCAAAGTACTGGAGTTTCAGCTTTAGCATCATCCCTTCCAAAGAAATCCCAGGGTTGATCTCCTTCAGAATGGACTGGTTGGATGTCCTTGCAGCCCAAGGGACTCTCAAGAGTCTTCTCCAACACCACAGTTCAAAAGCCTCAATTCTTCGGCGCTCAGCCTTCTTCACAGTCCAACTCTCACATCCATACATGACCACAGGAAAAACCATAGCCTTGACTAGACGGACCTTAGTCGGCAAAGCAGGAACTATCCCTGCTATTTACCTGGGGCCAAACTATGGTGGAGGTGATGAAGATAATGGCGACCTCCCTCAAAAGGTCCCATGCATGTACTGCTACACTCAGTGTCCCCAGCCCTGTAGCAGGCCACCATCAACCCATGCCCCTGCTGGAGACTCCTGGACACTCACAGGCAAGTCTGGATCAGTCTCTTGTGGGGTCACTGCTCCTTGCTGGCAGGTGTCAAATGTAGTTTCACAAAGTATGCAAAGTAGGTAAACTCTCAATAACTAAGAATGTTGATTTGGATTATAGGTAAAGCATCTGGACTCACAAGAATCTGAGTTTGGTACCAGTGAGCTTTGAGCTAGTGATCCTAACCTGATGAGAAAAAGTAACAACATTGGGCCATTTTATGCCAAAACACAAGAGCCATCTTTGACCCTTTAATATAACACCATCAGGCCAATCTATGAAAGAAAAAATTAATAGTATGAACTTCATTAAAGTTAAAATCTCCTGCTCTGCAGAAGACACTTTTAAGAGAATGAAAAGACAAGCCACAGACTGGAGATAATGTTTGCAAAACATTTATCAGATAAAGGGTCCATATCCAAACTATATTAAAAACTCTTAAAACTCAAAATAAGAAAACCAATGGCCAGTTTAAAATGCCCAAAAGATCTGAATAGATACATCACCAAAGAATATATACAGATGGCAAATAAGCATTTGAAAAGATGCTCAACATCATATGTCATTGTTGTTGTTGTCTAGTCACTCAGTCATGTCCAACTGTGACGCCATGGACTGCAGCACACCAGGCTTCCCTGTCCTTCAGCATCTCCTGGAACTTTCTCAGACTGATGTCTTTTGAGTTGATGATGCCATCCAAACATCTCATCCTTTGTCATTCCCTTCTCCTCCTGCTTTCAATCTTTCCCAGCAGCAGGGTCCTTTCTAATGAGTTGGCTCTTCACATCAGGTAGCCAAGTCACTAGGGAGTGGCAAATTCAAACAATAATACACACCCTTAGAACGGCGAAGATCCAAAACACTGACCACACTAAATGCTGCAGTGAGTATGAAAGTGCAGGAACTCCCATTCATTGCTGGGGGGGATGAAAAACAGTAGAGTCCCTTTGGAAGACAGTTTCTTCCAAAACTAAACATACTCTTACCACACAATTCAGCAATTGCACCCCTCAGTATGTGCTCAAATGAGCTGAAAACTTATGCCCACACAAAAACCAGTGCACAAATGTTTATAGCAGCTTTATTCATAATTGCCAAAACTTGGAAACAACCAATATGTCCTTCAATAGGTATATGAATAAACAAACTGTGGTGCATCCAGACAATGGAATGTTATTCAGCACTAGAAAAGAAATAAGCTATTAAGCAATAAAAGACACGCCTGCCTGCCTGCGTGTGTGCTCAGTCGTGCCCGACTTTTTGCAATCCCATGGACTGAAGCCCACCAGGTTCCTCTGTCCATGGAATTTCCCAGGCAAGATACTGGAGTGGGTTGTTGTTTCCAATAAGACGTGGAGAAATGTACATTTCTTAGTAAAAGAGGCTGATCTGAAAGGACTATGTACTGTATGATTCCAACCACATGCAATTCTTGAAAACCAAAACTATAGAGCTGTAAAAAGATCAGTGGTTGCCAGAGGTTAATAACCTCATTTGTAATCCAAGTTTGCCTGTTAAAACTTTTAGACACGGAGTCTCCCCTCACCATTGGCAAAATTGGAAACATTTGATAGTTTCTAGAGTTACTAAGGAGCCTGGAAGGCTGCAGCCCATGGGGTCGCTAAGAGTTGGACAGGACTGAGCGACTTCACTTTCACTTTTCACTTTCATGCATTGGAGAAGGAAATGGCAACCCACTCCAGTGTTCTTGCCTGGAGAATCCTAGGGACGGGGGAGCCTGGTGGGCTGCCGTCTCTGGGGTCGCACAGAGTCGGACACAACTAAAGCGACTTAGCAGCAGCAGCAGCAGAGTTACTAAGAGTGTTTTTCTTTAGTTTAGACAGAGTTGCTCTGCATCCAATTAGAAATCCTTCCCCCTCAAATTGTGGTGTTTCCAACAGTAGTACTCAAATCACCTTTCACACATAAATTCAGCCTACTGTTTGTAATTTATGTGTGCTAATTCCCTTGTGAATCTCAGAGCATCAATGTGTATAAAACACTAGCCTGCATACAGCATAGGTTTCCAATTCTTACAAACCTTATTCTTTGCTTAGGGATGTAGATCAAGATACATCCTAGCTTCCAGGCACTCATCACTTTCTGGAATTTTATTTACCATCTTTCTCAATCATCCCCTGGTTCACCAAGGTATGGAAGGAACTTCTCCAATTTCCCCCCACCTATCACACTCATATTCTTGGCCATGAAATTTTAGATTATGCCAACTCACAAAAGTCCTCTTACTCAGCCTGTTTTTCAATGTAAGGGATCTTTGCATAAAGACTCTAATATCTGACACAATGTATTAATATTACCTCAATGTGAGGTCTTCTTCTTTACATTGTGTCAATGGTCTGCTTTCTTGGAGATCAGAGTTTAACCGTTCTCATGATCAGATCCAAACCTGGTGTTTCCAGAGGTAAGGAAAAATTAGAGGATTTTACATATATTGATGGACTGTGTTATTGTTGTTCAGTCACTATGCTGTGTCCAACTCTTTGCCACCCCATGGACTGCAGCATGCCAGCTTCTCTGTCCTTCACTATCTCCCAGAGTTTGCTCAAATTCATGTCCATTTAGTTGGTGATGCTATCTAACAATCTCATCCTCTATTTTTCCCATCTCCTTTGCCTTCAGTCTTTTTCCAGCATCAGGGTCTTTTCCAGTGAGTCATCTCTTTGCTTCAGGTGGCCAAAGTATTGGAGCTTCAGCTTCAGCATCAGTCCTTTCAATGAATATTTAGGGTTGACCTCCTTTAGGATTAACTGATTTGATCTCCTTGCTGTCCAAGGGACTCTTGGGAGTCTTCCCCAGCACCACAATTTAAAATAGTGAAAAGCTAATACTATTAGATGTTCCAACCATATTTTCTTGATGAGTGAGATTTTTCAATCTGGAGTATCCTATTAAAATGAGAAAGCTAACAGAAGAGAAATGTTGTTGAAAAGCAATTTGTTTTTGCTGTTATAGTCCGTTTGCTGGGAGAGGTTTATTTTCACTGTCAAAAAAAAAAAAGATTAAGTTGATGGCATTGACAATTTTTTGGTGGGAATTGGGAAAGATCTGGTACTGAGACATTGCGGAAAGCGTGGATTTGGTCTCCATATGCATTCTAGTATACTCTCTGCTCTTTGTAAGGAGAGTCCACATGAATTTCTCTGCCTTAGTTTTCTCTTTTAAACAGAGGTTTTAAAATTACTTCAAAGGATTAAGTTCTCAATAGAATCACCTCCTGGATTAAGTACTGCTACTGTTTTCACAGCAATTCTTTCACTTAAGGCACTTCATTTTAATGATTTATTTATGTGTAAACCTCCAATGCCTGATGTTAAGTCCAGCAGATCATAGGTACTTGATATATGTTAGTAGACTTAAAATAACTAAGTGAAAGTCTGCTGTTAACTGCAAGCTTCATGAGAAAAAGACCTACATTATTTTCCTCCTTTTCCTGAAATTACACAGTGTGGCTTTCCAAATGCAGCAACCTTGTGATTTACATTGCAGATGGCTTATCTCCCAGGACATGAATTTTTTTTATCTCCTAATGGAAATTACAATTCACATTTCACATTCTGCTTTTCAGTGCTAGGAAACAGCTGTATGTGTAAGATCAGCTTCAAGATATGCAATACAAAGAATTTAGGGTAATATATAAAAATAAGTATTTCAAAGGATAATTATTCCATGAGAACTCTGTTCAAACTGAATTCAGAAGAATGTGCAAACCACGATCATATAGAGCTAAATGTTGTTGTTCAGTCACTCAATCATGTCTGACTCTTTGCAATCCCATGGGCTGCAGCATACCAGGCCTCTCTGTCCCTCACCATTTCCTGGAGTTTGCCCAAGTTCATGTCCATTGCATTGGTGATGCCATCCAGCCATCTCATCCTCTGATGCCCTGTTCCCCTTCTGCCCTCAATCTTTCCCAGCATCAGGGTCTTTTGCAATGAGCCAGCTGTTGGCATGAGATGACCAAAATACTGGAGTTTCAGCTTCAGCATCAGTCCTTCCAGTGAATATTCAGGGTTGATTTCCCTTAAGATTGACTGGTTTGATCTCCTTTCTGTCCAAGGGACTCTCAGGCGTCTTCTCCAGCACCACAGTTTGAAGGCATCAATTCTTTGGCACTCTGCTTTCTTTATGGTCCAGCTCTCACAACCATACATGACCACTGGGAAGACCACAGCCTTGACTATGGATCTTTGTCGGTAGAGTAACGTCTCTGCTTTTCAACACACTGTCTAGGTTTATTATAGATTTCCTGCCAAGAAGCAAACATCATCTGATTTCATAGCTGCAGTCACCATCCACAGTACCTACAGAGCTAAATAGGCACCTTTATTTCCAGGGGGTTGTCTAACTAGTAATAAAGCTGGGAATGATGACTATACAACTTCAGTTGCTTGGTACCAATAATCAGGAACCACTTTGGTCTTGAGTTAGTCACCTCGTAAGGATTTAGTCCATTCTACATCTAGTAAATGATGTCAGTGGCCAAAATGCAGAGCATATTACAGTGGTTTTTGGAAGTTTGGAGTCTGGGGGCACCAGAAGCCCTCCTCCCTGTAGAATTGGGGTGGTACTCAGGACTGAGTACCAGGCACACAACTGATAAAACTGCCCAGTCCCAGAGTTCTTTCAAAGAGCCCTCTCGGTTACCATAGGAACCCAGGGTTTCTGGGGTCAGGATGCAGCACGCATGGTCAGGCATGGATTCAGCTCTCAGCCCAGCCAGGACCCAGGTAGTTCACTGGCCACTGTCCCAGTGGGCATTTTCGCTTTAGCAGGTATCCTGACTTTCCAGGGGCTCTCTGAGCAACTTCCTTGTTGGCTCAGGCCCTCTGGGGAGGTTAATGACACAAGTCACAAGTCTGGGCCACCGCCGCCTGAACATTGGTTCCTTCCCATGTCACGCTGGTGACTTGATGACAAGTATTTGGCAGGATCTGGGCCCAGTGGAGCTGAGCGGGCTCCATGTCGACTTTTTGGCTGTTGCTATTTTTAGGGCTTTCCACAGACCAAATTTTCCCTGACTGTTGACTATACAGCATGAAGGGGAGAGACACAGAGTGAGATAGGACAGACTGCGAATCTAGCATTTTGGAAGGAAGAATTTCATGGTGACTGGCTGCTAATGTTTTCGGATCATTTTGGACTCCTAGGACTGCAACCAGGAAAAGATCTGAAGAATTTCATATGTCCTGGATTTCACGGATCAGAGATGCTGAGTGGTCTGTTGTGGATCACACAGCCAGTGAGCAGCAGAGGCAAACTGGGAGCCTTGGACTCCATGGCTCCTTTCTGCTCTCTCTGCTTCACAGAAAATGTTGCTCCCTAGCTGATCAAAGTTAGACAGCATCCTAAAGCTGCATATCTTTTAACAATCTTTTTTTTTTTTTTTTAATGTATGCTGCTGCTGCTGCTAAGTCGCTTCAGTCGTGTCCGATTCTGTGCGACCCCATAGACGGCAGCCCACCAGGCTCTGCCGTCCCTGGGATTCTCCAGGCAAGAACACTGAAGTGGGTTGCCATTTCCTTCTCCAATGCATGAAAGTGAAAAGTGAAAGTGAAGTCACTCAGTCGTGTTCGATTCTTCGCGACCCCATGGAGTGCAGCCCACCAGGCTCCTCCATCCATGGGATTTTCCAGGCAAGAGTACTGGAGTGGGGTTCCATCACCTTCTCCAATGTATGCTGCTAAGCCGCTTCAGTCATGTCCGATTCTGTGCGACCCCATAGATGGCAGCCCACCAGGCTCCCCCATCCCTGGGATTCTCCAGGTCGCCGATGTATACCTATGGTTAATTCATATTGGTGTATGACAGAAATCAAACCAATATTGTAATGCAATTATCCTTCAATTAAAAATAAATTAATTTAAAAAATCTTTTTAAAATGCACATTGTTTTAAAATAAGAAAACTTGGTGCTGTGGAGAGATTCAGTTTTTCTCCTGTTGAAGACAAGACTGTTACTGCAATGGGAAAGGAAAAAGAAAAAATTCAATTCCATCCTCAAGGTGGCCATGAGACCATAACTCTAAATCCTCCAAATTCTTGCTGATGCCAACTCACAGAGTGCCTGGGAAAAAGCTAACTGCGAGGAAAGTGTGCCCCTACTGAATTTCTCTTACTGACAAGCTCTCAGTGGAGTGACACATAGCTCTCCTAAGAGTACATGATGCTTGTCTGGCTTCTCCTGCTGGACCACATTTCCTCCTCTTAAAATCTGGATGCATGATGAGGCAATGAGCTCTGGTCTCAGTCTCAGGAAAAGGTGACCCCTGATACTAATGCCCAATTTTATTTAAAATGTATACTTTCCCCCCGCCCCAGAAGTTTGTAGAATATGATAGGCTTGGGACTTTGATAATAGGGCCAAAGGCTGCAGGATTTCCACATAATTTCCCCTTTTCCTCTGCTTGTGGATACTAAGAAAAATTGAAAGAGGTAGGTTTGCTGGATTTAGCAAATAAAAACAGAAGATGCCTAGCTAAATTGATTTTCAGATAAACAATAAATGCATGCATGTGTGCTAAGTTGCTTCAGCTGTTTCTGACTCTGTGAGACCCCTTGGACTGGAGCCCGCCAGGCTCCTCTTTCCAGGATTCTCCAGGCAAGAATACCAGAGTGGGCTACCATTCCCTTCTCCAGGGGATCTCCCCAACCCAGGGATCGAACCTGTGTCTTTTATGTCTCTTGAGTTGGCAGGCAGGTTCTTTCCACTAGTGCCACCTGGAAAGCCCAAACAATAAATGTTGTTTAGTGTAAATATGTCTTATGTAATATTCGGCTTACACCCAAAAGTTATTTGTAATTTGATATTAAAATGTAATCTATTGCTCTGTATTTTATCTGGGATTCCTAAGAGAAAGGGAAAAGAGGAAGGAGAGAAGAAGGAGGAGGGGGAAGGAGAGGGAGAGTTAAGTTCGATGATTGTTTTATATTCTCCAGAGAGGAAAAATTACAGTATAAGATCACAAGGCCAGTTCCTTGTATTGTGACTGATGATGAGATCCAGCAGATAAATATTTTTTTCTCCAAAGTGGTACACAGGTAGCCCATGATAAATAAAGCTGATCAACTTGACACTTTGTTCCATTCTGTTTCATTAATTCATTCAAAACCATTTCTTTATTAGCTGGGATGGAAAAGGGGAGGCGTAGGAAGTGGTACTCAGAGATGATTTACTCTCTGATCTTCAAGACCTCACCGATCCTAAATACCATAAGAAAAATAAAAGCCACTTGCCACAGGACTGTGAAACAGAAGAGTCTCACTTCTAGTTGCAGTGAAGAGGAATGTTTACAGAAGAAGATGCACTTGAAATCTACATGAAAAGAACGTTCTTCGTGTGAACCATTATCCTGTAAGGTCATTTTTGATTGTTCTTAAAAGTTGACATCACATAGGGTCTGCCTTAGAGCAAGGTTCATGCCATCACTGGCAACGGACAGAGGACAGAGGGTAAGAGTAGCTGTCCAGGGCAGTTATCGGGAGAGCAAGCTGTAGGATGGGAGCAGTTCTGGGGAAGAAGAAGAGAGAGAAGGCGGTCAACTCATGATAAAGTAGTATTCTGAACGTGGTTTTGGTCGTATTCATTTATTTGGCTCTGGACACATTTTAAAAATGTGTCTCTTCCACAAATCATACCGTTTGCTTAGACTTAGTCAATCACTTGGTCATTTTCACTTGGGTGCTCATATCAACTGTCCAGGAATTGAAAAGTGGAAATCACTCATCTAGAATATCCATCCAGTGGTTTTTAGGATGAAAATCCCCATTTTATATATATACATATATATGTATACATACATATTTATTGTTGCTGTTTAGTTGCTAAGTCATGTCCAACTTTTTGTGACCCCATGTATTTCAGCACACCAGGCTTCCCTGTCCTTCTTTATTATATGTAATATTATATCTGATATAATATTATGTCATATTATATGTAATATTATATATAATGTTACATATAATACATAATTTATAGTTATACTATATACAGTAAATAATATTTTTAAATTAAAATAACATAATAAATTATATCTCACATCATAATATTTATATTGAAAAATGGGGACTTCCTTCCTGAAATAAAATATAATATACATATTATATGTGATAATATCTATCATGTATAAGTGTATATGCTTATGCATATATGCTTATGTGTATATATATNATATATATATATATATATATATACACACACACGTACTGGTTAGTAAATTTTTGATGCAAACAGTGCTATATATGAGTAATTTCTGATTCTTTTTACTCTCTCTTTTTTTTTTATAAAGAAAAGTAGTCATTCCTACTCCTTAAATGATTTAACGGAATCAAGAATTTGACATCTTGTTCTTATAAAGATTCAGAAATGCCAAAGGAGTTTCAATATTGCCAGAGGCTGAAAAGATTAAAAAATGAATCCTACTCAAGACATATACAATAACACAGCAATTTTAAGTCTGAAACAGAAAACACATACTAAAAAGGAAGGAACACACAAATCAATTTTTAATAATATCCTAAGAGGAAAAAATGAATTGTCAGATATTACATACTCCAAATTAAAAACAAAAAAAAAAAACATGAAGGATCCAGGAGAACAGTTTATAGCTTAACTCTCTGTAGTTCTTAGACCTTTAGGGAAAGAAATGTAGTTCTTCTAAAAAGGAGCCAGTCAATAGAAAAATTTGCAGAGCTCTCATTTTGAGGGGGTTGACCCAGGTGGCTCTGGACATCACCAGTCTTTAAGCACAAGTGAGTATACTGTAACGTGAGCATCCAAACAACATTGACTCTTAGCCTGCACCCAGGAAGGCAGGACCTCCTACCCTGACATCTCTCACTAGGGGAGGCCTCACTAGTGCTCACAGATTATCCCATCAGCTTCACTCTGTGTTCAACCTTTGCCCTGTTCTGCACCTACTCTGGATATATAACCTACTTGTTATCGTTGTATAGTTGCTAAGTTGGGTCTGGCTCTTTTGACCCCATGGAGTCCAGTACAGCAGACTCCTCTGTCCTCGAACTATCTCCCAGAGTTTGCTCAGATTCATGCTCATTGAGTCAGTGATGCTATATAACCATCTCATCCTCTGTCACCCCCTTCTCTTCCTGCCTTCAGTCTTTTCCAGCATCAGGTTCTTTTCCAATGAGTCGGCTCTTCGCACCAGGTGGCCAACATATTGAAGCTTCAGCTTCAGCAACAGTCCTTCCAATGAATATTTAGGGTTGATTTCCTTTAGGATTGACTGGTTTGATCTCTTTGCAGTCCAAGGGACTCTCAAGAGTCTTCTCCAGCACCACAGTTCAAAAGCATCAATTATTTGGTGCTCAGCTTTCTTAATGATCCAACTTTCCCATCCGTACATGACTATGGCATGTGGGATCTTCTCAGAAGATTATATCATAATCTTCTGAGGGATCTTCACAGGGATCGAACCCATGTTTCCTTGCATGGAAATCTTCCATGTTTCCTTGCATTGGCAGGTGGATTCTTTACCACTGAGCCACCAGGGAAGCCCTGTCACCTGCTCACAGAGATGCCACTGAAAACCTCTGTGCTGCACTGTTCAGAGCACCCATTTAGGAAAGTCTGATAATGACACCCAAGGGAACCACCTCCCCTCCCCACCTCCACCTCATTCACTCTCAAAGCACTTTGTTCTTTCATTTGCACCTCTAATGATTTGATGTCAAATTGGAAAAGAATATGTCTGAACCTAAGTAAAGATGGATTCCTGCCTGGCTCCTGAGGTTGCTAGAAAAATGTGTGGCCCACACAGCTCACAGGTAGGGAATTAATAGTTGCCAGTTGCTCCTAAGTAATAAGCAAAAAGAAAGCTCCAAAATTGCTAGGTTTCAAGTAAACTTATTAGGCCTTGCAGAGAGGACCAGAATAGAAAAGAATGGATCACAGAAGCAACTAAGTAAAGGGGAGAAAATTTAGCATTAAAAGTAGTGTAATTTATCATTCTTCTAGAGAACTTTTTTAAGGGGAAAATTAAAGATTCTATCTTTGTCTGGTATTTCTTCAGTGACATGTTTCATGCATGGTTTATCCTTTAAGAAAGACCATATGATCCATATGAGTCCATCAGTGGAATGGAGAAAGCTGAAAATACACTAGCAGAGCCAGAGGTCAAATCCAGCCTGGGAAACATTAGTTGGAAGCAAAGTGGAAGGTCCCACTTCTCAGAGCTACTACTTTTCATTAAGGAGAGGCAGTTCTGTGTCATGAAACAAGGTCTTCTAAATTACAAAGGCTGTTAGGGTTGGCTGCATGATTTACTAGCTGGGTCAGTTATTAACATTCAAATCTTAAATTTTTTTCATCTGAAAGAGGAAATGATAATAGCATAACCTTTTAAGTTTTTCTATACTACTTAATGAGATCATACTTGCAAATAGACTTCCCAGTGCTGGATTCATGATAACACCAACTACCTATTGTCAGGGTGGTGATGGTGGTGATGAAGGTGGCATTTACATTAAAGGGGAGAGAGTGGTTCTTTACTATTTGTTTCCATTGCAATTGTCTTCATTTCTCTATTTTACAAATCATGGTCCAGTGGTTAAGAATCACCCTTGCAATGCAAGGGACCCTGGTACAATCCCTGGTCCAGGAAGATCCCACATGCCACAGAGCAGCTAAGTTCATGCGCGCCGCAACTACTGAGCCAGTACACCAGACCCTGCAAGCCTCAACTACCGAGCTCATGTGCTGCAACTACTGAAGCCCTTGTTCTCTAGAGCTGTGCTCCGCAACAAAAGAAGCCACCACAATGAGAAGTCTGTGCACCGAAACTAGAGAGAGCGCCTGATCACTGCAACTGGAGATAGCCTGTGTGCAGCAACGAAGACCCAGCACAGCAGAAAAATAAAATTTAAAAGGCATAATAATTCACTCCAACCAAAAAAGTAATTAATAATCTGGGACCTGTTAGACATAAGTGCATTCTCAAATGCCCCTTTATGTCAAAATGCCAACCCATATATCTGTCTTTGGAAAGATTTGTGAGAGTTGCTTTCCATAATGTTGATTTAAAAGCTTTGGAGACATGGTCCAAATATCTCTGGTCTCTTCTTAATAAGGTTAAGCACTATTTTTAAACCATTCTCTGAATCCATTGATAGTTTCTGCTTGTCTGGGTAAGGCATTCTTAATGTTTTCTGTGAGCAAGTATGAAGTGCTTCCCAGGTGGCTCAGTGGTAAAGAATCCGCCTGCCAATGCAGGAGACAAGGGTTCAATTCCTGGGTCAGGAAGATTGCCTGGAGAAGGGAATGGCAATTCATCCCAGTATACTTGCTGGTAAAATCCCATGGACAGAGGAGCCTGGTGGGCTACAGTCCGTGGGATTACAAAGGAGTCAGATACAACTGAGACACTGAACACACACACACACACAAGCATATATGAAACGCTGCTTTTCAGCTCTGGAACTGTGAACTTGAAGCTGTCTCTCTTGGTGACTGGATGAGCTACAGTCAAGTCTTTCAAGAAATGCCAAGGCAGGGAGCAATGTCCTTTCTGCTGGGTGCTTCTGTGAGAACTTGTGGCACCTGAGGTCTTCCAAGCAGCAATTTGGTTTCCTCATCCCTACCAGGACTGCCCTGTAGCTCAAATGGTAAATGATCTGCCTACAATGCAGGAGATTGGGTCAGGAAGATCCTGTCATCCCTACCAGAGGTGCTGCTGGCCTTGCTCTTGTGCCCCCTACCACCAAAAGACACAGCTAGAAAGAGCTGCAGCGACCACCCCATTGTGGTCTCAAATACTACTCAGAAAGGTTATGCCAGTTTAGCAACTGTAGCATCTAATTCTGACTGCACCATCTCCCAGAAATCTCTTGACCCCAAACCCAGACAGCAAGGGGAAATCCAAGAAAATCCAAGATTTGTTTATTTTTAAAACATCACTCATTCCAATTATCTTTTTAAAAAATTATTAATAAATTTATTTATTTTTGGTTGCATTGGGTCTTTGCTGCTACACTCGGGCTTTCCCTAGTCGTGGCGAATGGGGACTACTCTCTAGTTGCAGTGCACAGGTTTCTCATTGCGGTGGCTTTTCTTGTTGCGGAGCAGGGGCTTGCAGTCTTCAGTAGTTGCAGCACATGGGATCCAGCTGCTCCGGGGCATATGGAATCCTCTGGGACCAGGGATCGAACCCATGTTCCCTGCATTGGCAGGCAAATTCTCATCCACTGTACCACCAGAGAACTCCAAAACCAAGATGTGAGCAAGAAATGAGAAAGAGGAAGAGGGTCAAGATTTTGGAGAATTCAATATCACGGCTTCCTGTGCAAGAAAGCAGCAGATTGCTTAGCCAGCAAACACTATTACCATTCTCTTTCAATTTGAAGCTTTAACTTGACACGACACAGGGTGCTTGGCATGGATCGCACTTCCTGTCACAATTTATTCTGGAGTCAGAAAATGGTTCTGACTCAAAAACTCACTGAAGCCTATTTCTCTGCTGTCATAAATCAAATCATCCCACCCATCTTGGTAGAACTTGGCTCCTATCCAAGAGCTGCCTACAAAACAGAGAGCGATGAAGAGCTTCTGAAAAGGGGAGATTCTGTGATATCAGGAATGAACCAGGACACAGATTCTCCCGAAGGATTTGGTGCAAGCTCCCAGAGTCTAGGGATGGTCTCTGAGTTATCCAACAGACTCTCTGTTCCCGTGTCAACCTCCTTCAAAGGTTTGGCCAGAATGTCGGCATGCTAGCGGAGTAGAATAGAGAAACCCAGTTGTGTTCAAAGTACCAAAGCTCTTGTTGTGGGTTATTGAGGTTTAAGCTCCACGAAGGCAGGAAGGAGGAATTTGTGCTCTCTCTCTTTTTTTTTTTTTTTTTTTTGCGGGGGTGGTAGGTGGCAGGGAGGTGGTGGAGCATCACAGACCCAGCAGGGCTTCCCAGTACCTCAGTGGTAAAGAATCTGCCTGGCGGTGCAGGAGATGCAGGTTCGATCCCTAAATTGGGAACATCCCCTGTTCACAACAGGGGATGAAGAAAGAAAATGGCAACCCATTCCAGTATTCTTGCCTGGAGAATCTCATGGACAGAGGAGCCTGGCAGGCTCCAGTCTATGGAGTCACAAAGAGTTGGACACAATTTAGCAACTAAACAACAAAAACAGACCCAGCATGATGGTCAGCTGACAGTTTCTTGAATCACAGCACCTAGGATAGTTCCAGGAACAGAGGAGATCCTCAGTAAATGCTTCATGATTGACAATCTGTCAGATCTGCCATGGCTAAATTCGATTATTGCATGCTTCCAATTTAAACATCACCCTTCATTACTTCAAGCATCTATTTGAAGACCATTAAAGTTTCCTCCGCTTCATTATTTCATAGTCAAATTTTTCATGGAGTCACAGGTACCACCCCCTGTGCTTTAATAACAGGCAGCGTTTTACCGTTTATTACACTATGCTGTGTTAATGTGTCGCATGCTCAGTTGTGTCTGACTCTTTGGGACCCCATGGACTGTAGCCCGCCAGGCTCCTCCATCCAGGATTATCCAGGCAAGAATACTGGAGTGGGTTGCCATTTCCTCCTCCAGGGGATCTTCCTGACCCAGAGATTGAAACTGCACCTCCTGTGTCTTCTGCATTTGCAGGTGGATTCTTTACCACCAAGCTATCTGGGAAACCCTTGCTGTGTTAACTCTTTGCTTATTTCTACTACCCTTAGATGGAGAGAGAGGACTGTTTCCTATTTATCCTTCTCACCCCTGTGCCTCACGTGGTAGACAGCATTTCAGAAGCATTCATTAAATACATGCTACACAAGCAAAGCTGTGCACTTGGTGGAAAGGCTTTGTGTTTCTGAAGTATTTAAACTGACATCTGTCAGTTCTAAGACTCTTGAAAAGAAGATTTTTTCCATCATGAATCAGAACTGAATTGTGCAATTTGCAAGAGATGAACAACATTTTAATGCCTACCTTTGCTTTCTATTACATACCCTTCTCCATCATGCTAATTTTGCTGTCAGAGGTCCAGGAGGAGAGTGAAACTCTTTAATTATGTCTCTTGTGAAAAAATTGAAAACACAAACCAGAATTTTTAAGCATATTCATTTCTTTAGCTTTTTTTCTTTCTTTCTTTCTTTTTCCTCTTTTTTGTGGAACAGCTATCATTTCCTCTTTAAAAGTTAAGTCTAGAGTGCTTTGGGTTTGTGGTACAAAAGTGGGTATTTACTTCAACATTCTGCAAATAATTGTTGAGTTCTTATTATTAAAGAACACTGTTTTGGAGCTAATGCGAGAGATGGAAAGATGGACAAAATTGTTGCTGTCACTGAGCTTACATTCCAGTAAAGGGGAGATAAGTAGACAAACAACCCACTGCAGTATTCTTGCCTGGAAAATCCCATGGAAAGAGGATGCATTTAAAATATATTGAAGGATGAACCTAAAAATGTTGATTATGTCTGGGTCACAAAATTTAAAGGCAAGTTTTACTGCTTCATTTATAGTTACCTACATTCTCTCATTTTTCAACAATGAACATGTATTGCTAATTATAATAAAGCAGTCAAGAGAACTGAGGGATTCCCTTGTAGCTCAGCTGGTAAAGAATCCACCTGCCATGCGGGAGACCTGGGTTCGATCCTTGGGTTGGGAAGATCCCTGCAGAAGAAAATGGCAACCCAGTCCAGTATTCTTGCCTGGAAAATCCCATGGACAGAGGAGCCTGGCAGGCTACATACAGTCCGTGAAGTGGCGAAGAGTCGGACATGACTGAACGACTTCACTTTCACTTGCAAAGAGAACTGAGGCTATAGAAGAATATTAACAGTCCAGAAAATTGTTCAGGATATGCTGTTGTGAACAAGGCTTGGATATATAAAACATCACACTCTAGTTTGTGTTGTTAACACACAGAGAGGAGGTAGGATAAAACCCTGACTGTGGTCATCTCCATGTGGAGAAATTATAGGTGGTTTTAATTTTCTTCTTTTTGATGTCACATTTTCCTCATTTTTCTATTAGTTCTACAAGTCTTGAAAAGAGAAAAAAATACAAGTAAGTTGTTTTAAAAGCATGCAGAAGGTGAGCAGACATTGCTGATAGGAAAAGAACATTATGTATATCACGAAAATAAGTTAGTGTAGGACTTCACTAGTGGTCCAGTGGTAAAGACTTTGCCTTCCAATGCAGGGGGTGTGGGTTTGATCCCTGGCTGGGGACCTAAGATCCCACATGCCTCATGATTAAAAAACCATAATGTAAAGCGAAGCAATATTGTAACAAATTGAATAAAAACTTTAAAAATGGTTTAAAAAAATTTTTTTAAGTTAATGTAAACAGATATAGGAATCACCAAACCTGTAGCAATGACGGTGAATAAGTAGCATATTCGATATCCTGCAATGTCCCCAAACCACCTTGTGTCCTGCCTCGCTGCCTTTGCTTACACTGTGCCTTCTGCCCAGAGTTCTTTCTCCTCTGCCTTCTACCCTGACTCTCTCTTATCACATGCACAACAGGAGAGCATCTACTAATTATCCAGGATTCAATCTAAGTTTTCCTCATCTGTGAAGCCTGTCCATGCCTTTCCTGGCAGGCCTCTGCCCATCCCCTGAGGATCATGTGGATAAGGCTGTGGGGAAAGCTACAGCACTCGACTGCGCTGTTCTGCTCACACCTTCCCCTCATGCACCTCTCTATCTTAATTCCTGGCAAAGTGACTGACACATAGTATGTGCTCAGTAAATGCTAGGCCAATGCATCGCTACATCTCAAGCCTGTTTCATATCTATTTTAGGGTAATTGGTTTGGGCATCCTTGTCCCAAATTGAAAAGAATTCCAACTATATCTGTGCACATGTGCACTAGAAGAATTTCTTGATGTTGTTAAGTGTCACTTACCACTGGACTTCTTGGTATGGTCATTCTCAATTATAGCTACTCATTAGAATCACTAAAACGGTTTTTAAAATTATGATACCTCCCTGATCAAAATTGAATCTCTGCTAATTCAGAGTTGAAATTGAGAGCTATTTACCTTTAAAAATGGAGGAGACAAGTCGTCTTCTTTAAAAAAAAAAATGAGTTCTTTAAGGGAACTCTCCACCAATATGCCATCAATAGGGTGACCCTACAATGTTGTATAAACTGGGGTTCTCCTGAACAAAGCAGGACATGTATTCATCCCAGCCATGAACCATATTTGAGGTTCATGCTTCAAATGGATATGATCAAGAACAAACCAAGGGGTTTCCCAGTGGGTCAGGGGTAAAGAATCCTTTAGCCAATGCAGGAGACACAGGTTTGATCCCTGGTCCAGGAAGACCCCATATGCCAAGTAAACCTGTGCAAGTAAACCTGTGCACCACAACTACTGAGCCTGTGCTCTGGAGCCCAGGAACTGCAGCTACTGAGCCCTCGCACCTTAACTACTGAAGCCCATTGCCTGGAGCCCCTGCTTCACAACAAGAGAAGCCACTGCAATGAGAAATCCATGTACCACAACGAGAGAGTAGCCCCCGCTCATCACAACTAGAGAAGCCCGTCCAGCCATGAAGACCCAGCACAGCCAAAAAATAAATAAAAAAAAATTATATTAAAAAAAGAATAAACCACAGATAATTCATTGTTGCCTATCTCTGATGATACAGAGCCAGTGAAAAATTCTATGTTCCCTGCAAGATTTCTTGGAAATTCTGTACCAAATTAATTTCCTGTCCTGGTAGTTTTGAAAGAACAGAGGTGGGAGTTTGGAAATGAGTAGAAAACTTAACAGCTATTTTTAAAACATAATACCCAGATTCTGGAGTAATATACTTGTATATATATATATATATAAAAAAAAAAATGAGTTCTTTAAGGGAACTCTCCACCAATATGCCATCAATAGGGTGACCCTACAATGTTGTATAAACTGGGGTTCTCCTGAACAAAGCAGGACATGTATTCATCCCAGCCATGAACCATATTTGAGGTTCATGCTTCAAATGGATATGATCAAGAACAAACCAAGGGGTTTCCCAGTGGGTCAGGGGTAAAGAATCCTTTAGCCAATGCAGGAGACACAGGTTTGATCCCTGGTCCAGGAAGACCCCATATGCCAAGTAAACCTGTGCAAGTAAACCTGTGCACCACAACTACTGAGCCTGTGCTCTGGAGCCCAGGAACTGCAGCTACTGAGCCCTCGCACCTTAACTACTGAAGCCCATTGCCTGGAGCCCCTGCTTCACAACAAGAGAAGCCACTGCAATGAGAAATCCATGTACCACAACGAGAGAGTAGCCCCCGCTCATCACAACTAGAGAAGCCCGTCCAGCCATGAAGACCCAGCACAGCCAAAAAATAAATTAAAAAAAATTATATTAAAAAAAGAATAAACCACAGATAATTCATTGTTGCCTATCTCTGATGATACAGAGCCAGTGAAAAATTCTATGTTCCCTGCAAGATTTCTTGGAAATTCTGTACCAAATTAATTTCCTGTCCTGGTAGTTTTGAAAGAACAGAGGTGGGAGTTTGGAAATGAGTAGAAAACTTAACAGCTAATTTTAAAACATAATACCCAGATTCTGGAGTAATATACTTGTATATATATATATATATTTTGTCACTCCAAGGAAGTGGCTACCAAACACCCGGTGTCAGAGGCAAAGAGTGAGGACAGGCAGAGTGCTATGAGGTCTTCTAACTTCAGTTTTCATTCTCTATTTGTGATATGCTTAAAAAAAAAGACAACTTCTCAGTATTACCATTCTTCCTAGCCTCCTAATTTCTCTATGCCTTTTCCATTGAAAAACCTGAGCCAGAATAAAATTACCCCACATTGATGGTGACAAGAATAGAAAGTATGAGGAATAGGAAAGTCAAACTGCAGCTGTGGATATTGGAGAAAGCCCTGAGTCAACAAATCTTGATTTAAATCATATAACCCAAACTATCTAAGACACAGCACTCTGATACCTTGCATTGTGAGGAATTGTAAGGAACAAAGAAAAGAAAAGATTGGAAAGATCCTTGAAGTTGTACTTGGTCTGTGGTTAACTTGCTAACGTAATATTGTGCATGTTACCCAAGATGAAATTATTAGACATCAACTGTCTCATGATTGTACATTGGTCCACCAATGCAGATGAAAACTAAGCACTAAAGTACAAAATTTCTATAGATTGATATGCGTAGTTTTATTTTTTTTATTTATTTCTATCATATTTTGGCTTTCCATTAACCATATTTTTTGTAAGCTATACCCTTTCTCATTTTCTTCCTTCTAGTTGATTAATTTACTATTTTCCCCCACCAGGTTTGGAAGTTAGATGTTCTATTTCTATTCTTTTACTGGTTATTTATTTTTTCCATTTCTACTTCATTTTAGGCCTTCCCTGGTGGCTAAGAGGTTAAAGTGTCTACCTCCAATGTGGGAGACCTGGGTTCGATCCCTGGGTTGGGAAGATTCCCGGGAGAAGGAAACGGCAACCCACTCCAGTATTCTTGCCTGGAGAATCCCATGGACAGAGGAGCCTGGTGGGCTATCTTTACCTTTCTGAAGAACATGAGGATTTTAGAAAACTTTAGTTTCAATTCTCCATGCCATCCCTATCCTATTATTCTACAGAATACTGTAAAATATTTCATTCATGTTTGGTTTTATATCTCCACACAATTCATTGTCATCCCTATGCTAATTATCATTATTATTGTCCTATTATTGTTGTTAGTTACCAAGTTGTGTCCTACTCTTTGTGATCCTATGTAGCCCACCAGGTTCCTCTGTCCATGAGATTTCTCAGGCAAGAATACTAGAGTGGTCGCCATTTCCTTCTCCAGGGGATCTTCCCAACCCAGGGATCAAATCTGTGTCTCTTGCATTGTGGGCAGATTCTTTACTGCTGAGCAACCAGGGAATCAAAGCCTTGTTTTTTCAATTTTCTCAGGTGCTTACTATTTCTTCGTTCTAAATTCCTGACTTCTGTCCTTTTAGATTCAATCTCTTTTATAAAGCACATTTTAGACTTTTTTCAGTGATGGTAAGTACCCGCCACTTGCTTGTCTAAAAATATATTTTATTTTACCCATATTCTTTAGAGATATTTCAGCTGCATATATAATTCAAACTGGACTGTTATTTTCTATTGATAGTGTAAAACTATTACTTCACTGTTTTGTAGTAGTTTTGTTGCTGATAAACCTGCTATACATTTCCAGTGGAAGTGTAAATTATACAAATAATATAGAGAACAACTTTGCAATATATATTAAAACCACAAACTCATAGACTTTTTACCAATATACCATTTCTAGGAATTCATCCTGCACATATACTCCCTAGAATAATCTTTGAACATCACTACAGTGTTCAAAACTTTCCAATAACTTCTTTGCACACTCAAAGTCAAAGCTTAAGCCCTGGCCCACTATGACCCCACAAGATCTATCTCCCCACCCCAGCTGAACCTACACTATAGCACAGAGACTGGGGTCGTGCATACAAAACAACGGACACCAGGGATTAATGGCAACCACGAGAATCCAGAAAGAGGTGAGAAAGGATTCCTCCCTAAAACCTTCAGAGGGAGCATCACCCTGCCCATACCATTTTTGGACTTCCAGAACTGTGAGAGAATAGATTTCTAAGTCAGCCAGTTTGGTATTTTGTTGTGATAGTCCTAGGAAAGAAATGTTCTGTGCTTAGTCACTCAGTCATGTCCAGCTTTTTGTGACCCCATGAATTGCAGCCCACCAGGCTCCTCTGTCCATGGGATTCTCCAGGCAAGAATACTGGAATGGATTGCCATGTTCTCCTCCAGGGAATCTTCCCAACCCAGGGATCAAACCCAGGTCTCCCACATTGCAGACAAATTCTTTACCATGTGAGCCACCAGGGAATCCCAAAGTAATATAGGGAATTAAGTCCCCTATATTCCCTATATCATAATATAGGGGACTATATATATAATTAAAATATTATATAATAATGTAATTCTTCCAGATTATACCCTTTAGCCCTCCTTTTAAAAAAACTGATGTCTAATTGACTTGCAATATTATATTAGCTTTTGGTGTATAACATAGTGATTAAATATTTTTATATGTTATAATCACAATGAGTCTAGTTACCACTGGTCACCACACAAAGTTATTCAATATTATTTTAATAATTCTATATTATCATAATATATTGACTATATGTTATTACAATAATATTGTAATAACTTTCAATATATATATTTAGATTCTATACATTCCCCACGCTATACAAACATCCCTAGATTTATATCTCTTCTTGTTCATCTCATTCTTGAATTTTTGCCTCACCCTGTTGCCTTTTTTTGCGGTTATGTACCGAAATTTATTTTAACAAACTCTTATAGAATCCTAGTGAGTACCAGGCCTTGTACTAAACTTTCATTTTTACAGCAGTGTTAAGTTCACAGTAAAGTTAGTGAGAAAGTAGAGTTTTCAAATAGTCCACACCTGCACAGCCTCCCTATCAACATTCATACTAAATGGTACATTTGTTAAAATCAAGGAACCTACACTGACATATCTTTATCAGCTACGGTTTTCTTCCTGACCCAGAGACGGAACCCAGGTCTCCCTCACTTCAGGCAGATTCTTTACTGTCTGAGCCATGAAGGAAGCCCTTAAGGCTTACGTTTTAGCTTAATTCTTGATGCACCTTCTATGCATTTTGACAAATGTGGATACCCACCGTTATTGCCTTATCTGGACTACTTCCACTGCCTTAAATATCCTCTATAATCCAGTTATTCATCCCTCCCCCAGTCCTTAGCAACCAATGACCTTTTTCTTGTCTCCATAGTTTTGCCTTTTCAGAATATCATATATTTGGAATCATATAGCATACAATCTTTTCACACTGGCTTCTTTCACTGAGTTATGTGCATTTAATGAATATTCTTCCATGTCTTTTTCACGGCTCATTTCTCTTTGGCTTTGAATAGCCTTCTATTGCCTGGATGGACCACAGTTTCTTTCCATGTTGCCTTTTTAAAGACACCTTATCCCTTTTCATCACAGCTAATGTCTTTCCCTATGACTCTACCCCAGCTCATTAGGTTCTCTACCTTATACTTTGACCCAGTTTGTCAACCTGAACCCTCTGTTCAGACCTGGGCTCCACTGTCAGTTTCTTTGGGAAGTCATTTAAAGTCTCTGGGCTTTAATACCCCAATCTCTAAAGCAGATACTTTATTACTTTCCTCATAAGAATGAAGCAATTAAATGGAATTTGTTGCTACAGTTATTCAGCTGCTAAGTCGTATTTGACTCCTTGCAACCCCATGGACTGCAGCACACTGGGCTCCCCTGTCCTTCACCATCTCCCAGAGTTTGCTCAAATTCATGTCCATTTCAGTGACGCCATCCAACCATCTCATCCTCTGCCATCCCCTTCTCCTATTGCCATCAGTCTTGTCCAGCATCAGGGACTTTTCCAAAGAGTGGACTCTTTGCACCAGGTGGTCAAAGGATTGGTGCTTCAGCTTCAGCATCAGTCCTTCCAATGAATATTTAAGATTGATTTCCTTTGAGATTGGCAGGTTTTATTAAATGGAATACTACATGTAAAGTGCTTAGCATAACACATAATGGCTTGTTTTAGGAAACCAAAAATTGTTTGGTTGATTTTCTTCTGAATCTCAAATGATGTGACTCGAGAAGTATGCTCTTCTAAGGTTTCTGGAAGTTGTGCTGTGTGTCTGCCATGTTACTCCACATACACGGAGAAATTATGAAGACATGGATTGTCACCTAGCAACATTGCAATAGTAGAGAACAGCACCAAAGAACTTGCTTTGTTATTCAAAGTGTTAAGTTCTCTGTGGGTTAGGATGAAAATTCCATGTCTGAGCAATGCTAATAATCAAATTAATTCACAGAGAGGTAATGAGCCTAAATACATGCAACAGTTTGCTAGACTTACACAGCACTTGACAAGTCAATTATAACCCATTTCCACACTGTGTAGTCATGGTCCAGGTGCTCACATCAAATCAATGATGAGGAGATGTCTTTTAGCCCTATCAAAGCCTCCCATCAGGGGTCTGATAGCACCAACTTCAAGGAGACTAGAAACCTATAATCTTTGCAGCTGAAGTGTCTCCTCAAAACACATCTGAGTGAGTGCAGTTAATGACAGCCATCACAAATAAATAGCTTTAAAATGTCTGTGAATGGCATGCCACTTCCTGACTGTGGATCAACCCAATTAAAACATCAGCTGTAAAACATTTGCTATGCACCTTGACAGGAAATGCAGAACTGAATAATAAAAAAAAAACAACTCTTTGGGGTTTCTAGATTCTGAAGAGCTAGTGAATAAAACTGTATAGCCTTTGGGAGTTCAGCAAACATATTACAGGGGTCTGGCAAGATTTAAATATCAAAAAGCTCTTTCTGACTCTTTGGCCAACTTGATCCTTTCTCCAAAAGCTTTGTTACTTAAACTGCATGTGAAGAAATAGAAAGAACAGATTTGGATGTTTGAGAGGCAATTATCTCTTCATGCAAAAAAAATTCATCTACGAATTTTGAGAAATTAATTGAGAAATGTACTAATGTTCAAAAAGTTGTGAGGGTAGAATCAAGTTGAAAACAATAAATTAATAAACAGTAACCTAATGGTGGCACTAGTGGTAAAGAACCCGCCTGCCAAAGCAGGAGACATAAGAGACTTGGGTTCGATCCCTGGGTCGGGAAGATCCCCTGGAGGAGGGCATGGCAACCACTCCAGTATTCTTGCCTGGAGAATCCCATGGACAGAGGAGCCTGGCGGGCTATCGTCCTTGGGGTCACAAAGAGCTGGACATGGCTAAAGTGACTTATCATAGCCAAACTAATAGGATATAGAGAGTAAAACAGAGAGGTATATAAATAGTGTCCTTAAAATGAAAATGAATTTGTTAATTAGCAAGGAAATTGCTGTCCGGCAGATGTCGTCTTATTTAAACAACAGAGCACGCGAGCACTGTTGGAGAAAAGTGTCAGTTTGTTTAGGGAACTGAGTCTTTGAATGTGCAGAGGTTAGTCTGTTGAACTTCAGTTATCAAATAAAGAAATAATGGTTCCCAAAGCGATGAGACCCAAGCCATTTTGGAAGTAATTGTTGAAACCAAAGGAGAATTGCAGCTTTAATTTGAAATTAATTTATGTTCATGCCAAACATACATTGAGAAAAGATGATCGTCCTCATGGTATAATTTTAAGCAGTACAGAAAAGACCTTTATTTCAAAAATCTGAAACCCTAGGGTGCAGTCTAATGTATTCCCTCCATCTTTACTGATTTTTCTGCCAACTAGAGATTCACAGGAGAAGGCAATGGCACCCCACTCTGGTACTCTTGCCTGGAAAATCCCATGGGCAGAGGAGCCTGGTGGGCTGCAGTCCATGGGGTCACTAAGAGTCGGGCATGACTGAGGGACTTCACTTTCACTTTTCACTTTCATGCATTGGAGAAGGAAATGGCACCCACTCCAATGTTCTTGCCTGGAGAATCCCAGGGACAGGGGAGCCTGGTGGGCTGCCATCTATGGGGTTGCACAGAGTCAGATATGACTGAAGTGACTTAGCAGCAGCAGCAGCAGCAGAGATTCACAGAGGTTCCTACATGGTCTCATTTCAACATCATACACTAGTTGAGAGTGTAGATCAATCATCTACTGGTCTTGCATGCTTACAGGGGTACTAGTTCATTTATAGTAATATTAATACCCCTAATACCTAACTAAGATGAGGTAACCTGAGGGACAGGGGGTCTCATGAGGGTAAAATGGGGCAGAGGAGATAATTTTGGAACTTGAAAAACACTTAAACAAGGCTAGTCTAGGCACGGTTTCATAATGGGAATGTTAGTCCAGTCAATTAGAAAACAAAGATGACAAGACACATTGTAGGGATGGATGGAGAAAAACCTAAGAGAATTAAGAAGATGGAGATGGCACTGAGATGGTTGGATGGGTTTCAAAAATAAATGGCAACTATTTGCAGCAACATGGATGCCCCCAGAGATTGTCATACTGAGTGAAGTCAGACAGAGAAAGAGAAATGTCGTATGATACTGCCTACATGCGGAATCTAGAAAGGAATGACACGAATGAACTTATTTATAAAACAAACAACCAAAAAAACTCACAGACTTAGAGAATGAACTTCTGGCTACCAGCAGGGAAGGGTGGGGAGGAGGGAGAGTTAGGGAGTTTGGGATCAACATGTATACGTTGCTATGTTTTAAATGGATAACCAACAACAACTTTCCTGGTGGCTCTGCTGGTAAAGAATCTGCCAGCAACACGGGAGACCGGGGTTCAATCCCTGGGTTGGGAAGAGCCCCTGGAGGAGGGCATGGCAACCCACTCCAGTATTCTTGCCTGGAGAATCCCCACGGACAGAGGAGCCTGGCAGGCCACAGTCCATGGGGTCACAAACAGTCAGACACGACTGAGCAGCTAGGCACACTGCACAATCAACGAGGACCTACGGTACTGCGCATGGAACTCTGGTCAATGTCACGTGGCAGGCAGGATGGGATAGGAGTCTGGGGGAGAATGAATACATATTTATGTATGGCTAGGTTCCTTTGTTGTCCACCTGAAACTATCACAACATTGTCAATCAATTCTACTCTAATATACAATAGAAAGTTGGAAAAAAAAAAGTCGAAGGGAAACAGGTAAAATTATAATGTCTCACTTACACTAAAATCCAAAATGTTGTTGTTTCAACCTGTAATTAATATAAAAGTTATTAATGAGATTTTAAAAATCATACTAAGTCTTTGAAATGCAGTGTGTTCATGCTCTTATGTTTCATTTAGTATAGCTGGCAAGCAATAAACTATATATATATATATAATTTTTACTTTATATATATATATAAAGTAAAAAAATGGAAATTACTAACAACTGAGATTTTATTGTTTTACTATTTATACACCCTCTCCCTCTCCCACAGAGTCCAAAAGTCCGTTCTATACATCTGTGTCTCTTTTGCTGTCTCACATACAGGGTCATCATTGCCATCTTTCTAAATTCCATATATATGTGTCAGTATACTGTATTGGTGTTTTTCTTTCTGGCTTACTTCACTCTGTATAATAGGTTCCAGTTTCATCCATCTCATTAGAACTGATTCAAATGAATTCTTTTTAATGGCTGAGTAATACTCCATTGTGTATATGTACCACAGCTTTCTTATCCATTCATCTGCTGATGGACATCTAGGACATGTTTCCATGTCCTGGCTATTATAAACAGTGCTGCGATGAACATTGGGGTACATGTGGCTCTTTCAATTCTGGTTTCCTCGGTGTGTATGCCCAGCAGTGGGATTGCTGGGTCATAAGGCAGATCTATTTGCAGTTTTTTAAGGAATCTCCACACTGTTCTCCATAGTGGCTGTACTAGTTTGCATTCCCACCAACAGTGTAGGAGGGTTCCTTTTTTTCCACACCCTCTCCAGCATTTATTGCTTGTAGACTGGTTCTTAGTTACAGCACTCAGGTTTCTCTCTAGCTGTGGCTCTGGGGCTTAGCTGTCTCTTGTCATGTGGGATCTTGTTTCCCTGATCAGGGATCAAACCCATGTCCACTGCATTGAAAGGCAGATTCTTAACCACTGGACCACCAGGGACATTCCCTGTTGCTGCTGCTGCTGCTGCTGCTGCTAAGTCGCTTCCGTCGTGTCCGACTCTGTTAGAGTACGATAATTTTAAAACCACACAGGAAAGGATGATACCAATCTCTTAGACAATGTCTTCACCTTATTTTACTCTTACTATTACAGCATAGTGTTGTCTCTTTAGGTGTCCGATATGAAATGTCACAGAGAATGCCTAGTAGAGTCAAAAGGAGGTACAGGTATCTTGTTATCTGGGGATCCCTGACTAATACCACATGGTCCATAAAAGTGAACAAGATCCCTCCTCTAACTCCCACTAGCATTTTACATGACCCAGTCCTCCAATTATCATTCTTGGACTCTCTGCCAAGTCTCTGTGGTCGTTTCAAAAAATAACATCCAAATTTTAAAGCCTGTATCTATAGAACCTGCAGGGGTGGAAATTCTGCTAAGTTCTCAAGCTTTCCTGCTCACTCACTGGGGACATGTTTAGTTTTCTTTGCTCTCCAGCTTGCCAAGTATCCACGGCACCTAACCACAAATGAAAAAGGCAATTCACTCTAATCAGATGCTCAACCCAACCAAGTTTCCCAGGCAGCCTTGGAGCCATCACAATGGCCTTCAAGTTCAGGGTCATGCCTTTTGGAAAACAGCATGTAGGACTCAAAACCCTCACATTCTGTCAGTGTACATCAGGCTCAAAGCCTTTGGAAAGAATCACAGCAAAGCCAGGCAACAAAAGAACTGTTCTTCCTTTTAATCCCAATCATTTATTCCTTCAAACAACACCAACCACTATTCACCTAACAAGGAGAATTCCTATTTACTTGAGAAAGTTCCCCGTCTATTTTGAAATTCCTTACAACTTGTATTTCTTCTCTTTCCCTCTCGACAGTGCTGTCTTTATTGCAGCACATGGACTCCTGGTTGCAGTGTGCAGGCTTCTCTGGGGATCGAATCCACGTCTCCTGCATTGGCAGGTGGATTTTTAACCACTGGACCACCAGGGAAGTCCTGACAGCTGTATTCCTTCTCTTATTTCCTTCTTCATTCCTACTCTTTCAGCATCACTTCCACAAACATTTATTTGGAGGCCATCAAGTGCTAGATCCTGGAAAATGAGTGGTGGTGCAAAGATAAATAGAATATTTTATGCCTTGAGGGAGTTCACCACCTCTAATGGGAAGAACAGAATGCAAAGATAAAATTAAAATGCGTGATAAATGCTGGGGCAATAAAGGTGTTCAAGGTGGAACCAGATGTTAGCTGCCCCGAGAGAGTCAGAGACGCTGTACAAAACCGATGATATTTATGTCATTTTGTTGTTTGTTTTTGCTGAGCAGACCAAGTAATTTTTATTTTTTAATCTTTATTGGAATAGAGTTACTGTACAAAGCTTTGTATTTTTTAAATTATGGAAGTATGATAACATATTTACAGAAGACTTGGAAAACACAGAACAAAGTTGTTATACAATGTTTTGCTAGTTTCTATTGTACAGCAAAGTGTATCTGTATTATGTATCCATATATATCCTCTTTTGAGGGTTTCCTTCCCTTTTAGGTCACCAGAGAACACTGAATAGAGTTCCCTGTGCTATATACTAGGTTCTCATTAGTTATCTATTTTGTACATAGTATCAATGGTGCATACACGTCAATCCCAATCTTCCCAAATCTTCCCACCCCATCCCTCTCCCCCCTCACTGTCTATACATTTGTTCTCTACACCTGTGTCTCTATTTCTGCTTTGTAAATAAGATTACCTGTGGGGCTTCCCAGGGGCACTAGTGGTAAAGAATCCACCTACCAATATAGGAGACCAAGAAATGGGAGTTCGATTTCTAGGTCAGAAAGATCCTCTGGAGTAGGAAGTGGCAACCCACTCCAGTATTCTTGCCTGGAGAATCCCATGAACAGAGGAGCCTGGTGAGCTAAAGTCCTTGGGGCTGCAAAGAGTTGGACATGACTGAGCAACTGAGCATGCAAAGAAGATCATCTATACCAAACTGGTGATGTTTGGAGGAAAGTGGTTCTCTTGGAAGTGCTGATTTCATCTGCTCCCTCTCTCTCCCACACTCATTGTGGATACCTTAGAGTGGAAGTGTCAGCTCTTGCCTGCTTCTTAAAGAAGCCATCTCATCCTTGTTCCTGGAGTACAGCCGCTCCCATCTCCATTCCTGTCACAGGTGCCTGAGACACTGGCCAAATAAACAGGAGACAAGACAGGAGGAAGGAGCTGGGTGGTGGATCATGAGTCCTTCTCCTGGGTGAGAACAGCCTTGAAGTTAACAACTGATTGTGTAAGTGGCTAGAAAGCACTGGTGCACAGAGAAGAGCCAACCTGCAAAGCCAGGAGGTGCCCAAATGAGAGTTCAGAGAAGAGCCTCCCCTCCCACACCAGGGCCCCTCTGTCCTTCCAGCAACTGAGTCTTGGATGCCGCCCTGTAAGATGATTTTTCTTCACCTGGGCTTCTGGGAACGGGTTTCTGTTCTTTGCAACTGAACATTTTTTATTTACTTTCGAATCCTTGAATCCCTGACTTCTACCCTGAACACTGAAGCATTGTATGTGTGCACTCAGTTGTGTCCAACTCTTTGTGACCCTGTGGACTATAGCCCACCAGGCTCCACTGTCCATGGGATTCTCCAGGCAAGAATACTGGAGCAGGTTGCCATTCTCTCCTCCAGGTGGTCTTCCCCATCCAGGGATCAAACCTGTATCTCTTGCATCTCCTGCATTGGCAGGCAGATTCTTTACCATGTGCCACCTGGGTGACACATTGAACCTTTATGTACACTATAAACCTCCATACTTTAAACAAACCAAAAAAAACCCAGCAACATTTGACAATGATGAAGTTAGAGAAACAGGATGAACAAAAAGGGACACATCCGAAAGCACCATCAGGATAAAGTTGGGGGAAGTAGACCAGAGAAGGAAGATGGCACTGAATGAGGAAAAGATCCAGTCAGAAAATCGTCATGCTTTTGAGCGTTTAAATGGTCTTATGATGCGTGCAGTACCAGCAGAAAAAGCCAGGCTTTTCTCTGGCTGCTAGAGCTATGGATAGTTTTCTTTTCCTTCTTCATTTCTGTTGTCCAAATATTCTACAATGTGCATGCATTTTGTACTAAAAAAAATCCATTATTTTAAGAAAATAATCTTTCAACCCTTTAAAAGAATAATGCCTCAGAGAATGTTATGTCAACTAAAATATTTTGATGATCTAACTAAGAGAACACAAAATAATTTTGCCCCTAAGAGATCATTCCTGATTGGAAGCAGACAGCACAGTAAGGCATAAGTTTGGGAATGACAGCTGGAGCCTGAGGGGGAGGGAAATGGCCCCACATGGAGTAGAGGGTGCTGGGAGCTAGGACACCCCTCTCACTGTGCCATCACCTGGCTCTAAGAAGACTGTGGCTGTCTGCACTGGAGCTCACATTGCCCTTGCTTCCCTTTCTAAAGACACACCAACCTGTATCATACCTCTCCAGTCCAAAACCCTGGCCTCCTGTAGCCAGCAAGCTGAGGTCACAGCTATTTCTTTGCCCCACTCTCCTTTGGGGTATTTGTAGCGAGACACAGAAATACTTCAGAAAATGACCCAAGTCTAGGGTGTCACTTTTCAGCCTTTTCGCTAGGGTCAAGTACAATATGCTTTCCATGTGGCTCAGTGGTAAAGAATGCGCCTGCCTATGTAGATGGCCCAAGAGATGCAGGTTCAATCCCTGGGTGGGGAAGATCCCCCGGAAGAGGAAGTGGCAACCCACTCTTATTCAAACTATTCTTGTCTGGAGAATCCCTTGGACAGAGGAGGCTGGCGGGGTCCAGCCACGGGGTCACAAAGAGTCAGACATAACTTAGAGACTAAACAACAGCCCACCTATACTGTCTAATCACTGAAGTGGTGCCTCTGAGCTTTAACGTCAGTGTATTCAGTTCTCTTTCAAACTATTCTTGTCTGGAGAATCCCTTGGACAGAGGAGGCTGGCGGGGTCCAGCCACGGGGTCACAAAGAGTCAGACATAACTTAGAGACTAAACAACAGCCCACCTATACTGTCTAATCACTGAAGTGGTGCCTCTGAGCTTTAACGTCAGTGTATTCAGTTCTCTAGAAAAACAGAACTGATAGGAGGGATATAGATATAGATAGACATAGGTATAGATATGTATGTAAAAATTGTATACATTATAAACTGTTATAAGGAATTCGCTTACATGTTATGGAGGCTGAGAAGCCCCATGATCTGCCATCTGCAAGCTGGATAGATACATGGAGCCTGGGTAGTGGTATAGTTCTGGTCTGTCTGAAGGTCTAGGAACCAGGAAAGCCTGTGATGTAAGTTCAGATCCAAGGGCAGAGGAGATGGACGCTCCAGCTCAGTCAGGCAGATAGTGACTCCCTCCTCTCTCCACCTTTTTGTTTTATTCAGATTCTCAACAGATTGGATGGTGCCCACCCACCTTAGGGAGGGCCATCTGCTCTTCTCAGTCTGTCCTTCCTACTGCTCATCTCTGGACTTTCCTGGCAGTCCAGTGGTGAAGATTCCACCCTCCAGTGCAAGGGCTGTAGGTTCAAACCTGGTTGGGAAATGAAGATCCCAGGTGCTTTGGGGCCAAAATACCAAAACATGAAACAGAAGCAATATTGTAACAAATTCAATAAAGGCTTTAAAAACAGTCCACATCAAAGAAAATCTTTAAAAAAAATAATGCTCATCTCCTCCAAAGACATCCTCATAGACACACCCATAATTAATGTTTAACCAATTATCTGGGCATCCCATAGACCAGTGAAGATGATGCATAAACTTAAGCATCACCAATAACTTTAATTACTACTGGGAATTAACAGCGAACAGTGAACAGTTCCCAAATGTAGATCTGGGACTCAGATCACATATATCTTCCCAAGAGAGAAAGGTCAAAAAGACCAGAGATAATGATGATGAACACAAATACTAACAAAACAGCAACAATAGTCAGCCTGTATTAAGTGCCAGTTCAGGCGGCACAGGAGATATGGGTTCGATACCTGGGTAGAGAACATCCCCTGGAGGAGGAAATGGCAACCCACTCCAGCATTCTTGCCTGGAAAATCCCATGGACAGAGGAGCCTGGTGGGCTACAGTCCATGGGGTCACAAAGAGTCAGACACAAAACATGCACCGATCAGAGACTGGCCTCTGAGCTTTATATGTTTTCTGCTTTCCATTCATATGTTTCAGATCGAGGCTTATGACCTATTTTATACATGGAGACATTGATGCTGAGGGTGTTTAGTAAGTAAGAGAGGATGGATTCAAACCCACAGCACCAAGCTTCTTTCCTTCTGAAGAAAGTGACCATCAAAGCTTTCAGGTGGAAAAGTAAGAAAGAAATCTGACATCTCAACAAAAAACCCCAATATCTGCTACATTTCAAGTGAACTGACCAAAACAAGAAGACAAGTGATAGTTGATGTCCCCTTTGAAACTGAGAAGCTCTTGTCAGGGTTCTTGATCTTGGAAGACAAGTGGCCTCAGGACTGTAAGCCCAGGGGTGTGGGATCACCAAGGCAGGGCGTTCTCTCCCCACTGTCCCTCCTCTGATGGGAAGAGGCTGGGAGTTCACTGTGCTAGCCAAATATTTTCAAACGACTCAACATTTTAGGACCAACAAGCTGTCTGGGAAGTCCACAGCCAACCTTGAAGACAATGTGTTTTTGTGAGAAAATTTGCTCCATATGGTTCTAGCTCCTAGCAGATGGCTCATCCATTGACACTCCAAAAGCAAAGGGGCAGCTAAGCCTTGAATTGATGTCTAAGAAATTGTTTTACATTTGCTGTCTCATTCAATCAGGAGCCCAGGCTCACCACAGGGAATCCAGCCACTTAGAGACTCTAGTTCATGCAGAACAAATTCAAGGGAAAACATTTTCTCTCTCTTGGACATTTCTTACATGGTTTTATTTATTCCAGTGGGCAGAGGAGAGCTTCAGTTTGCCTTTTTCTCTTTACATTTGAAAGATCTCCCGCTTACTGAGTGCCAACTATGTGCCAAGCATGTTTTAAAAAATAACTTGAGGGACTTCTCTGGCAGTCCAGTGGTTAAGACTCTGTGCTTCCACTGCAGGGGGCTTGGGTTTGATCCTTGGTCACGAACTATGAACCCTATGCCACACGATATGGCCAAAAGTTTTTTCAATTCAATTAAATTGAATTAAAAATAATTTGATTTTGTGATATTAGAAGCTGACACATAGCTTTTTTTTCTAATATATATATATATGTATATATCAACATGCAGAAAGAGAAGAGAAATCCTACCACCCAGAGATAACCATTGGATATATCTTTCGAAATGTACTCTCTGTACCATTGTGCTGCGTGCTGTGCTTAGTTGCTTGAGCCATGTCCAACCCTTTGCCACCCCATGGACTGTAGCCCACCAGGTTCCTCTATCCATGAGATTTCCTATGGAAGAATAGTGGAGTGGGTAGCTGTGTCCTCCTCCAGGGGATCTTTCCAACCCAGGGATCAAACCCACATCTCATTATGTCTCCTGCATTGGCAGGTGGGTTCTTTACCACTAGTGCCACCTGGGAAGCCCACTGTACCACTAGCTTCTTTTAAAGAGATTCTAGTTACAGCTCCATATTTTCCAAATGTCAACTTTACCTTTGGGACAGACTTTAATCCTTCAGAAAGATCTACCAAATCAGAACTCAGATAAGATCAGGACAAGTGTATTCGGAGCAGAAAAACAACTGGGCCACTTCCGCGTGCAGCAGCTCTTTGATGTACTTTACCTTTTATGATCAGCAACAACTGTACGGTTAGGAAGATTTTCAACATCACACTTCAAGTCACTAAAATCTTCAGAGCTTTTTCATCTTTCCAAACTGAAACATCGTTCCCATGAAACAGAACCTCCTCACTCCCTGCGCCATTATAACCACCATCCTCCCTTCTGTTTCTGTAAATATTGCTACTCTGGGTACCTCATATAAGTAGACTCATACAGTATTTGTCTTTTTGCAACTGACATCTCACTTAGTTTAACATTTTCTTTCAGATATATGCCCAGAAATGGAATTGCTGGATCATGTGGTAGTACCACTAAAATTTTTTTTCTAAAAAAAAAAGGCTTTCTGTTTTATATATATAATATATATATATATAATATATATATACGACATTGAAGAACTATAGCCTCTTGTGTATTTACTTACAACATAACTTCTTTGCCACAAGAGTTTGCTTATCAACAACATAGTGAATTAATTTACCACGGAGAGACCATCTTTGTATACTTCACTTGGAACTGTTTCTTGACCAAGCTTCCAATAGTCACTCCATCGGTGATAACACTTGTATAATTTCCCCATGAAACATTATATTTGTTAAAGAGTTACTTAATCCTGAAAATATATCATCTTTCAAATATTCCTAATGAAAGAAATATTTAATGTCTTTCATTACTAAAACAGAATATAGAACATTCTATGATTAATGACAATATAACCTCCTAAAATATGTGATTTGTTTTCATACTCATTTCTTCAAATCTTTGGTAATATTCCTTCACATTGTTTACACCAGTGTGTTCAGTGAATAGGTGTATTTTGCTTTCTCATTTATTTTTCAATTAATATTTCAGTGATTTTAATATTTCAGAAAAACATCATATGATTTTTGCTTTTATTAACATCAAAAAACTTCAGAAGAGGATGCTAAATATCTAGAAGCATGCTTAGTGTAGTTCTGTGATATCTCAAATTGAATATTATATGCCTTTAAACGTCATTGAAAAAGTTGCAAAGGCTTGTCTTCATATCTGTGATTAACAAAAATTTTTTATCCATAAATGTCTTGATAATAATGATAGTTTCATATTTATTAGCTAATACTAAAGGCATAATGGGCTTCCTTGGTGGCGCAGACAATAAAGAAAATGCCTGCAGTGTGGGAGACCTGAGCTCAGTCCCTGGGTTGGGAAGATGCCCTGGAGGAGGGCATGGCAACCCACTCCAGTATTCTTGCCTGAATAGAACAAAATTCATCACTAGAAATGATATAGGTGATAAAGAACAAAGCTTATCATTGATAGTATTTTAAATAGTCTTCCTGAGGGTCACTGTTTTTAGTCATGTGACTTTAAGAAAAAAAGAGCCAAACCAGGAATAAGAGCAGAGTCCGTTCTGCCATTTGGTTACTCACTTGTGCTAACATTACTACTACTACATATAATTCACATTTTCTTTGCAGGAATATTTTAAACCCATCATCTTGGGAAGATAGGCTTACATAAAACCTGATATCATCAACAACATATCCACTTAATTAGGTATGTGTAAACTACAATGTTGTCAAATGCTGGAAATGAACGACCTAGTTAATATACCTCCATGAATCCCCTGTGCTATAAAACTCCTGCTTTTCTCTTATTTATGGAGGTGGCAAGAATCATCTGACATATAGCACAAAGTAGGGCAATGCATGTCATTATACAGTAAATATTAATAGACCTTTATTTTCAAATATCTTAATAGATTTTATCTTTATGATAATTTTAGATAGTTTAGATTTAAAGAAAAGTTGAGAAGATAAAACAGATAATTCTCATATGCCACACGTGGTTTCCTCTATTCTTAACATCATACACTTGTATGGTACATTTGTTACAATTAATGGACCAACATTAATGGATTGTTATTGACTAGCTTAATTTCTTTTTAAATTTTTAAACAAAATAGAAATAAAGTTCCAGCATTTTCTGCCTGTGTCCTGATGGATTTTCTTACTTACTGCTGATGTAATATTGTTATTGTTGCTCAGTAGCTAAGTCTTGTCCAACTCTTTGCCACCCTGTGAACTGCAGCTTATCAGGCTCCTCTGTCCTTTACTATCTTCCAGAGTTTGCTCAGATTCATGTCCATAGAGTCAGTGACTCTATCTAACCATCTCATCCTATGCCACCCTCTTCTCCTTTTGCCTTCAACCTTTCCCAGCACTAGGGTCTTTTCCAGTGAGTCAGCTCTTTGCATCAAGTTGATGTAATACACAGAAAGTACAGCTCCCAGAATGCACTGCTACTAAGCTCCTTCTCACTCCTCACCTGTGGTGGATGCATCATCCCCAGTCTCTTGCCTCACTTACTATTTCCTCACATCTTCCCCTAGTCCTCTCCAGTGGTTTCTGGGATTTTCTATCTTTACCTGAATGTAGAAAGCTGGTAGACTGGGGACAGGCAGAGATGAGAAATAAAACTTTTGGTAACTCCCAGAGAAGCACACATGGGGTAAAGAATGCTTTCTCTATATTTTAGTTGGTCTGAGCATGGGTCTGTGAGCCAGGGCTACAGACCATCTTCATCTCTGTGTTTCAGAGGTCATCTAATTTGTGAGCCAATCCTGGGTGTCCTGTGAGTTAAAGCATGATGGGTTATTCTCAGTCCCGCTCCATATGCTTTATAATTAGTGTCACTTCTTCTGAGATTATGGAGTTGAGTTGCCAGCCTCAGTTGGTAGCTGGCTTTTCTATGAATTTGTGGGCTGTCAATGAGGAGTTGGAAAATACCGCATGAAGGCTGTTAGCCAGGCACTGTTTAGAACCAGAAGTCTCTTTGGCTTACTATGGAAATTCTCCAAGTAGCTTTATTGGGAATTGTGAAACTTAATGAGATAGAGGGTCTGGATGTCTGACAACAGGAGTCTGCCAAATTAAATGTGTTATAAGAAATAAAGCAGACTCTGAGTAGACAAAAGGGCACTATGCAACACGCACAAATTCACTTATTGGCGGAAAGTTACATTTGTCCAGCTTGCTCCAGCAAGAGAAAATACACTGCAGAAGAATTGTGGGACACCTCAGTAAGAGGGAGCAATTGGGAGCTTCTTGTAGATTTGGATCTATTCTGGTTGATCTTCGGGGGGTTGAAGGTAGTGAGGGAGCCAGTTCTGGAATGGATTTTATCTACAAGTGGGAACAATTTGGTGATGGGGTGTTTTAATGGTTGTTATCTTGGAGGAAAGAGGATTAGAGACAGTAATCACTGATGAAGTAGCAGGAAGACACATTTCATAGTGCTTTAGGAAGCTCTGAGTTAAAGCAAGAATAAGTATTTTTGAGCACAATTTCCGCTCAAATAGCAGGGAAGATTTTTACTTTAGGAAACAGACAGCCTCCCTGGTGGTCCAGTGGTAAAGAATCCACCTGCCACTGCAGGAGACATGGGTTTGATCCCTGGTCCAGGAAGATCCCATAAGCTGAGGAGCAACTAAGCCTGTGCACCACAGCTTTTGAGCCTGTGCTCTTAAGCCTGGTAGTCGCAAATACTGAGCCCATATGCCACAACTACTGAAGCCCAAGTGCCCTGGGGCCTGTGCTCCAAAACAAGAGGAGCACTGCAATGAGAAGCCCGCATGCTGCAACAAGACAGAAGCTCCCACTTGCTGCAACTAGAGAAAAGCCCATGCAGCAACAAAGACCCAGCATAGGCAAATGAACAAACAAATAAAAATAATGATAAAAAAGAATCAGAGAAGTAGTCGCTGTACACGTCTGAAGAGTGGGATGTTCAGTCTTTGCATGGTTGCATGACTTTGTCTTGGCTTGTTTCCACCATAGACCTTGGGTGGCTTTGTCTGAGCATTGCTTTTCTTCTGTGAGTGAGTTTATGTTCCGTTGGGAACACACAGCCTGGCCACCAGCTGCCAGCACCATTTTTCACTTTCTCACATATTATCTCTTTACTCCATTCCACAAGCCAATGATATAGATACTATTTATATCATTGCATATTACAGACGTGGAAACTGAAATAAAAGAGGGGTTAAGCAACTTGCCTAACACCATTCCACTTGCTGTTAACTGCTCTTACAGAGTCTGGGATGCGAGGAGAACTTACCTCCCTGTTACTTTTCCAGGCGTATCAGACAGAGACAAGTTTTGTACAAGTGCATCTACTTATATGTTCTCAACAAGGTTCACTATTGAGTCCTCAGAGTTTTCTGAAGTAGGAAGAGCAGGAAAACTAGGTCAGAACAGGAAAATGTGTGTATACATATCATATGAGACTTGAGTGACTGTCAGTCATCACTATGCTGCCTATAAGCTCTGAGTAAAGTTGCACCTTAGACTGAAGCTTACATTTGGAATCCTAAATGATCTGATAATAGGTACCAAGCAAAGGAATTGTATTTTAATGAGAACGATTCTTCTCCTATTTGAGAGCACAGATATGGTATCAGTTCAGTTCAGTCACTCAGTCGTGTCCAACTCTTTGTGACCCTATGAACTTCAGCGCGCCAGGCCTCCCTATCCATCCCAAACTCCCGGAGTCCACTCAAACTCATGTCCATCGAGTTGGTGATGCCATCCAACCATCTCATCTCTGTTGTCTCCTTCTCCTCCTGCCTTCAATCTTTCCTAGCATCAGGGTCTTTTCAAGTGAGTCAGCTCTTCACATCAGGTGGCCAAAGTATTGGAGTTTCAGCTTCAACATCAGTCAATATCTCAATGAATATTTAGGACTGATTTCCTGATCCAACCAGGATGGACTGGTTGGATCTATCTGCAGTCCAAGGGACTCTCAAGAGTCTTCTCCAACACCACAGTTCAAAAGCATCGATTCTTCAGCCCTCAGCTTTCTTTAGATTCCAATTCTCACATCCATACATGACTACTGGGAAAATCCATAGCCTTGACTAGATGGACCTTTGTTGGCAAAGTCTCTGCTTTTTAATATGCTGTCTAGGTATACAGATAAGTTATACTCAAGCTATTAAGTCATTTCCTGGGTTACGAGGGAAGACCATTTGGTGACCTAAAGACATTTGAGAGGAACAAGGTAAGAGACTCTAAGGAAGAAAGCTAAACATACATGAGATCAGTCATCTTTTTTAAAACAATTAATTTTTAATGGAGTATAGTTGCTTTACAATCTTGTATTAGTTTCTACTGTGCAACAAAATGAGCCAGCCAGACATATACATGGCTTTCCAGGTGGTGCAGTGGTAAAGAACTCACTTGACAATGCAGGAGACAGAGACACAGGAAACATGGATTCCATCCCTGGGTCAAAAAGATCTGTTTTGTTTTGTTTGGCCACGAGGCATGCAGGATCTTAGTTCCTCAACCAGGTGTTTGAACCCCTACCCCCTGCATTGAAAGGCAAACTTTTAACCACTGGACCACTAAGGAAGTCTCAAAAATGTTTATTATAAAAATGCATATATCATATAAGTGTTCTATATCTTGATTAAGGAGGTGGGTACATGACTGCTTGTGCATGCAAAGTCAATTCAGTCGTGTCTGACTCTGTGTGACCCCATGCACTGTAGCCCACCAGGCTCCTCTGTCCATGGGATTCTCCAGGCAAGAATACTGGAGTTAGTTGCCATTTTCTTCTCCAAGTGATCTTCCCAACCCAGGGATCAAACTCACGTCTCCTGCATCTCCTGCACTGGCAGTTGGTTTCTTTACCATTGAGCCACCATGGAGGCCCCAACAATAGCATTACAATCTCCATTATTTATCACTGTTCTGGAAATTCTACACTTTACAGTGAAGAGACGAATATATAAAAGGAAAAACTCTTTGATAGAAGGTGACAGACTTTATTTTCTTGGGCTCCAAAACCACTGCAGATCGTGACTGCAGTCATGAAATTAAAAGACGCTTCTTCCTTGGAAGAAAAGCTATGACCAACATAGACAGCATATTAAAAAGCAGAGACATTACTTTGCCAACAAAGGTCCATCTAGCCAAAGCTACAGTTTTTCCACTAGTCATGGAGGTGAGAACTGGACCATAAAGAAGGCTGAGCACCAAAGAACTGACGTTTTTGAACTGTGATGTTGGAGAAGACTCTTGAGAGTCCCTTGGACTACAAGGAGATCAAGCCAGTCAAACTTTAAGG
Source organism: Cephalophus harveyi (assembly GCA_006410635.1). Lineage (NCBI taxonomy): Eukaryota > Metazoa > Chordata > Mammalia > Artiodactyla > Bovidae > Cephalophus > Cephalophus harveyi. The sequence continues at coordinate 75,482 of SJYT01007596.1, read as the reverse complement.
AAATCAATTCTGAATATTCATTAGGAAGACTGATGCTGAAGTTGAAGCTCCAATACTTTGGCCACCTGATGTTAAGAATTGACTCCTTAGAAAAAACCCTAATGCTGGGAAAGATTGAAGGTAGGAGGAGAAGGGGATGACAGAAGATGAAATGGTTGGATGGCATCACCGACTTGATGGACTTGAGTTTGAGCAAGTTCCAGGAGTTGGTGATGGACAGGGAAGCCTCGTGTGCTGCAGTCCATGGGGTTGCAAAGAGTTGCACACGACTGGATTAGCTGTAAATGACAATACTGTTAAATCAGAACTTCAAAAAAATCTTCTGGAAATCTAGAAAAGGAAAATAAAATTTGAATAGCTTGCATTTACAAACTACACTCACAAAAACTTTTTCCAGTATAACGTCTACCTGTTGGAAAATACAAAGAAGTCATTTACAACAGCAGTAATAATTATGAAATAACTAAGAGCAGATTGAACAAGGAATATGCTTCAGGTAAAGAAAATAAAAGAGGGGAGGCAGAAAGAGAGAAGGATCATCTCCCTGCATTGGAGGATTCAGCACTTAAAATATAAGAATACTTTCTAAATTAGTTTATACATTTGATACAATTTTAATTAAGTTCTCAAAGGGATTTTAAAGTTAATTTAGAAATAGAAATGAGAAAGAATAACTTAGAAAACATCAGGGAGAAAAAAAGAACAATGAAAGAGAATTTGCACTAGGAGATGTGGGAACATGTTTTAAATCAATGATAATTAAAGCATAATGAGTTTCTGGCATCAGAATAAACAAATAAATCAAAGAAATAGCAAAGAAAACCAAAAAACAGAAAGAAAACCTGGAAATAGAAGAATTTAGTCCATGATAAAGATGAATTTCAGATTAGTAGCATAAAGATGAGCTGCTAAATAAATAGACCTTTATTATGAGTTACCAGGAGAAGGCAATGGCACCCCACTCCAGCACTCTTGCCTGGAAAATCCCATGGATGGAGGAGCCTGGTGGGCTGCAGTCCATGGGGTCACTGAGAGTTGGACACAACTCAGTGACTTCACTTTCACTTTTCACTTTCATGTTTTGGAGAAGGAAATGGGAACCCACTCCAGTGTTCTTGCCTGGAGAATCCCAGGGACGGTGGAGCCTGGTGGGCTGCCATCTATGGGGTCACACAGAGTCAGACACGACTGAAGCGACTTAGCGGCAGCAGCAACAGCAGCATGAGTTACCTCTTTTGAAAATACATATCTTTATTTTACAACTTACTGCAACAAATTCCAAGGAACTGAAGAGTCAATTATGAAAAGTTAAATAAACACGAAAAATTATTTAAAACATTTAGGTAAATATTTTCAGAATTTTGAAGTGAGAAAGCCAATAAGAAAACTGTAAGGATGAAAACTAAAGCAGGCACCTCTGGAGGTGTCATAACATGGTATTTATTCTGTTCTTCAAGCCCATTCAATTTTTAAATTTTTCCTTACTTAGCATGTATTATTTGTAGCTTTTTTAAAGTAGATTTTAAGTGTCAAGAAAAAGAAAGTACTTATTTGATTTGGGACTCACTGATGACAAGGGCTTCCCTGGTGGCTCAGACAGTAAAGAATCTGCCTGCAACTCAGGAGACCCTCGTTTTGAAAAGTGCTGAGCCTGTATCAATGCGTACAGACAGTGCAGCAATCCCCACATGGCAGGTGCTTCTTCATATGAGCGTAATTTATAACAACCTCCAAACAGGATACTTCATATCATGCCCTTGAAGTCCTTCAGGACACTTCCCACAGCATTACTACGACTTTATCTTTTTATTTTTTTATTGAAGTATAGCTGATTTACAACGCTAATTTCCACTGTACAGCAAAGTGACTCAGTGATAGATATATAGACATTCTTTTTTATATTCTTTTCCATTATGGTTTATCTGTGACTTTGAATCAAGAAAGACCAAGCCAATTCTGTTTCCATTGTCACCCTTTTGGACAAGTCCTTTGGGTTGGGAGGACTCCTTGGAGAAGGGAATGGCTATGCACTCCAGTATTATTGCCTGGAGAATTCCATGGACAGAGGAGCCTGGCGGGCTACAGTCCGTGGTGTCACAAAGAGTAGGACACAACTGAGCAACTAACACACACTTAGTCAGTTCCAAAACACACACACACCTGTGCATGTTTTCCTCTCACTTCTCAGAACCCCATAGTCAAATATCTTGGTTTATAGCCAGGGCCCTGAGAGGGTTGCCTTTCTCTTGAGGCTCACTCATGCTCATCTACCTGTCTGGAGTGGTAACACACCCATTAAACATAAAATGCCTCATGACCGAATTGACCAATGGCCAATTTACCTAACATTTCGTATTCAAATTAGACATTTTAAGCCATTTTTGAAAACACATCTGGATTGATTTGGCACTTCTAATAATTGTTACCTGATTTCTTGGAAGATGGGATTGCTATCGTCCTTTGGAGTACCCTTTTTCTATTATGTGGGTTTAAGGACTTTTTTTGCTTCTCTAAAGGTTCTTTCTCCCAAATGTTAGGTTCCTGGCAGAATTTCAGATAATATTTATCAAGTTGCTCCTTTTTATTCCTCTTGCCTTTCTCTTGCAGACCTATTTTTGTTTTCACTGTGTGCACCTGTGTACCTCATGTATTTATTAACCACATTAGCATATACTCATAATTTATTCTAAGTATTGACATTTTGACAAGAAGATTGAAGATGTGAGAGCTGGATGAATCATAACTGTTCTGAACAGCATGACACGTTTTTCAAGACCTACGGTTGGTAAAAATAATAGGAGATTCTGAAATACAAAATATCATTACTAAATGTGTGTATTTCTAGAAAAATCTAGTGTGTTCTTCCTCTTTTCCTATGTCATTTTATATGCATTAAATCCTTCATACATCTCCAAGATGTCCTACTTTCCCTTAACTAATTGTCTTTGGCACAGATTCTCACTTCTTTGGTTTTCCTTTCACATCTAGATATAGTTTCTAAAATCATTTCTAAAATATTTACATATGCTCTGGTTGTTTTGCACATGTTATATATATATATATATATATAGGCACCCCACTCCAGTACTCTTGCCTGGAAAATCCCGTGGATGGAGGAGCCTGGTAGGCTGCAGTCCATGGGGTCGCTAAGTCGGACATGACTGAGTGACTTCACTTTCACCTTTCGTTTTCATGCATTGGAGAAGGAAATGGCAACCCACTCCAGTGTTCTTGCCTGGAGAATCCCAGGGACGGCGGAGCCTGGTGGGCTGCCGTCTATGGGGTCGCACAGAGTCGGACACGACTGAAGTGACTTAGCAATGTATATATGTCTTAAACTATTTATGTGCTGTGATGTTTTCTTCTAATTCTACTGTATTTGCTATGGCACTGAGCAGTAGTATTTCAACAAGGGCCAGATTAATTCTTATTGAGTGTATTGTGTTGGCCAAATATGTTGTGGAAAAACCTGAACGAAATTTTGGCCAACACAATAAATTTCTTTTTTAGAAAGATCCCCAAGTTTGCCTCCTTTTAAAACAAAAACTTAGATGTTCCAGGTGAATTTATATTTAAATTTTATTTTTCAAAATGTAAAATACTTCTTATATTAAGAAAATAAGACAAGTATATTCCTATACTATCAAAATTTTCTTGTGAAATGTCAAATTTTTTTCTGTGCATCAGTGTTAGATGACTATTTTTAAAAGTCATAAACTGAGCCTTCCCTGGTGGTCCAGTGGCTAAGGCTCCACAATCTCAGTGCAGGAGGTCTGGGTTCAAACCCTGATCGGGGAACTAGATCGTACATGGAATAACCAAGACCTGGTACAGCCAAATAATTTATTTTTAAAAAACTCACAAATCATAATGATTGTTGAAGATTAAGGAGCAGTGTCAATGTGGAAGTGTGATGATTTATGTCACTAACACAACGTTAACTGCACAGTGTCACAGCCTTGACAGACATCAAAATCCAAATAGACATTATTTAAATACAAGTCCTATGGTCCTGCATGAGAGAGAACTGGTAAAGAACTCAGGATGGAGCAATAGAAAGACTGATTGAATGAAATTAAGTAGTGCAGTAATTGGACTGGTCATTGTATTTCACCAGCTCTGATCCAGAAACAAATGTTCATTAGGCAAGAGCTTATCTTGAATTTTGAGGACACCAATTGTGAAATCAATCCTATTTACAGGACATGGACTTGGTGTCCCAAGATGCCCCAAGGCTAATGAAAGGAGTTCAGACTAGACAATTGGGCTGTGTGGAAAATGTTCTAAGGGTTTATAACCTCAAATCTCATGAATAGATCAAAATCTCAGGTCCTTACAACTTCATCCAACTGAGAAGTTTGCTCCAGATTGACTTGGGAAGATGGTTGTTGTTAGTTCTAAATGGCAAAGACTCTCAGTGCTTAGTACACAAGCGTCCTAAAAGATTTAGAATCAATCACTGAGATAATGAAATGAGTCAAATTCATGGAATTAATATGTTCAATTTTAAAGTATCTTATAATATAGATGTGAATTTAGTGTCGTTTTAACCTTTGGATTTAATTTTTTTTAAGTTTTGTGTATGTTAGCCTTCCACTGCTGTCTCAACAAATTACAGACTTAAAGAACAGAAATCCATTATCTCACAGTCATGTAGGTCAGAAGACCCACACTGGTCTCGCTCTGCTGAAATAAAAGTGTCAGCAGTGGAGACACTGAGGAACAACCGGCTTTAGGCTCAGTCAGGTTGTTGCCAGCGTTCAGCTACATGCTGCGGTGGGCTAATTTCACAAAAGCCAATAGCATACGGGATAACATCTCTTAATAAGCCAAGAAAGAAATAACATACTCCAAATCAATGACTTATTAATCATCTTGTTGTGCCAGGCAAGGGGAGATGAAAGGAATAAAGGTCACATTTGGTTGAGGTGTACTCTAGTATGACTTGGTACTAGGAAAAGATGGCTCAGCCCACTAACAGTCTACAAAAGTAAAAGTCCCTTGTTGCCAGAGCATGTTGCTAGGTAATAACAGGGCTGGGTTGACAGGCATGGTATTCTTTTCCAGTCACTGCATGGTGTTAGCCATTGCTATCAGTTCAGTTCAGTTCAGTCGCTCAGTCGTTTCCGACTTTGCGACCCCATGAATCGCAGCACGCCAGGCCTCTCTGTCCATCACCATCTCCCAGAGTTCACTCAGACCCACGTCCATCGAGTCCATGATGCCATCCAGCCATCTCATCCTCGGTCGTCCCCTTCTCCTCCTGCCCCCAATCCCTCCCAGCATCAGAGTCTTTTCCA
>SJYT01007596.1:51681-69900 GCA_006410635.1 Cephalophus harveyi | reverse complement strand
GGAAAAACCATAGCCTTGATTAGACCTGTCTCTTATACACATCTAGATGTGTATAAGAGACAGGTCCAAGGGACTCTCAAGAGTCTTCTCCAACACCACAGTTCAAAAGCATCAATTCTTCGGCGCTCAGCCTTCTTCACAGTCCAACTCTCACATCCATACATGACCACAGGAAAAACCATAGCCTTGACTAGACGGACCTTAGTCAGCAAAGTAATGTCTCTGCTTTTGAATATACTATCTAGGTTGGTCATAACTTTTCTTCCAAGGAGTAAGCGTCTTTTAATTTCATGGCTGCAGTCACCATCTGCAGTGATTTTGGAGCTATGTCAGGAGCTAATGCCCAGGATCTCCAGAGAGCTATTTAGATCAGCAAAGGGTAGCCTTGCCCAGGCAGAACACTCTCTGAGAATCCTCACAAACTCAATATTTAAGGTCTGTGTCCCCCCACCACAGCTGCTTCTTCATATGTTCTTATCAATAATCTCCCAGCAGGGACCCTGAGGAACTGAGTGCTTAGTGACAAACACAGGTGTGGATGATGACATCCTGACTCCCAATATCACTTTTATATCAAAATATAATTTCATTATCGAAAGGAAATTCATTCTTAACCACTTTGTCATAAACAAGTGGATTTGAAGTTATGTCAAAACTCCACACACCTCTGCTGCATCGCTCCAGTTCAAACTGGAGATTTCTCTGTCTACAAGCAGTCCAGGGATTCAATTGGGCCCACCCAGATATCAAAGATAGCTTTCCCATTGTAAGGTGATCCCGGGGCTTCCCCACTGGCTCATGGTACAGAAACTGCCTGCCAATGCAGGAGACGCAAGAAACACAGGTCCCATCCCAGGGTCAGGAAGATGATTCCCTGGAGGAGGAAATGGCAACTCACTCCAGTATTCTCCCTTGGGAATTCCATGGACAGAGGAGCCTGGCAGGCTACAGTCCATGAGATCGCAGAGTCAGACACATCTGAGTGACTGAGCGCAAGCACAAGCTTGTCAGGAAACTAAGATCTCATATGCCATGCAGTGCAACAAAAAACTTACAAGCAATGAAATTTTACAAAAAGCTTTAAAAATAAATTAAAAAGGCCCATAACCTTTATTGCATCTTCAAAATCTCTTTGCCAAGAAATATTGCTTACATGCAGAATCTATTAATAAATCTACTAATGAAAGGAAATGGTATAAATGAATTTATTTACAAAACAGAAACAGGCTCACAGATTTACAAAATTTATGGTTACCAGTGGAGAAGGATGGGGGGAAAGGACAGATAGGGAGTTTGGGATGGATATGTACACACTACTGTATTTAAAATAGATAACTGACAAGGACCTACTGTGTAGCATAGGGAACTCTGCTCAATGTCCTGTGGCAGCCTGGATGGGAGAGGAGTTTGAGGGAGAATGGATACATGTATATGCATGGCTGAATTGCTCTGCTGTGCACCTGAAACTATTACAACATTGTTAATCATCTATAAGCCAATATAAAATAAAAAGTTTAAAAAGTCTCTTTGCCATGTAAAATCAGATGTTCCCTAATACCAGGGATTAGAATGTGGGGCATCTTTGGGAGACTGTTATTCAGCCTACCACACTGAATAATTAGTTTAACTGGAAGGTATCAGAGTATTTTACTAAGCCTATAAATAGCATTGGAATATTTAAGAGAAATTAAGTCTTCTCATAACTTGAACTGCCAGATTTACAAATCATATTCAAATGAATGCTTGGCAACTTTTTAAGGTCATAGAACACAAAGAAAATGATAATAGTCGCACAGTAGCCTGTGATTTATAATAAATATATTTTTCCCTCTTCAGCCATGGTTGAACTCACAGTTCCCAAAACGCTTGGAATTTCCTAAGCAGTAGGAGCAATGAAAGCATCTTTTGTTATAATATTTGTTTGTTTTGTCTTGAAATTGCTTCAGAGTCTTAAAGGTGAAATGAGTGTCTCATTATTCATAACAAGCCCGTTTCAATCACAGCTGAGTTTCTGTTAATGAGATGGCTTTTGGAAATCCCCTCAAGTTGGAAGGATGGTTGCCAAGGAGACTCAAACATGTGATCAGAGGACTGGAACTTTCAGTTCCATTCCTGACTTCCAATGGAGAGTGAATCAATTACCAATGATCAGAGACAATCAATTATATCTGTAGAATGGAGCCTCCATAAAAAATCCTAAAGGGTTCAGAGTTTGCAGCTTGGTGAACTAGAATGCATTCACATGTCAGACCTAGACTCCATGAGGGCAGAAGCTCCTGAATCCAGAATCTCACACCATGTATCTCTTTATCTGGCTATTCATTCATATCCTTCAATATCTTTTGTAATGAACCAGTAATCTAGTGAGTAAATCGACTCCCTGAGTTCGCCGAGCCTCTCTAGCAAATTTTTCAAACCCAAGATGGGGTCTTGGAATCTGATTTATAGCTGCTCGTTCAGAAACACAGGTAACAACCTGGACTTCTGACGGTTGTCTAAGTGGAGCGATCTTGTGGGACTGAGCCCTTCACCTGTAGCATCTAACTCCAGATTAGTGACAGAACTGAGTTAATCTGTGGGACACCTTGTCAGGGTCTGTGAAGAACTGAGTGAACTGCTTGGAGGTGTGGGAAAAAACACACATCGAAAAATCCCATCCCAAGCACTGGGTGGGTGGTATGTAGCTATGGTTGTTCCCATTTCAGCTCTTGCACTAAAATGATTTTGTTCACTTTTCTTTTTTTTAACTTTTTATTTTGTATTGGAGTATAGATGATTAACACTGTTGTGGTAGTTTCAGGTGCACAGCACAGCTACTCAGCCATACATATACATGTATCCATTCTCCCCCAAACTCCTCTCCCATCCAGGCTGCCACGTAACTTTGAGTAGAGTTTCCTGAGCTCTACAGTAGGTCCTTATTGTCACCCATCTTAAATAGAGAGTGTACATGTCAATCTCAAACTCCCTAACACTCCCTTCCCCCAATCCCTCCCCCTGATAACCATTAGTTTGTTCTCTAAGTATGTGAGTCTGTGAGTCTATTTCTGTTTTGCAAATCAGCTCAATTGCACTGTTTGTGGGAATGTAAATTGGTACAGTCACTATGGAGAATGGTATGGAGGTTCCTTAAAAAACTAAAATAAAAAACTAAAATAGTGTTACCATATGATCCTGCAGTCCCACTCCTGAGCATATAACTGGAGAACAAGGTGGTCTGAAATGATACAAGCACTCCAATGTTCACGGCAGAACTGTTTACAATAGCCAAGACATGGAAGCTACCCAAAAGCCCATCAATAGAGGATGGATAAAGAAGATGTGGTATATATATATACACACAGTGGAATATTAGCCATAAAAAAGAATGAAATAATGCCATTTGCAGCAATATGGATGGATCTGGAGACTGCCATACTGAGGGAAATAAGTCAGAGAGATATCGCATGATATCGCTTATATGCAGAACCTAAAAAAAAATGATATAATTGAACTTATTTACAAAAATGTTCACTTTTCTTATGTTCAATCCGGAAGTCTTTCCAATGTCAGAACCAGCTCTTACAGTCTATGATTCCCCTATCAGTTCAGTTCAGTTCAGTTGCTCAATAGTGTCTGACTCTTTGCAACTCTATGGACTGCAGCACACCAGGCTTCCGTGTCCATCACCAACTCCCGGAGTTTACTCAAATGTATGTCAATAGAGTCGGTGTTGCCATCCAACCATCTCATCCTCTATTGTCCCCTTCTCCTCCTGGCTTCAATCTTTTCCAGCATCAGGGTCTTTTCAATTAAGTCAGCTCTTTGCATCAGGTGGCCAAAGTATTGGAGTTTCAGCTTCAGCATCAGTCCTTCCAATGAACACCCAAGACTGCTCTCCTTTAGGATGGACTGGTTGGATCTCCTTGCAGTCCAAGGGACTCTCAAGAGTCTTCTCCAACACCACAGTTCAAAAGCATCAATTCTTCAGCACTCAGCTTTCTTTATAGTCCAATTGTCACATCCATACATGACTACTGGAAAAACCATATTTGACTAAATGGACCTTTGTTGGCAAAGTAGTCTCTGCTTTTTAATATGCTGTCTAGGTTGGTTATAACTTTTCTTCCAAGGAGTAAGCGTCTTTTAATTTCATGGCTGCAGTCACCAGTTGCAGTGATTTGGGAGCCCCAAAAAATAAAGTCTGACACTGTTTCCACTGTTTCCCAATCTATTTGCTATGAAGTGATGGGACTGGATATCATGATCTTTGTTTTCCAAATGTTGGGCTTAAAGCCAATGTTTTCACTCTCCTCTTTCATTTTCATCAAGAGGCTCTTTAGACCTTCACTTTCTGCCATAAGGGTGGGGTCATCTGTATATCTAAGGTTATTGATATTTCTCCCAGCAATCTTAATTCCAGCTTGTGCTTCTTCCAGCCCAGCGTTTCTCATGATGCACTCTGCATATAAGTTAAATAAGCAGGGTGACAATATACAGCCTTGACGTCCTCCTTTTCCTATTTGGAACTACTCTTTTTTTCCATGTCCAGTTCTAACTGTTGCTTCCTGACCTGCATACATATTTCTTTAGAGGCAGGTCAGGTAGTCTGGTATTCCCATCTTTCTCAGAATTTTCCACAGTGTACTGTGATCCACACAGTCAAAGGCTTTGGCATAGTCAATAAAGCAGAAATAGATGTTTTTCTGGAACTCTCTTGCTTTTTCTATGATCCAGCAGATGTTGGCAATTTGATCTCTGGTTCTTCTGCCTTTTCTAAAGCCAGCTTGAACATCTGAAGTTTCATGGTTCATGTATTGTTGAAGCCTGGCTTGGAGAATTTTGAGCATTACTTTACTAGCATGTGAGATGAGTGCAATTGTGTGGTAGTTTGAACATTCTTTGGCATTGCCTTTCTTAGGGATTGGAATGAAAACTGACCTTTTCCAGTCCTGTGGCCACTGCTGAGTTTTCCAAATTTGCTGGCATATTGAGTGCAGCACTTTCACAGCATCATCTTTGAGGATTTGAAATAGCTCAACTGGAATTCCATCACCTCCACTAGCTTTGTTTGTAGTGATGCTTCCTAAGGCCCACTTGACTTCACATTCCAGGATGTCTGGCTCTAGGTGAGTGATCACACAATTGTGATTATCTGGGTAATGAAGACCTTTTTTGTATAGTTTTTCTGTTTATCCTGCCACCTCTTCTTAATATCTTCTGCTTCTGTTAGGTCCATACCATTTCTGTCCTTTATTGAGCCCATCTTTGCATGAAATGTTCCCTTTGTATCTCTAATTTTCTTAAAGAGATCTCTAATCTAACCCATTCTATTGTTTTCCTCTATTTCTTTGCACTGATCACTGAGGAAGGCTTTCTTATCTCTCCTTGCTATTCTTTGGAACTCTGTATTCAAGTGGGTATATCTTTCCTTTTCTCCTTTGCTTTTCACTTCTCTTCTTTTCACAGCTATTTTAAAGGCCTCCTCAGACAGCCATTTTGCTTTTTTGCATTTCTTTTTCTTGCATTTCTTCATCTTGCTCCCTCTCTCCTGTACAATGTCACGAACCTCCATCCATAGTTCACCAGGCACTCTATCAGATCTAGTCTTTTAAATCTATTTTTCACTTTCACTGCATAATCATAAGGGATTTGATTTAGGTCATACCTGAATGGTCTAGTGGTTTTCCCTACTTTCTTCAATTTAAGTCTGAATTTGGCATTAAGGAGTCATGATTTGAGCCACAGCTCCCAGTCTTGTTTTTTGCTGACTGTATACAGCTTCTCATTCTTTGGCTAAAAGAATATAATCAATCTGATTTCAGTGTTGACCATCTGGTGATGTCCATGTGTAGAGTCTTCTCTTGTGTTGTTGGAAGAGGGTGTTTGCTATGACCAGTACATTCTCTTGGCAGAACTCTGTTAGCCTTTGCCCTGCTTCATTTTGTACTCCAAGGCCAAATCTGCCTGTTACTCCAGGTGTTTCTTGACTACTTTTGCATTCCAGTCCCCTATAATGAAAAGGACAAATTTTTTGGTTGTTAGTTCTAGAAGGTCTTGTAGGTCTTCATAAAACCGTTCAACTTCAGCTTCTTCAGCATTATTGGTTGGGACATAGACTTGGATTACTGTGATATTGAATGGTTTGCCTTGGAAATGAACAGAGATGATTCTGCCATTTTTGAGACTGCATCCAAGTACTGCATTTCAGACTCTTTTGTTGACTACAATGGCTACTCCATTTCTTCTAAGGGATTCTTGCTCACAATAGTAGATATAATGATCATCTGAGTTAAATTCACCCATTCCAGTCCATTTTAGTTCACTGAATCCTAAAATGTCGACGTTCACTCTTGCCATCTCCTGTTTGATCACTTCCAATTTGCCTTGATTCATGGACCTAACATTCCATGTTCCTATTCAATATTGCTCTTTACAGCATTGGACCCTGCTTCCCTTCCATGATTCCCCTTTGCCTTCCTTTTGTTCAAGAATTAGATGATTTCTCTTCTTTCTAAATCATTCAGTGATACCATTTGAACGTGTTCTCAGTTCAGTTCAGCTCAGTTCACTTGCTCAGTCATGTCCAGCTCTTTGCGACTCCATAGACTGAAGCACACCAGACTTTCCTGTCCATCACCAACTCCTGGAGCTTTCTCAAACTCAGGCCCATTGAATCGGTGACAACCCAGTCATCTTATCCTCTGTCATCCCCTTCTCCTCCAGCCTTCAATTTTTCCCCGTATCAGGGTCTTCCCCAGTGAGTCAGTTCTTCCCATCAGGTGGCCAAAATATTGGCATTTCAGCTTCAGAATCAGTTCTTCCAATGAATATTCAGGGTTGATTTCCTTTAGCATTGACTGGTTTAGCTCCTTGCAGTCCAAGGGACTCTCAAGAATCTTCTCCAATACCACAGTTCAAAAGCATCAATTCTTCAGCACCCAGCTTTCTTTATGGTCCAACTCTCACATCTATACATGACTACTGGAAAAACCATAGCTTTGACTAGATTGACCTTTATTGGCAAAGTAATGTCTCTGTTTTTTAACATGCTGTCTAGGTTTTCTTCCAAGGAGCAAGCGTCTTTTAATTTCATGGCTGCAGTCATCATCTGCAGTGATTTTGGAGTTCCAAAACATTAAGTCTCTCACTGTTTCCATTGTTTTCCCATCTGTTTGCCATGAAGTGATGGGACTGGATGCCATGATCTTCATTTTCTGAACGTTGAGTTTTAAGCCAGCTTTTTCACTCTCCTTTTTCACTTTCATCAAGAGGCTCTTTAGTTCTTCTTCACTTTCTGCCATAAGGGTGGGGTCATCTGCATATCTGAGGTTTTGATATTTCTCCTGGAAATCTTGATTCTAGCTTGTGCTTCATCCAGTCTGGCATTTCACATGATGTACTCTACATATAAGTTAAATAAGCAGGGTGACAATATACAGCCTTGACGTACTCCTTTCCCTATTTGGAAACAGTCTGTTGTTCCATGTCAAGTTGTGACTGTTGTTTCTTGACTTGCATACAGATTTCTCAGGAGGCAGGTCAGGTGGTCTGGTATTCCCATCTCTTTCAGAATTTTCCACAAGAGCCTATCTTTGCATGAAATGTTCCCTTGATATCTCTAATTTTCTTGAAGAGATCTCTAGTCTTTCTCACTCTATTATTTTTCGCTATTTCTTTGCACTGATCACTAAGAGAGGCTTTCTTATCTCTCCTTGCTATTCTTTGGAACTCTGCATTCAGATGCTTTTATCTTTCCTCTCTTTCCTTGCCTTTGGCTTCTCTTCTTTTCTCAGCTATTTGTAATGCCTCCTCAGACAGCCATTTTGCCTTTCTGCATTTCTTTTTTGGGGGGATGGTCTTGATCACTGCCTCCTGACAACGTCAAGAACCTCCATCTATGAGGTTCTTCAGGTACTCTGTCCATCAGATGCAATCCCTTGAATCTATTTCTCACTTTCACTGTATAATCATAAGCGATTTGATTTAGGTCATACCTGAATGGTCTAGTGGTTTTCCCTACTTTCTTCAATTTAAGTCTGAATTTGACAATAAGGGGTTCATGATCTGAGCCACAGTCAGCTCCTGCTCTTGTTTTTGCTGACTGTATAGAGCTTCTCCATCTTTGGCTTTAAAGAATATAATCAATCAGGATGTGTTCCAGTTCAATTCAATTCTTACTCTATATACATCAGATTCCACAGGCTGAGGGCTCAATCCCACAAGACTGCCCCATACCCCACTTCAAATGTCAGTCTTGGTTCCAAGTTGTCACCATCTATAAACCAGAGGTTTCTATAGCCCTCTCTTCAGGGTCAATAATTTGCTAGAATGACTTACAGCAGGGGTCCCCAATCTCTGGGATCTAATGTCTCATGATTGGAAGTAGAGCTGAAGTAATAATAATAAAAATAAAGTGCACAATAAAAGTAACACACTTGAATCATCTGAAACCATCTCCCCACTCCCTGGTCAGTGAAAAAATTGTCTTCCATGAAACCATGCCAAAAAAGTTGGAGACCACTGGCATACACGACTCAGGAAAACAATTTACTTATGACATTTCTGGTTTATTATAAAAGGATACAGCTCAGGAACTACCAGATGGAAGAGCTATAAGAAGTGGGGAGAGGGGCAGAGTTTCCATGACTTCTTCAAATAAACCACCCTCCCAGCACCTCCCGATTCTCACTAAACTGGAGTGTCTCTGAACCTCCTGCTTCAGGAATTTTTTATAGAGGCTTCCTTACAGATGAATGATTAATTGAATCACTTGTGATGAAACTCAACATCTCCTGCCCCTTTCCACTCTCCAGAGCTGAAAGTGCCAGTCCTCTAATTATGTGTTCTGGTGGATGGAAGTAAAGTCCGATGCTGTAAAGAACAATATTGCCTAGGAACCTGGAATATTAGGTCCATGAATTGAGGTAAATTGGAAATGGTCAAACAGGAGATGGCAAGAGTGAACATCAACATTTTAGGAATTAGTGAACTAAAATGGACCGGAATGGGTGAATTTAACTCAGATGACCATTATATCTACTACTGTGGGCAAGAATCCCTTAGAAAAAAATGGAGTAGCCATCATAGTCAGCAAAAGAGTCTGAAATGCAGTTCTTGGGTGCAGTTTCGCAAGCTACAGAATGATATCTGTTTGTTTCTAAGGCAACCATTCAATAGCACAATAATCCAAGTCTATGCCCCAACCAGTAATGCTGAAGAAGCTGAACGGTTCTATGAAGACCTACAAGACATTCTAGAACCAACACCCAAAAAAGATGTCCTTTTCATTATAGGGGACTGGAATGCAAAAGTAGGAAGTCAAGAGATACCTGGAGTAACAGGCAAGTTTGGCCTTGGAATACAAAATGAAGCAGGGCAAAGGCTAACAGAGTTTTGCCAAGAGAATGCACTGGTCATAGCAAACACCCTCTTCCAATAACACAAGAGAAGACTACACATGAACATCACCAGATGGTCAACACTGAAATCAGATTGATCATATTCTTTGCAGCCAAAGATGGAGAAACTCTATACAATCAGCAAACAAGACTGGGAGCTGACTGTGGCTCAGATCACGAACCCCTTATTGTCAAATTCAGGCTTATATTGAAGAAAGTAGGGAAAACCACTAGACCATTCAGTTATGATCTAAATCAAATCCATTATGATTATACAGTGAAAATGAGAAATTGATTCAAGGGATTGGATCTGATGGACAGAGTGCCTGAAGAAGTGCTAAGTCACTTCAGTCATGTCTGACTCTGTGAGACCCTGTGGAATTGTAGACCATCAGGCTTCTCCATCCATGGGGTTCTCCAAAAAATATATATTACAATATGATATAAATATATTATATGTAGTATAATAAAGTATATATATATTTCTTCATATCGTATAGTATCAAAGGCAGAAAGCTCAGTGTGGTTAGTACATAGTAAGGAAGGATAATAGAATAAAAAGTGCAGGGGAGATTTAGCTATTATCATACTTATTTTAGAGATGGGAGAACTTAGCCTTAGAAACTTGCCTAAGATTACATGTTCAAGATTACATCTATAAGTGAAGAAAGCAAAATTCAATTCTAGTGCTTAAACCCTTCGTATAACTTTACCTCTGGTTGGTGGGATGATGTTGCAAAATTGTAAAACTAAAATATAGATTGAGACAATATCTGAAGGGTCTTGTGAAATGTGAAATAAAATGGAATCACTTATGTCAAGTAGTTTTAAAATGGAGCTGGGAGGATATTAAAGAGTGGACTTAACATACGTCCTTTGAACTGGGCCAAACCACAAATATCCCAAGGGCTCTGCAAGAGCATCTGCAATTTGTCAAAGCAACAGACTTTTGTTTTTTTTTTACCTCTCCCTACTGATAGCTTCCACAATCAATCACAATTAGCCCAGACTAACTTCTGCCTCCAACTCCAATTAAAATTCTTTGTAACTTGAACCTCCCTATGTTTTTAAAAGTCCCTGACTTTTACTCCCTAGTAAGACATTGTTTGGGTTGCTACCCAAATCTGTGTCCCCTTAATTGCAATTCTTTTATGCCAGATAAATGTTTTCTGCTTGACTATTGCCTGGTGGATTTATTCAGGTTGATAGCTTTGACTGTCATACTGAGGATCTGAGCTTTAATTCTCTGGTCTGGGGAATAAAGAACCATTAAAAATCTTTAAGGAAAGTAAAGATAAGACACCTGTGTTTTCAACTGTTCTTAGATTTTAAAAATCAGCCTTCATGGCAAGGGTGGGATGATTTGAGAAAATAGCATGGAAACATGTATATTACCATATGTGAAATAGATCACCAGTCCAAGTTTGATGCAAGAAACAGGGCAATCAAAGGCGGTGCACTGGGACAATGCTGAGGGATGGGATGGGGAGGGAGGTGGGAGGGGGGTTCAGGATGGGAGACATATGTACACCCATGGCTGCTTAATGTCGCTGTATGGCAAAAAGCACTACAATACTGTAAAGAAACTGGTCTCCAATTAAAATAAGTAAATTAATTTTTAAAAATTGGCTCTCAATATTTTGTTAGGAAGATCTTGTTTTAACTTCTATGACTTCTTAAGAAGAGAAGAGATGGTGTAGAAGGAGAAAATGAAATTCCTGAGAAGTTGGATCCCGTTTCAAAAATGACAGAAAGGGCCATTCCAGCATCTGGTCTCATCAAAATTCAGATTTCTTGATTAGCTTGTTGGAGATCTCAAGCCTACACTTGTCACGTTGTGAGAAGTACTGCTGCTACTGCTGTCGCTTCAGTCGTGTCCGACTCTGTGCGACCCCACAGATGGCAGCCCATTGGGCTCTGCCATCCCTGGGATTCTCCAGGCAAGAACACTGGAGTGGGTTGCCATTTCCTTCTCCAATGCATGAAAGTGAAAAGTGAAAGTGAAGTCGCTCAGTCGTGTCTGACTCAGCGACCCCATGGACTGCAGCCTACCAGGCTCCTCTGTCCATGGGAGTTTCCAGGCAAGAGTACTGGAGTGGGATGCCATTGCCTTCTCCTTGTGAGAAGTACAGTCAATCCCAATATTCAGAATGACTGAAGCAGCTTGATGTATCAATTGGTCCTCAACTAATATTTGTTGTACTGAATGGAGAAACTGCCAGCTTCTCAGTGATCAAAGACTTGATTCAGTCTCAGTCAATCACTGTGAGGTTTCAAGGAAAAGTTTCCCTTATAATCCTTAGTTAATTACAAAACTCAATTTTCCCTTTTTCCAAGTGCATTCACTAGGCAAGTAGGGCTTTATTATATGAGGAGGAAAAAACTTCCCAGATGACACAGTTAGCATTTAGAAGATTGCCTTTGTTGTTTAGTTGCTCAGTCGTGTCCAACTCTTTGTGACCCCATGGACTGCAGCACAACAGGCTCCTCTGTCCCTTACTATCTCCTGGAGTTTGCTCAAACTTATGTCCACTGAGTCAGTGATGCTATCTAACCATCTCATCCTCTGTTGCCCTCTTCTCCTCCTGCCTTCAATCTTTCCCAGGATCAGGGTCTTTTCAATAAGACAGCTCATCACATAAAGTGGCCAAAGTATTGGAGTTTCAACTTCAGCATCAGTCCTTCCAATGAATATTCAGGGTTGATTTCCCTTAGGATTGACTAGTTTGATCTCCTCTTTCCAAGGGACTCTCAAGAGTCTTCTCCAGCATCACAATTCTTATATATTAATATATGGCTGTCACTTTTCAGCTTGATATTAACTAAATACCAGGAAAATATGTAGGTAGAGAAATGTGTATAAAAGTATTGATAAATGCTAGCTCTGGTTTTGCCACAGTGTAATGGTATGACTTTTGCAACTTATTCTTTTTTACCATTAATTCATCTTGTGTGAAATCATGAAACTATTACTTACTTCATAGATTTTATGAGGTTAATGATATGATCTGTGTAAAACTGTTAGCGTAATGCCTGAAAAATATTGGATTAATAAACATTAGTTTCTATTATTATCAACCGTACTCTACCTAAGTTCACTGTGATTTTCAAACAGTGCTATCTTAGCAATTCTAATAAAATTAAATGTGACAGGCATTTCCAACAATAATAGAGTCTTAAAGCTTCTGAAATTGCTCTGTGGCTAAAAATAAAGCCTTGAGGAGTCATTCTCTTTGAATGTACAATAAATTGCACAATAGAGAAGATGCAGTGGACTTTATCCATTTGTCAAGTGTAGTTGACTTACAATATGATGTTATTTCAGGTGTACAATACAGTGATTTGATATTTTATAGATTACACCCTATATAAAGTTATTATAAAATATTGGCTATATTCCCTGTGCTGTATCTTGTATCTTATCTTACAACCTAGTAGTCTGTACCTCTTAATCCCCTTCCCCACCTTGCCCCTTCCCCCCAACTCCTCTACCCACTGGTAACCACTAGTTCCTTCTCTGTATCTGCAAGTCTATTTCTGTTGTGTTAAATTTGTTTTATATTTTAGGTTCTACATATAAATACTAACATACAGTATTTTTCTAATTTATTTCACTAAGCATAAAAACTTCCTAGTCCATCCATGTTGCAGCAAATGTCAAATTTTCATTCCTTTTATGGCTAAGTAATATTCTACTGTGTATATATATACATACACACACACATATAAGTGTACATACCACATCTTCTTTATCCATTCATCTGTTGATGTTGCTCAAGTTGCTTCCATATCTTGACTATCATAAACAGCGCTTCTATGAACATTGTGTATGTGAATGCTCAATTGTGTCCGACTCTTCATGACCCTATGCACTATAGCCTGCCAGGTTCCTCTGTCCATAGAATTTTCCAGGCAAGCATACTGGAGTGGGTTGCCATTTCCTATTCCAGGGCATCTTTCTGATCTTGGGATTGAACTCGTGACTCCTGCATTGACAAGCGGATTCTTTACCACTCTGCCACCTAGCAAGCCTCTGTGAACATTAGGGTGCATATATATTTTCAAATTATTGCTTTCATTTTCTTTGGATATATACTCAGGAGCAGAATTCCTCATATAGTCATTCTATCTTTAATTTTTTTTTTTTTTTTGAGAAATCAGGATGAGATTTCAACAATGAAGATCAAGGTATTTAAGAAATTATCCCAACCAGGAAAAATAATTCTACAAAGGATATTTTTTCCTCTCTCTTTCTACTTCCCTTGCTAAAACGCTTTTAAACTTTTCTCCTCTAATTCCATCCTGTTTCCAGGCCCAATTTAAACATCAGTCTTTAGTCTCCAAAATAACCCCATTGATATCAACTCTTCCTCTTCTAAATGTGACTGGCATTGAGCATCTATGTCAGAGGCTGAGCAGTGATTATCTCCAGTAGAAAACATTATGATCCACTATTGTTGTATTTACAGTCACTTCATGACTGTTAGTTTTGTATGTGTACAACTTCTCCATTTCACTAAAAGCTTCTTAAGGACAATAAAGAAACAACAGGTAAGTTATTGTATTGCATAACTCCTGGCCCATAAAAGATATTCCAAAAATGTTGTTATATTTAATTGATTGCTAAATGGAGAAATATCCAGAGTTTGTCTTTTTGGTGCCCTGAGGTGTTCCTCATTCACTGTATGCCTATTATGAATATTTTAAAATCATCAGCCAAATGTTATTTGATCCCAGAGGGTCACTGATGAGACAGGAATAAAAACCATCAGCTCTGGGGGCTCAGTGGTAGAGTGGGGTGAGTGGAGGAGAATGAACTCTCAATTGAGTTGAATCTAAAAGCTCAAGCAAGTTCGAGAACATTGTTTTCCCTGACCTTCTATATTGTTTTCAATTGCAAGTTTCCCATCTCAGCCCAGAGATTTAACTAGTGGTCCCTCAAATTCTTTGGCCCATGATCAAATGAGGGCACAGTTCATTGAGAAAAGAAGATTTCAAGGGTATTTATTTCCTGGTTGGATAAATCATTTCCCACAAGCATCTAGCAAAGTGGTTGTGAAACAATCTCCTGCTTTGCTAAGCATCTGCTAACAAACTCCAAGCCAAAAGCACAGACAAACATGATTTTGGAATGATCAGGCCACAGCAGTTTATAAGAGGGACTAGTTCCCCCAACCTACCTTGGCATTCCTGGATTCCTAAGTAAATTTCAAAGGTAATAATAGATATCTTGGAAACATTTTTAATGTTTCATGAAAGCATAATGGGTGAGACCCATAAAAATGAACATTCTAGAAATATTAATGCCACTAATAATCTGACAAATGCAAATCAAAACTACAATGAGGTACCACTTCACATGCTGTTGGCCTGAATGGCCATCATCAAAAAGTCTACAAATAATAAATGTCAGAGGGTGTGGAAAAAGGGAATCCTCATACACTGTTAGTGGAAATGTAAATTGATACAGCCACTATGGAGAACAGTATAGAGGTTCCTTTAAAAATTAAAAATAGAACTACCATATGACCCAGCGATCCCACTCCTGAGCATATACCCAGGGAAAACCATAATTATTTGAATTTTTAAAGCTTAATGGAAACAACACATCTATTGGCAATATGACTCTAAAAGGTAACTCCAACAGTTAAGGTTTTATTTGGGGAGCTGGAATCCTGTCTCCAGCTCATTAGCAGGTGTGATTCTCTGTTTTAAATGTCTTAAATATTTTGTATAAATGAAACATTTTTAAATAGAAAAAATTACTTAATATGCAATACAAAGCCTATTTCACAGATCAAAACTTTCAAAATAATAGGATCAAAAGAAGAATATATTATAGGAAGGAATATTAATTGCCAAACAGTTCGAAAACTAATGTAGAGCATATCTGGCACATAGTTATTCAATTTATGCTTGTTGAATGACAGAATGAACAGATCAGACTCATCATTAGAAGATTTAAAGAAGGAATTTCTAAATGTTAACCCACTCACAATCATACAACTGTCAGGAGGCAGAGGAAGTCTCAAAACCAGGTCTTCTATCTCTGATAAAACACAGTGGATTATTTTACAAGGAAAACTCTGGCTGAGGGAAAGAAGAGACTCAGGTTTAATTTAGTTCAGCCTAACATAGAAGCGACTTAGCAGCAGCAACATAGAAGTGGGCTTCCCTGGTGGCTCAGTCAGTAAAGAATCTGCCTGGAATGCAGGAGACCCAGGTTTGATCACTGGGTCAGGAAGATCCCCTGGAGGAGGGCATGGCAACCTCCTCCAGCATTCTTGCCTGGGAAATTCCATGGACAGAGGAACCTGGTGGGCTATAGTCCATGGGGTCTCAAAGACTTGGACATGACTGAGCAACTAACACATACATACACATAGTGGAATGATATGTAATTTTGTTCTGTATTTTACAAGTCTACTATAAATGTGTTATCATACTTTCAAATTTAAACAAATTTTAAAAAGGAAAAGGAAAAGAAAAAAACTGGAATATTTTGTATCTAGTGAGGGCCCTCTTCCTGGGTTAAGACAGCCATCTTCTTATTCTATCCTCTCATTTGGAAGGTAGAAGGGAGCTCTCCCGGGTCTCTTTTATAAAAGCACTAATTCCATTCATCAGGGCTCCACTCTTATAATGTAACCCTCCTCCAACTACTATGACACTGAGGATTAGACTTCAACATAAGAATCTAGGGGGAACACGAACATTCAGTCCATACCAGACAGTTAATAAGCAGGACTAGAAAGAGTCTCTCCTCTTATGCTAATCACTTGTCCTTCATACCCCTTATGTTTATCACTTGTCCTTCATACTCTGGATATTAGCCATCAGCATCTGCCATGCTGAGGACCAATGGACCAAAAAATGCCAGGAGAACATGACCTCCATGAGAGAAACATCATTTTACTTGTTCCACATGTGTATGTCTTGTCAGCTGCAAATTGGCACTTACCAAGAGCATTGCCAACGACATTGGCAAGAGCATTTGCCATCTGCCTCTACAGAGGTTGAACCCCATGCTGCTTTAGCTGTTGACCTTCAACAACCCCTGAGGGAGTTCAGAAATGGAGTAAGGCACTCTGTGCTCCAGGGAATCTGGTGGGACAGGTCTTTAGATAGCTGGATGTTTTTAGGAACAGATTTTATTATCTCAATCCTTGCATCTCCTCATATCTCAGTTCAGTCTGGTTCAGTTCAATTCAGTTGCTCATTCCTGACCCCATGGACTGCTCATTTGCGACCCCATGGAATACAGCATGCTAGGGCTTTGTGTCCGTCACCAACTCCTAGAGTTTACTCAAACTGATTTCCACTGAGTCGGTGATGCCATCCAACCATCTCATCCTCTCTGGTTCCCTTCTATTCTCACCTTCAATCTTTCCCAGCATCAGCATCTTTTCAAATGAGTCAGTTCTTCACATCAGGTGGCCAAAATATTAGAGTTTCAGCTTCAACATCAGTCCTTCCAATGAACATTCAGGACTTGTTTCCTATAGGGTGGACTGGTTGGAACTTTTCACAGTCCAAGGGACTCCCAAGTGTCTTCTCCAACACCACAGTTCAAAAGCATCAATTCTTCAGCGCTCAGCTTTCTTTATAGTCCAACTCTCACATCCATACATGACCACTGGAAAAACCAGAGCCTTGACGAGATGGACCTTTGTTGGCAAATTAAGTCTCTGCTTTTTATTTTATTTTTTTTTTCATAGCATGAATTGAAATTTATTGGAGAGGTATCACAGACCTAAAAATAAAAATAACAGTGTCAAGCTTCATGAAGAAAATGTGCAGGAAAATCCTAATGAACTTGGGGTGGCAAAGATCCCTAACAAAACCAAGAAAATACTAATAATTAAAGGAAAATAAATTGTAAAATAAAATTATTATTTACTGAAAAACAACATTAATAACCTGAATATGTAAGCTACAGACTGAAAGAAAATATTCATAATACGTGTAAGTAATAGTAAAATTTTACCCAAAATAGAGAATTTCTAAAATTTCTATAAAAAGACAACCCCCTTCCCCTATCTACAATCCCACCAAATGGACAAAGTACTTGAAAAGGCACTTCACCAAATAAGATAAATAAATGGCCAATAAACACATGAAAAAGTGGTTAACACTATTAGTCATCAAGGAAGTAAAAAATAAAACTATAATGAACTATTACTAAACACTCACTAGAATGATTAAAATTTAGAAAACTGATAACTCCAATTGTTGGCAAGGATGTAAAGCAACTGAATTTTTATGCATTGCTACAGTGGATAGACAATATGTCTAACAGTTTTTATTTTATTTTTTTTCATGTTCACTTTGTTTTTTGTTTTTTGGGTTTTTTTCTACTTTATTTTACTTTACAATACCGTATTGGTTTTGCCATACATTGACATGAATCCACCATGGGTGTGTACGAGCTCCCAATCCTAATCCCCCTCCCACCTCCCACCCCATATCATCTCTCTGGATCATCCCCGTGCACCAGCCCCAAGCATCCTGTATCCTGTATCGAACATAAGCTTGTGCTTCATTCTTACATGATAGTATACCCGTTTCAATGCTATTCTCCCAAATCATCCCACCCTCTCCCTCTCCCACAGAGTCCAAAAGTCCATTCTATACATCTGTGTCTCTTTTGCTGTCTCACATACAGGGTCATCATTGCCATCTTTCTAAATTCCATATATATGTGTCAGTATACTGTATTGGTGTTTTTCTTTCTGGCTTACTTCACTCTGTATAATAGGTTCCAGTTTCATCCATCTCATTAGAACTGATTCAAATGAATTCTTTTTAATGGCTGAGTAATACTCCATTGTGTATATGT
>SJYT01007596.1:0-51596 GCA_006410635.1 Cephalophus harveyi | reverse complement strand
GAATATAGTAAAGTTGCAGGATATAAAATCAACACACAGAAATCCCTTGCATTCCTATACACTAATAATGAGAAAGTAGAAAAAGAAATTAAGGAAACAATTCCATTCACCATTGCAACGAAAAGAATAAAATACTTAGGTATATATCTACCTAAAGAAACTAAAGACCTATATATGGAAAACTATAAAACACTGATGAAAGAAATCAAAGAGGACACTAACAGATGGAAAAATATACCATGCTCATGGATCGGAAGAATCAATATAGTGAAAATGGGTATACTACCCAAAGCAATCTACAGATTCAATGCAATCCCTATCAAGCTACCAGCAGTATTTTTCACAGAACTAGAACAAATAATTTCAAGATTTGCATGGAAATACAAAAAACCTCGAATAGCCAAAGCAATCTTGAGAAAGAAAAATGGAACTGGAGGAATCAACTTGCCTGACTTCAGACTCTACTACAAAGCCACAGTCATCAAGACAGTATGGTACTGGCACAAAGACAGAAATATAGATCAATGGAACAAAATAGAAAGGCCAGAGATAAATCCACACACATATGGACACCTTATCTTCGACAAAGGAGGCAAGAATATACAATGGAGTAAAGAATCTCTTTAACAAGTGGTTCTGGGAAAACTGGTCAACCACTTGTAGAAGAATGAAACTAAGTCTCTGCTTTTTAATATGCTGTCTACGTTGGTCATAACTGTTCTTCCAAGGAGTAAGCATCTTTTAATTTCATGGCTGCAATCGCCATCTGCAGTGATTTTGGAGCCCCAAAAAATAAAGTCTGACACTGTTTCCACTGTTTCCCCATCTACTTGCCATGAAGGGATGGGACCAGATGCCATGATCTTTGTTTTCTGAATGTTGAGCTTTAAGTCAACCTTTTCACTCTCCTCTTTCACTTTCATCAAGAGGCTTTTTAGTTCCTCTTCACTTTCTGCCATTAGGGTGGTGTCATCTGCATATCTAAGGTTTTGCTATTTCTCCTGGCAATCTTGATTCCAGCTTGTTTCATCCAGCCCAGTGTTTCTCATGATGTATGCTGCATATAAGTTAAATAAGCAGGGTGACAATATACAGCCTTGACGTACTCCTTTTCCTATTTAGAACCAGTCTGTTGTTCAATGTCCAGTTCTAACTGTTGCTTCCTGACCTGCATACAGATTTCTCAAGAGGCAGGTTAGGTGGTCTGGTATTCCCATCTCTTTCAGAATTTTCCACAGTTGATTGTGATCCACACAGTCAAAGGCTTTGGCATAGTCAATAAAGCAGAAATAGATGTTTTTCTGGAACTCTCTTGCTTTTTTGATGATCCGGTGGATATTGGCAATTTGATCTTTGGTTCCTCTGCCTTTTCTAAAACCAGCTTGAACATCTGGAAGTTCATGGTTCATGTGTTGTTAAGCCTGGCTTGGAGAATTTTGAGCATTTACTAGTGTGTGAGACGAGTGCAATTGTGTGGTAGTTTGAGCATTCTTTGGCATTGCCTTTCTTAGGGATTGGGATGAAAACTGACCTTTTCCAATCGTGTGGCCATTTGCTGGCAGATTGAGTGCAGCACTTTCACAGCATCATCTTTCAGGATTTGAAATAGCTCCACTGGAATTCCATCACCTCCACTAGCTTTGTTCTTAGTGATGCTTCCTAAGGCCCACTTGACTTCACATTCCAGGATGTCTGGCTCTAGGTGAGTGATCACACAATCATGATTATCTGGGTTGTGAAGATCTTTTATTGTACAGTTCTTCTGTGTATTCTTGCTCACCTCTTCTTAATATCTTCTGCTTCTGTTAGGTCCATACCATTTCTGTCCTTTATTGAGCCCATCTTTTCATGAAATGTTCCCTTGGTCTCTAATTTTCTTGAAGAGATCTCTAGTCTTTCCCATTCTATTATTTTCCTCTATTTCTTTGTATTGATCACTGAGGAAGGCTTTTTTATCTCTCCTTGCCATTCTTTGGAACTCTGTATTCAAATGGGTATATCTTTCCTTTTCTCCTTTGCTTTTTGGTTCTCTTCTTTCCACAGGTGTTTGTAAGGCCTCCCCAGACAGCCATTTTGCCTTTCTGCATTTCTTTTTCTTGGGAATCGTCTTGCTCCCTGTCTCCTGTACAATGTCACGAACCTCTATCCATAGTTCATCAGGCACTCTATCAGATATAGTCCCTTAAATCTATTTCTCACTTTCACTGTATAATCATAAGAGTTTTGATTTAGATCATACCTGAATGGTCTAGTGGTTTCCCTACTTTCTTCAACTTAAGTCTGAATTTGGCAATAAGGAGTTCATGATCTGAGCCACAGTCAGCTCCCGACACCCATTTATGGATGTGACTGGTGATGGAAGCAGGGTCCGATGCTGTAAAAAGCAATATTGCATGGGAACCTGGAATGTTAGTTCCATGAATCAAGGCAAATTGGAAGTGATCAAACAGGAGATGGCAAGAGTGAACATCGACATTTTAGGAATCAGTGAACTAAAATGGACTGGAATGGGTGAATTTAACTCAGATGATCATTATATCTACTACTGTGGGCAAGAACCCCTTAGAAGAAATGGAGTAGCCATCATAGTCAACAAACGAGTCCAAAATGCAGTACTTCGATGCAGTCTCAAAAATGACAGAATGATCTGTGTTCATTTCCAAGGCAAACCACTCAATATCATGGTAATCCAAGTCTATGCCCTGACCAGTAATGCTGAAGAAGCTGAAGTTCAGTTGTTCTATGAAGACCTGCAAGACCTTCTAGAACTAACAGCCAAAAAAGACGTCCTTTTCATTATAGCAGACTGGAATGCAAAAGTAGGAAGTCAAGAAACACTTGGAGTAACAGGCAGATTTGACCTTGGAGTACAGAATGAAGCAGGGCAAAGGCTAATAGAGTTCTGCCAAGAGAATGCACTGGTCATAGCAAACACCCTCTTCCAACAACACAAGAGAAGACTCTACACATGGACATCACCAGGTGGTCAACACCGATATCTGATTGAAATATTGTTTTTAGCCAAAGAATGAGAAGCTCTATAAAGTCAGAAAAAAACAAGACAGGGAGCTGACTGTGGCTCAGATCATGAGCTCCTCATATCTAGAGAAGCACTAAATCCCTTCATGGTGACATCAGATCCTCATGACTAACAAAAACCAGTTGTAAAATGAATGCTTCATGGTATTGAACTCGCCCTTCATCAAAACCTTATATATTGACTTTCCCCCATTGCCCCTTCGGAGCAGTCTTTCAAAGCTATCTGAGGTGCTGCCTCCCAGGCTGCAGTCCTCATTTTGTTCTGAATAAAATTAACTCACAACTCTCAAATTGTACATCTTTTTTAGTATGCATATATAATTTGATTCATCTATGACAAATGTTACATCAATGGCATCCAGTTCAAATGAGATGATGAAAAGCCAATGACTGATGCAGTGGAATCTTCTGCCAATAATATAAGATGCTGATAATTTCCTGTTGTTCATCAGTTCCTTGTTTCCATCTCTGATTACTAATTAATGTGGAGATGGTTGGGCTCCCTGCTGGAAACACAGAATGCAAATTTGCTGGAGGCTTCAGAACTATTCTAATAATAAGTTTCTGCTAATAGACAACAGCTATCTTAAACTATTAAACTATATTTGCTATAAAAGTATGAGATGTACAGTTCTTAATGTGCACTATTTTAGTTTTTGCAATCTTTCCCATAAAAGCAACCAAAATTAAGCGCCTAACACATCAGTTAGTAATTATTTGGCAGATCCACAAAAAAAATAGTATTTTCTGTAATGGTAGCCTATTTCAGAACCCCTGCAGAGTTCCTGTAAGACTATCTCTTTTCCCATCTTTCATTTTCTTCTGCCAAAAAAAAAAAAAAAGGTTTGTGGATTCTTTCTTTCTCTTTTTTTTTCAAACAGCAAAATAACTTGCTTTCTCAATAACTGAATACTCATAATTGAGTTCCATAATAAAACAAGTCTTGCTTTATGAAAGAACAAAGTCCAGGGAAAGTGATAAGAAAGAAAATTTTGTGAGCAGAAATTAAAAGGAAGAGAGGTTGGATAAAGATCTGAACATTATAAAAGAGAGCCCTGTGGATTATGCAAATCCATATCTCAACTAGAACAGGCTGGGAAAAACCCAGTTCAAAGGAGCACTTCTCATAGGAAGGAGATCAAGATAATGGAGTGGGAAGATGCTGAGCTCACCTCCCCCTAGGAACACATCAGAAAATACATCTCACGTGGAGCAATTCTTTCTGAAAACTAACTGAAGACTGGCAGAAAGGCTCTTCTATAACCAAGCCTGTGAGGAAAGATACACTGGAAGTACAGTAGAAAGGGAGGAGAAGCAACCAGCTCAGGACCCATGGTCCTAGCAGGGGACACGGAAGAGGTGGGGCTGTCACTGACTCAGGAATCCTCCCTGGCAAGGGAGGGACTCATTACCCATATTGGGCATCTTAGCCCTGGGGTCCAGCACCCAGAAGACAAGTCTTCATAGCTGGTTTGAAATCCAGTGGGACTTCAAGGAGAGCTGCAAGAAACCAACACTCTGCTTGCAAAGAACACACACACACACACGCATGCACACACACACACACACACACACACACACACACACCTTGTTTACTCCCAGGAATGAGGCTAAGGAAACGGGTTGAAAGCTGTATGGGACTCTGGCCAATTTCTTGTGACAACCCCAGCATGCACCCCAGCCTCCACTGGATGCCCATTGCCAAGGAAAGTGTGCACATCCAAAGAAGGAACTAAACGAAGAAAGAATAGAGCGGAATTACAAAAACAACCAGCAAACAAGTACCAAATGGCAGTAAGTACATACCTATCAATAATCATTTTAAATGTCAGTGGACTAAATGCCCCAATCAAAAGACAGAGGGTGGCCAATTGATTAAAAATAATAATAATAAGGCCCATCTACAAGACACTCACTTCAGAGGTAAAGATAACACAGACTGAAAGTGAGGGGGTGGTAAAAGATATTTCATGCAAATGGAAACAAAAAGAAATGAGGGTAGCAATACTCATATCAGACAAAGTAAACTTTAAAGTAAAGTCTATAACAAAAACCAAAGAAGGGCATTATAAAATGATAAAGGAATTCATAAAAGAAGATATAACACTCAGTAACATATACACACTATAATATAGGAGCACCTATTAATATATAAAGCAAAATTAATAGATATAAAGAGAGAAATTGATAGTAATACTAACACCTCACTTACATCAATGGACAGATCATCCAGACAAACAAAGTCCGTAAAGAAACAGTGGCCATAAATGACACATTATAACAGTTTGGCTTAATAGATATCAAACAAATGAGTATAACAGAACAGAAACAGACTCACAGATACAGAGAACAAATCAGTGGTTGCCAGTGGGGAGAGCAAAGTGGAGAGGGGCAAGAATAGAGTATGGGATTAAGAGGTATAAACTGTTGTGTATAAAATAAATAACAAGAATATATTGCACAGCACACAAAACGTAGCCAATATTTTATAATAACTTAAATGGAGTATAATGTATAAAAATAGTGAGTTACGGTGTTGTATACTTGAAACTAAAATAATACTGTAGATAAACTATACTTTAACTGAAAAATAAAAAATTTTAAAATATTTTTTGATGATATTTTCTCAAAATATATTTTAGACACTCTAATGGCAGTTTCTGGTCTTTGAAGAAAACCAGACAATTTGTGCAGAAATAAAGTAAATAAAGTTCACCTACTTTGCCTTTCATGGACACAGTGAAATCAATTTAAATATATTGTTAATGTAGAAATGTTAATCCATACCATCTGATCATTATTTTCAATTTCTTTTTTGATCAGTCTAGTTTTTCTGTGTTCCTAACAAAGATATTTATCACATTCTTCTCCCATTCACAGCTTCTTATTTAATATTTGCTTTCTTTCTTACTAAAATTTAACAGGAGTAAAACAAAAAAATACAAGAAAAAATGAAATAATTATTCAATCACAAGTCATAGCAATGTAATCAACTATAATCATTTAATGAATAATACTGCACAAGTAAGGGCTACATGAAATGCAGCATGGATAATGTATTTACCTGGAATTCTTAGCATCTTTCCATGTTTTTGTCTTCCATTTAAGAAGATATTCTGAAATCAAATGTGGAAAAGTGATGTGACTATAGGGGTTGTCTTAAAGTTACTTTACATACATTTAAGTTAATTAATTTAATTACATGTATAACTTATATGCAGAGTACATCATGAGAAACGCTGGACTGGAAGAAACACAAGCTGGAATCAAGATTGCCAGGAGAAATATCAATAACCTCAGATATGCAGATGACACCACCCTTATGGCAGAAAGTGAAGAGGAGCTAAAAAGCCTCTTGATTGAAAGTGAAAGAGGAGAGCGAAAAAGTTGGCTTAAAGCTCAGCATTCAGAAAACGAAGATCATGGCATCCGGTCCCATCACTTCATGGGAAATAGATGGGGAAACAGTGGAAACAGTGTCAGACTTTATTTTTTTGGGCTCCAAAATCACCGCAGATGGTGACTGCAGCCATGAAATTAAAAGACGCTTGGAAGAAAAGTTATGACCAACCTAGACAGTATATTCAAAAGCAGAGACATTACTTTGCCAACTAAGGTCTGTCTAGTCAAGGCTATGGTTTTTCCTGTGGTCATGTATGGATGTGAGAGTTGGACTGTGAAGAAGGCTGAGTGCCGAAGAATTGATGCTTTTGAACTGTGGTGTTGGAGAAGACTCTTGAGAGTCCCTTGGACTGCAAGGAGATCCAACCAGTCCATTCTGAAGGAGATCAACCCTGGGATTTCTTTGGAAAGAATGATGCTAAAGCTGAAACTCCAGTACTTTGGCCACCTCATGAGAAGAGTTGACTCATTGGAAAAGACTCTGATGCCAGGAGGGATTGGGGGCAGGAGGAGAAGGGGACGACCGAGGATGAGATGGCTGGATGGCATCACGGACTCGATGGACGTGAGTCTGAGTGAACTCCAGGAGATGGTGATGGACAGGGAGGCCTGGCGTGCTGCGATTCATGGGGTGGCAGAGTCAGACACAACTACTGAAGCTCACATGCCCTAGTTCCTAGAGCCCATGTTCCACAACAAGAGAAGCCACTGCAATGAGAAGCCAGCTCACCACAACTAGAGAGTAGCCCGTGCAGCAACAAAGACCCAGCATAGCCAAATATAAACATGTTTTGTTGCTTAGTTGCTAAGCCCGACTCTTTGTGACCCTGTGGACTGCAGCATACCAGGCTTCCCTGTCCTTCACTATCTCCCAGAGTTTGCTCAAACTCATATCCATTGTGTCAATGATGCCACCCAACCATCTAATCCTCAATCTTTCCCAGCATCAGGGTCTTTTCCAAAGAGTTGGCTCCTCGCATCAGGTGGCCAAAGTATTTAAGCTTCAGCTTCAGCATCATTCCTTCCAATGAATATTCAGGACTGATTTTCTTTAGGATTGACTGGTTTGATCTCCTTGTAGTTCAAGGGAATCTCAAGAGTCTTCTCCAACACCATTATTCAAAAGCATCAATTCTTCAGAGTTCAGCCTTCTTTATGGTCCAACTCTCACATCCATACATGACTACTGGAAAAATCATAGCTTTGATTATATGGACTTTTGTTGGTAAAGTGATGCCTCTGCTTTTTAATGTTCAGTCTCAGTTTGTCATAAACAAAACTTTTAAGAAGCTTTAAAAAAGATAAATACAATGAGGAGCCACTGAAGGTTTTTTCCCATATTAAGTTTTTTAATTGAGGTGAAAGTCACATAACAAAATTCATCATTTTAAAGTTCACAATTCAGTAGCATTTAATACCTTCACAATGCAACCACCACCTCTTGCCTTCACAATGCAACCACCACCTCCTGCTAGTTTCAAAACATTTTCATCACCCCACAAAAAAACTCTGTACCTATTAGCAATCACTTTGAATTCTCTCCTCACCCCAGCCCTTGATCAACCACCAGCCTGATTCCTATCTCTATGGATTTACCTCTTCTGGATATTTCATATAAATTGAAGCAACCAATAAAAGTCTTTGATATTTGGCTTCTTTTACTTATCATAAAGCTTTCAGAGTTCATCTCAGTTATAGTGTGTACCCTTTAAAATCTAGTAATTCCTTTTTATGGCTTAATAATATTCCATTGTGTGGATGTAACATGTTTGGTTTATCCATTCACCCTTGATGACATTTGCATTTGGTTGTTTCTACCTACTGGTTATTGTGCATAGTTCTGCTATGGACCTTCATGTCTATGGAGGGACTAGCCAGCCCTCAAAGTTCTTGCTTAAGTAACTACAAGAAATGTTTGTCCTGCCACTGCATTTAATTCCAGAGATTATCCTATGGGAGATAAAAAGTGCTGAAACTGTATGTTGTTCCTAGCTGAACTCGAGCAGTCTCTGAGAATTGTTTGTTATTAGTGGAAATTTGGAAGAATTTGGGCTTTTAGAGTAAAACCACCTTTACAGCTTTCTAGTATTTATTTGAGTTTTTTTCTATATAGTTTTGGGCTTTCCAGGTGGCTCAGTGGTAAACAACCTGTCTGTCAATGGGAGATGTGGGTTTGACCCCTGAGTCAGGAAGATCCCCTGGAGAAGGAAATGACAATCCACTCCAGTATCTTGTGGGGAGAATTCCACAGACAGAAGAGCCCAGCGGGCTAAAGTCCAAAGGGTCTCAAAGAGTCAGACACACCTGAGTGACTGAGTATGCACTAGATACCTTTACTAAAAAGAGCTTTTTTGATTGTTCTTAGTGAAATGCAACTTACAGGTTTGAGGAAGGGGATAGAATTTAATTCTCTCAGTGACAGACTGAGGAGAAAATAGAGCTTTATTTCCCTAATAAAGTTCCTACTAAAGAAGCTAACCTTTTTAATTATGCTAATTATTGTTTCTCAAATCAGCTCTGATATAAATTGTTTTACAGAACTCATTAAAAATTAAAAAATAAAATGGAAACGATGAAGCCATAAAATCATGGGTTAAATATAAACAAGTCACTTCATTTCTTTAGGTTCTAGAGAGATTTTCTAAAATAAGAGGCTGGATTTCCTATGAGCAAAGGATTGCTGCCTTAATGTTACACTTTTCTTAATCCATAACTGGCTTTTCTGAGCTGACGAGATCAAAATGGATAGATGGATGGTGGAAGTTTTATCTGCTCCTCTCTGGAAACAATCCTGCGGAATTAGGTGGGACCTCAGTTCAGTTCAGTTGCTCAGTCATGTCCAACTCTTTGTGACCCCATGAACTGCAGCACGCCAGGCCTTCCTGTCCATCACCAACTCCCAGAGTCCACCCAAACCCATCTCCATTGAGTCGGTGATGCCATCCAACCATCTCATCCTCTGTCATCCCCTTCTCCAACACCCAGGACTGATCTCCTTTTGGATGAACTCGTTGGATCTCCTTGCAGTCCAAGGGACTCTCAAGAGTCTTCTCCAACACCACAGTTCAAAAGCATCAATTCTTCAGCGCTCAGCTTTCTTCACAGTCCAACTCTCACATCCATACATGACCACTGGAAAAACCATAGCCTTGACTAGACGGACCTTTGTTGGCAAAGTAAAGTCTCTCCTTTTTAATATGCTGTCTAGGTTGGTCATAACTTTCCTCCCAAGGAGTAAGTGTCTTTTAATTTCATGGCTGTAATCACCATCTGCAGCAATTTTGGAGCCCTAGCTCCTAGCTAAGACTAACCTAGGACCATCCCTTTGGCCCTCTCAAGGAACTTTCCAAAAGTCCTTCCTTCTTTCTTTGCTATGATATTCCCTTGTATATGAATCCTTCTCTGGATCTACTCCAAACTTCTATTTGTTCTCCTATCTTAAAAATCACTCTACTTTCTCTTCCCTTCACCCTTTGGGTACCATTCTATTTATCACCTTCTTTTAGAGCTTAACACCTTAAAAGTGACTGCTATCTCCAGTGCTTCTTTTTCCTTTCTCTCTTGTAACTATTCTCATCATATTATTGCACTCCATGTAACTCTATCAAAATTGCTGTTATCAAGTTCATGGATGACCTTCACATTTCTACATTCAGTAATCAATTCTCAATCTGCACCTTATTTGACAGAGTTCACCACTTCCAACCCTTTCACTCTCTTCTCTTGGTTTCCAAGGCAATACACTCTCCTGATTTCCTTCTACTTCAATAGTCATGGATTCTAAGCCTGTTTTTGTTTTTTTTTTTTCTGGGCCCTTCTAATCTCCCTGAACTTTCCATGTTGCAGAATTCTAGAAACCAGTTCTTGGTCGTCATCTCTGTTTACTCATTGTTTTGATGATTTCATCTACTCTCATGACCTATACGGGGCCTCCCAGGTGACTCAGTGGTAAAAGAATCCATCTGCCAGTGCAGGAGATGCAGGATACCTGAGTTTGATCCCTGGATGAGGAAGATCCCTGGAAGAGGAAATGACAATTCACTCCAGTATTCTTGCTGGGAAAATCCCATGGACAGAGGAGCCTGTTGGGCTACAGTCCATGGGGCTGCAAAGAGTAGGACACAACTGAGTGACTGAGCAGAGGTGGGCATGACCTGTATGCTGCCAACTCCAAAATTTATATCCTCAGCCCAGACTTCTTCCCCAGACTCTTCACTATACCCAACTACTTCCTCAGACTTACTATAAAATTATAGAATAAGCATCTGAACTTAACATGGGCAAAACTGAAGTCTAATCTTTCTCCTCTAAACTCTCAGCAGCTTTCCCCATCTCATAAATTATAACTGCATCCTTCTAATCCTAGCCAAAAACAACTTGGAGGACTTCCTTGGTGGTCCAATGGTTAAGAATCTGCCTGCCAGTGCAGGGAACACAGGTTTGATCTCTGCTCTGGGAAGAGTCCACATGCCCATGAGGCACCTAGGCCCATGAGCCACAACTACTGGGCTCGAGTGCCACAACTACCAAAGCCTGATGCCAAAAGCCTGTGCACTGCAGCAAAGAGTAGTCCCACTAACCACAACTAGAGAAAGTCTACTTTCAGCCGTGAAGACCCAGCAGAGCCAAAAATAAATAAATTAATTGATTTTTAAAAAACAAAGTTGGAGTTTTCCTTACTTCCTTTCTTTTACTCACATACCATATCCAGTTCAGGAACAGATCTTTGAGCTTACCTTCAAATCATATCCCAACATTAGCTACTGCTTCCCTGGTGGCTCAGATGGTAAAACGTCTGTCTGCAATGCTGGAGACCCAGGTTCAATCCCTGGGTCGGGAAGATCCCCTGGAGAAGGAAATGGTAACCCACTCCAGTACTCTTGCCTGGAAAATTCCATGGACAGAGGAGCCTGGTAGGCTACAGTCCATGGGGTTGCAAAGAGTCGGACACGACTGAGCGACTTTAATTTACTTACCATCACCACAGCTTCCACCCTGACCTAAGCTCCCTTCATACTTGCTTGGATTGGAAAAAAAAAAAAAAAATTCCTAACTCATCCAACCTTGTCCTTCTATAGTCTACTCTTGACACAATAGCCAGAGTGAGTTTGGTGCACTCTGTCAGATGATTTTTTTAGCCTTCTCAAAAATCCTCCAATTTCCTCCTGACTTACTTTAAGTAAAAGCCCAGAATATCACATTGGCAGAAAATCCTCTACATGATTGAATCACCCAATTAACCTTTCAAAGCTCATCTATGACTATGCTTCACACTTGCATGCTGAGTTCTAGCAGTACCAGTCCCTGTGAAATTAGAAATTGCTCTTAGAAATTATGATGTGAGTGATAAAATATGGCCACAAATTCATTGAGACTATTCCAAATTGGCCCCTGAAAGATGTTCACATCCTAGTCTATATATGAATGTTATCTTCAACAGCAAAAGGGATTTTTCAGACATAATTGAGATCTCAAGATGGGGAGAATATTCAGGATTATCCCAGTGGGTCCAATATAATCACGGGAGTCCTTATAAGAGGTATGCAAGTCACAGTGAGAGAAGAAAATGTGACAACCCTCATACACCACCAGTGGGAATAAAAATGGTCTGGCCAATTTGGAAAATTGTTTGGACTTTTCTAAAGCCCACACCTACCATATGGCCCAGACATTCCATTTCAAGTTACTCACCTAAGAGAAAACAAATATTTTCATAGAAATGCTTATGTATAAATGTTCTTAACAGATGTGTTCATTCACAATAGCTAAAAACTTGAATCTAACCAAATATTCCTCAACAGGCAAAATAGGATAAATAAATATTGATTACACAAAACCATGAAGGAATCTCAAAATGATTTTTAAAAAATGTAATTGACATACAGAGACCAAAAAGCATATATAGATGTCTGGGGCCAGATGTGAAGAAAGGGCATATGGCAAAGGCAAGGGTGGCTTTTGAGGGTAATAGGTATATCCTGTCTTAATTGTGGCAGTGGTGTCCTGAGTGTGTGTGTTTGTCAGAGTTCATTGAATTTCATTTTAAACTGATAGTCTATTGTACAGAGATCACAGCTCAATGAAGTTAATTTCTGAAACATTCATAGGAAGGAAAGAGTACAGAATATGACAAAACAATCTAACTACATTACAAAAATACAAAACAACCTGCATGAAAGGGGCAGGAGAAGAAGTACTGATTTAAGTAACTGAAAATGAGTATAAGACCAGCGGTAAAAGAAACTGCACAGAAGCACTGCAGCCTAGTTGGTGAAGTAATTTCACACAGGGATATGGGTTAATATTTCTAGCACTGTAATGCATGTATACCAGAATCAAACAATTAAATAAATCAACGACAGTTGGTCAAAGGTGGCTTTCTCACTGTTGGAGGAGAAGGTTAGAGACAAGCTAGAATAAAAGGTTAGAAAGGGGACTTCCCTGGTGGTCCAGTGGCTACCACTTCATGTTCCCAATGCAAGGGGCCTGGGGTTGATCCCTGATCAGGGAACTAGATCAAAAATGTGACAACTAAGAGTTTGAACGCCACAACTAAGAGTTTGCATGCTGTAGCTAAGACCCAGCACAGCCAAAGAAATAAATATTTTTAAAAACCTAGTTAAAGAAAAACTGTTATTTTTTAAAAAGACTAGAATGACCCATGTGATAATGGATCAAAGTTGGTGACATCAGTAGGAACACATGTTTAGTTTAACTCACATTTAGCTTAATATACAGATGGCTGCATATAGTAATATTTATTTATGTGTGTATTGTCCATCTAGTCAAGGCTATGGTTTTTCCAGTAGTCATGTATGGATGTGAGAGTTGGACTGTTAAGAAAGCTGAGCGCTGAAGAATTGATGCTTTTGAAGTGTGGTGTTGGAGAAGACTCTTGAGAGTCCCTGGGACTGCAAGGAGATCCAACCAGTCCGTTCTGAAGGAGGTCAGTCCTGGGCGTTCTTTGGAAGGAATGATGCTAAAGCTGAAACTCCAGTACTTTGGCCACCTCATGCAAAGAGTAGACTCATTGGAAAAGACTCTGATGCTGGGAGGGATTAGGGGCAGGAGGAAAAGGGGACAACAGAGGATGAGATGGCTGGATGGCATCACCGACTCGATGGACATGAGTTTGAGTGAGCTCCAGGAGATGGTGATGGACAGGGAGGCCTGGCGTGCTGCGATTCATGGGGTCACAAAGAGTCAGACACGACTGAGCGACTGAACTGAACTGAGCTGATAGTATACACATTTATGGCTAATTTCTTGGTCTAGAAGGACCTGAAAGGAATGACACTCGGTATAATGTCCAGATTTTGGTTTCTAAGATTCTCAAATAAAAGGAGCCAGGATTCTTCGAAAAGACTAATTTTGTGGCGAAAGCAGAAAATATCTAAGATAAGTCTAGGGCATCTTGTAATGGCAGAAAGCAATAAGTGTTAAAACAAACAAACAAACAAAAGCCTACATTGATGGTGGTTTGGTAAAGGGACACAGGGCCAGCTGAAAGGGCTCCAATCACCAAAGGTTGAAAAATTCGAGCAACATAGAGTTATATTATAATCCAGTGGCTCAGATGGTAAAGAATCTGCCTGCAATGCAAGAGACCCAGGTTCAGTCCCTGAACTGGGAAGATCCTCTGGAGAAGGGACTAGCTACCCACTGCAGTATTCTTGTCTGGACAAGCCCATGGACAGAGGAGCCTGTCAGGCTATCATCCATGGGGTTGCAAAGAGTCAGACACGTCTCAGAAACTGACATTGTTACTGTCAAAGGAAAACCAGACATCTCAAGTTAAGGGATATAGTGCTTCTCTGTGGGAAGTGTATGGGAAGATGTAAGAGATTGGGCTCACTGAAATCCTTCCTTTCATATG
Organism: Cephalophus harveyi; assembly: GCA_006410635.1. Lineage (NCBI taxonomy): Eukaryota > Metazoa > Chordata > Mammalia > Artiodactyla > Bovidae > Cephalophus > Cephalophus harveyi. The sequence goes on along the minus strand of SJYT01007596.1, from coordinate 37,279 downwards.
CATCTCACCTACCTGGAGCCATGATCCTGTGTTTTTTTGTCCTAAATTTCCTCAGAGGTTATTGTAGGGAATGGCTGCAGTCTGACAGCTAGTAAATAGCAGGTATTCCAAAAAGTTTACTTTTAAAAAATTCCCTGAAAAATATTAAAAGCGATCAAGAAGGACACTAGGTAACAAAAGAGGAACACACCATCAAAAAGATAATATACATTTTTGTGATCAGGCACATAATCTTGAAATACACATAGCAAAGTCCCATCCAATTGCAAGGAGGTATTGACATGATCCAGATGCAAGGGGGTGAATACAATGCATCTCAAGCAGAGACAGAGAGAGCAGGCAGATTGAGTGACCTGAGCGCTCATGCTGAACTGTCTGGAAATGAGCTAGCTATAGCCAGATGGGGTCTGGATGTGAACTCAGTTTCCTTGGGAACTAATGGCTTTCTCATGGCCCTCCATGAGGGGTAAATAACAAGGTTTCCAGGTGCCAGGCAGCTAGAACTGCTGACAGAGTGGCCCCAAATCCAGACAGCCTGACATCCAGTACCCTGTTTGTTTCCCCACCAACAAGCTGCTTCCATTCTTTCAGCTGATGATGACAGGGGAAGCCAAGTGGCTGGAGTAAGTCTGTGCACTGAAGAGGAAGACCCTCACTGCAAGCCAGCAGCTGCTCATCCACAGGTGTCTCTGGTCGATGGAGGGGAACCCCTGCCTTTTCTCCTGTTGATTCACCTTGACCTCTGTAAGTTTTCCTAGTGAATCCTGTTCCTGAATCTGTGCCTTCTAGCAATGCCGTGGAATTCATCCCACACCCTGGCAATGACAGGTGGAAACCCAGGTGGAAACCAGGAAACCCACCTGGTCTGACAGCATGAAATCTACAGGGGATTCACCTTGCAGGACATTCACCAAAATCATAAGTCAATACTTTAAAAAGCAAACAAATAAAATAGACAAGACTAGTCAAGAAAAACAGAGAAAAGACACAAAAATATACCAGGAAAGAAAAAGAGATCATAGTTAGAAATACTGAGAATAAAGGTAAACCATGAAGTATTAAAGTTTAGATGGAATGGATCTTTTATGAAATATAAAAAATTTAAATTAACTCAATGATAGATTGGAAACATGAGTAAATCAAGAACCATTTAAAGAATTCAATCATTGCCCAAGCCTCCTCCATACCCAGCAACCCACCAGACATCAGGCTCAGATGGGCTCATAAATTATTTTATCCAAACCTTCAAAGAACATATAAATAGTCTATCTCCTATCAAACTGCTTCAGATACAAGAAAAAGATAAATACCTAGCCAACTAATCTTATGAGATAATTGATAAGATAGTTCTAATCCCAAACTGGACAGTTATAGAAAAGTAAATTATACACAAATGTTGCTTATATTTATAGATGCAAAAATATTTTTTAATTGGAGTGTAATTGCTATACAATGTTGTGTTAGTTCCTGCTGTACAACGATGTGAATCAGCTATGTGCGGTGCTGTGCTTAGCTGCTCAGATGTGTCCAACTCTTTGCAACCACGTGAACTGTAGTCTCCCCAGGCTCCTCTGTCCATAGAGTTTTTCAGGCAAGAATACCCAAGTGGATTGCTATTTCCTCCTCCAGGAGATCTTCCCAACCCAGGAATCAAACCGATGTCTTCTGCATTGGCAGGGAGATTCTTAACTGCTGAGCTGCCATGGAAGCCCACACTTAGCCTCATTAAGTCCTGTTACATTTCAAGTATAAACTTTTTAAAGTCTCACAAGTTCTATTGACACCCCTACAATTTTTTTAAAGCCAGATTGGGCCTCAGACATCTCATTGTTAATTGTCATGAGAAAGTAGCAGCAATGAGGCCAATGTTTAGAGAAGGGTTTCTTGACTTCAACACTATGGGCTTTTAGAGTCAGTGGGGAGGGGTGTCCTGGGCACCTTGGTATGTTTAGCAGCACACCTGGCTGCTATCAACTGTGATGTCAGCAACACTGCCCCCTAGTTACAACAACCCAAACTGTCTCCAAAAGTTATCAGGTGTCCTCAGGGGTAGGGGAAGGGTACTCGCCCCCTGTAGAGAACCACTGGTCTATAGATTTGAGAACAGAAAAGATTTCCTCAGTCAAGTGGCCACTTATGTATAATGGCAGATGTCATTTTCAGACTTCAAGTTATATAAAGGATACCACTCTTAAAAGAAAAATCACATAAGGATGTATTACAGGCAACTGAGTCATGCCCCAAAATTAAATATCAGCGTGGAAAAAAGAAAAGGGAAGCTGTGAGTCATAAAATTAATAAAAATGACCTTTATTTTCACTATAATGAGTCTCAGTGTGGGTTTATTTTCATCTTGTGTAGGATTGAGAATTCCAAACATTTTCAACTTCAAGATTCACATCTTTCTTCAATTCTGGCAAATATCTCAACTGGTATCTCTTCGTATACTGCTTCTTCACCACCACTTCTTTCTCCTGGACACACAGACTATATTTCTCAGCCTTGCTTGCCATTAGATGCAGGTATATGACAAGGTTTGAGCCAAAGAAACAAAACCTCTTACAGGCAATCCTCTTTTCTCTGCCTACAGGTTGGAAGCAAAATATATCAAGACCTTAAAGGATAACAGAATTGCAGAACAAAGAGTCCTCCTTAATGAAAGATTCACTAAACACTTACATTTGGCTTTTAGACAAAATAAATTCTATTACTTTAAACCAATAACTTTTGAGGTACATTTGTTATAGCAGCAAACATTGCCTTATATAATAAAACAAGAGATAGAAAAAATAAGTGATCCAGTGCAGGGGAGGGGCACAGGGAATTTCCAGGGGAATTGTAAATGGTGATCCCCAGATGAGAGCTGGGCAGTGGTTGAGAGTGCCAACCTGGTCCAGATGAGAAACAAGCTTAGTGTCTTCCAGGAGAGATGGTGGGGGATTAGTTTGATTGTATGAAAAACTGGATTGATAGATATTTTGAGGTGCAAACAACAAGATATTCTAATGAAGCCCTGGAAAAGAAACATCGAGGAAATTTACTTTGGAAAATAAAATGTTGACACAGAAATGCAAACATAAAAAACTACTTGGCTCATCAGGGAACAATATTTACTTGCGTAGTCCCAAGATTGCATGTATGTGGTAGGAATATAGCCAAAAAAAGAGAGAAAATTCTGTTAGGATACATATATCAGACCAAATAAGAATGTTAAATCCTTGGATTCCATAGGAAGAAGTCACCAGGTATTATGGATAAGATACAAAACCAAAAAGTCAAAAAATAGTAGTATAAGTATCTATGTAGAATAATCAAAGTAAATAGCAAGAGAAGAAAAGAATGTACAGTGGTTGCCTCTAGGAATTAAAAATCTGTGATAAAAAGCTATTTATCATTAGAAACATTATACCACTATTTGACTGAATATGTATATATATGGATAAAGCAACGGCACCCCACTCCAGTACTCTTGCCTGGAAAATCACATGGACAGAGGAGCCTGGTAGGCTGCAGTCCATGGGGTTGCTAAGAGTAGGACACGACTGAGCGACTTGACTTTCACTTTTCACTTTCATGTATTGGAGAAGGAAATGGCAATCTACTCCAGTGTTCTTGCCTGGAGAATCCCAGGGACAGAGGAGTCTGGTAGGAAACCGTCTGTGGGGTCGCACTGAGTTGGACACGACTGAAGCGACTTAGCAGCAGCAGCAGCAGCATGTACATATATTGGACTTACCTGCTGGCTCAGATTGTAAAGAATCTGCCTGCAATGCAGAAAAGCGGGAAGATCCCCTGGAGAAGGGAATGGCAACCCACTCCAGTATTCTTGCCTGGAGAATTCCATAGATAGAGAAGCTGGCAGGTTACAATATCACTTTGGTAAATATGAATCTATGTATTTTTTTTAAAAAACCAATTTGCTTACCTCAGGCATTTCTAATCTTCAGCCTGACTGCACCACACTTTTTAAATGGCTTATATTCAGGATATGGATAAATTTATCTTGATGGCAGAGGATAAAAATCAATGTGCCTTAACATTGTTTTTGTAGAGTAAAATGATTCTTTGAGGGCTTTTTGTTCTTTCCTTAAAAAGAAAATAATACCAATAGAATAAAAAAGAATTATTGGCTGAATGTTGCCTAAAATCATTTAAGATGGGACTTGGAATATAACTTTAATGATTCTTTGAGGGCTTTTTGTTCTTTCCTTAAAAAGAAAATAATACCAATAGAATAAAAAAGAATTATTGGCTGAATGTTGCCTAAAATCATTTAAGATGGGACTTGGAATATAACTTTAATGATTTTAAAAGACTCTTAAATAACTTTAAATCATTTAAGATGGGACTTAGAATCTAATCTCTGCATCCTGGAATGCTAAGTCAAGTGGACCTTAGGAAGCATCACTCGAACAAAGCTAGTGGAAAGGATGGAATTCCAGCTGGGCTATTTCAAATTCTAAAAGATGATGTTGTGAAAGTGCTGCACTCAATATGTCAGCAAACTTGGAAAACTCAGCAGTGGCCACAGGACCGGAAAATGTCCATTTTCATTCCAATCCCAAAGAAAGGCAATGCCAAAGAATGTTCAAACTACTGCACAATTGCACTCATCTCACACACTAGCAAAGTAATGCTCAAAATTCTCCAAGCCAGGCTTCAGCAATACTTGAACTGTGAACTTCCATATGTCAAGCTAGATTTAGAAAAGGCAGAAGAACCAGAGATCAAACTGACAACATCCACTGGATCAACAAAAAACTGGGAGAATCCAGAAAAACATCATTGACTAAGCTAAAGCCTTTGACTGTGTGGATCACAACAAACTGTGGAAAATTCTTCAAGAGTTGGGGATACCAGACCACCTTACCTGCTTCCTGAGAAATCTGTATGCAGGTCAAGAAGCAACAGTTAGAACTGGACATGGAACAACAGACTAGTTTCAAACTGAGGAAGGAGTACATCCAGCCTAAAGGCTGTATATTGTCACCCTGTTATTTAGCTTCTATGCAGAGGACATCATGCAAAATGCCAGACTGGATGAAGCACAAGCTGGAATCAAGATTGCTGGGAGAAATATCAATAACCTCAGATATGCAGATGACACCATCCTTATGGCAGAAAGCAAAGAGGAACTAAAAAGCCTCTTGATGAAAGTGAAAGAGGAGAGTGGAAAAGCTTGCTTAAAACTCAACTTTCAAAAAATGAAGATCATGGCACCCAGTCCCATCAGTTCAGTTCAGTTCAGTTCAGTCGTTCAGTTGTGTCCGACTCTTTGCGGCTCCATGAATCGCAGCACGCCAGGCCTCCCTGTCCATCACTATCTCCTGGAGTTCACTCAAACTCCCATAATTTCATGGCAAATAGATGGGGAAACAATGGAAACAGTGAGAGACTTTATTTTCTTGGGCTCCAAAACCACTGCCGATGATGACTGCAGCCATGAAATTAAAAGACACTTGCTCCTTGAAGGAAAAGCTATGATCAACCCAGACAGCATATTAAAAAGCAGAGACATTACTTTACTGATAAAAGTCCATCTAGTCAAAGCTATGGTTTTTCCAATAGTCATGTGTGGATGTGAGAGTTGGACTATAAATAAAGCTGAGCACCGAAGAATTGATGCTTTTGAACTGTGGTGTTGGAGAAGACTCTTGAGAGTCCCTTGGACTGCAAGGAGACCAACTAGTCAATCCTAAAGGAAATTAGTCCTGAATATTCATTGAAAGGACTGTTGCTGAAGCTGAAGCTCCAATACTTTGGCCACCTGATGTGAAGAATTGACTCATTGGAAAATACCTTAATGCTGGGAAAGCTTGACAGCAGGAGCAGAAGGGGACGACAGAGGATGAGATGGTTGGATGGCATCACCGATTCAATGGACATGAGTTTGAGCAAGCTATGGGAGTTGGTGATGGACAGGGAAGCCTAGTGTGCTGCAGTCCATGGGGTTGCAAAGAGTTGGAGACGACCAAGTGACTGAACTGAGCTGCACTAGAATCTAACAGGCATGCATTCTTGTCAGGGAAATAATACTTCAAGTTATAATACAGAGTGACTGGATGGGTCTGTGATGCAAAAATGTGATGCTTATTTCAGCCTATTTAAATTCTTTTTGGGGGGGGGGGCCATGCCACAAGCATGTGGGATTAGTTCCCCAATCAGGGATTGAACCCATACTCCCTGCATTGGGGGGCAGAATCTTAACCACTGAACCACCAGGGAAGTCCCAGAAAAACCTCTATCTATAATGACCTCTTCAGTGGGAACATTTTAGCTGACGCCAAGTCCACATCTGTAGTGAAAGCTTAAATAATCTACACAGACTTCATCTTGCATAAAAAGAGAGCAGAAACAGCATGAACAGGAGAGTCAGAAACATGGCAATAATATACCCCCTATTTCCAAAAGATGCCCAGACAAAAATATTCCCTTTCACTGTCCGACTATGGATTTGACTTTGTGGCCAAATTGTCAGCTCAGAAAACAAGGCAATGATGAATCTATGGCAGAGAAAGGAGAAAATAGAGAAATCAGAACTAGCTGGGCTTTGATGGTATTTGATGGTATCTTTTTGGCCAGTCCTGCCCTGTCTGAATGCTCCCCTCTACTGTTCTTTCCTTCCTCCTTGGCCATCCATCCTCTTCTCCCTCTTACAGCCTACTCCCTGCTCCAACCCTCCAACAAGGGAGCTCTGAGAAGGCTAAAGATTATTCTGGCCTTCCCCCACCACCACACCCCCAACACACACACACACCTTTAGAGCTTCTGGAAGGAGATTTTGTTAAGTCTTTGTGAAGGTGAATATCCCCATTGTATGGGTCACCTGAAGGCAAGAAGAAAATAGCAACATTCCATCCCTGCCTGAGCCAACACACCCAGGGCAAAAGATATCAGCACCTGCCAGACATGTGCTTGCCCACCGGAAGCTCCTCCCTGTAGGCAAACACCCCCTGAGAAACTGCATTAATCCAGACACACTGGAGAGCTGGCCTTCTGCTTGGGTCATTTTCAGTTTTGGAGAGGGCTGATCTGTTTCCACATTGCCCTTACTTCTAGACTTTAATGCCCTTGTCAGGGTTATTTATTCCAGCCTGTCCTTCATGAGATGCTCTTTATGGGATAATGAAGTTAGTTTGATTTTAAAAACTAATATAGCAATGGCTAAATGTAGCTTACTTTTAATGTATCTTTATTTTACTGGAAATCTTTGATCTTCCAACAAAAAAAAAGACCTATGCTTCTGCTTCTATTTTGCTGTGGGATTCTGAGTAAATCACTCAGAAAAAAGGGTTAGGTTTCCTCTAACTCAGGCTTTTTATAGCTCCCTTATCCTAATGATACACACCAAAGGACAGCTTTTTTGTGTGATAAGTTAAGATTGGACAGAGCATAAAAAGGTCAGCATTAGCAAAAGGATTAATATTTTTCCTAAAAATTTAAAATAATTCTATAAATATTTATCTGAGCAGCATTCCAGGTGGTACAGTGGTAAAGAATCTGCCTCCCTGTACAGGAGATGCAGGAGACACGTGTTCAGTCCCTGGGTCAGGAAGATCCATTGGAGAAACAAATGGTAACCCACTCCAATCTTCTTGGCTGGAAAACTGCACTGACAGAGGAGCCTGGTGGGCTACAGTCCATGGGGTCACAAAGAGTTGGACATGACTGAATAACTGCATCAGCAGTTGTGAGCATAATTGAAAGTACAGAATGAGAGGAAGTTGACCCAAATGTACCCGCTATAGAGGATTAGATTCTGAAGTCTAAGGCAAAAAGTGACTTGTAGATTGGTAGGTTATTTAAAACAAAAACAAAAACAAAAAAACCTTGAAAAATGCTTAAGTAACCCACAGAGTAAACATATTCATATCTCAAGTCACACGGAAGACTGACATTCCAACTCTCCCTCCATAGGTCCAAAAAAAGTCAGTTTTCCCTTCCACACTAAAAGTATTTCTTCAGTTGACCACCAAAGTATTTGGTTTCTATTTAGAGATCATATCATATTTCTTTAATGTTTATTTAAACACTAAAATCACATGGATGCTTCAAGAAGCAAGTGGGAACCAAGATCTGCTAGGAAAGATTAGATTACATCTCCCAGGACACGTTTTTGGGGTAAATGGACATCAACTCATAAAGGGGCATAAATGTGGCAATCACCGGCAGCGCTCTCCTCTCTGCTGTGATTTTACGATAACAGGTTATGGGAGCAGGTAGGAAAAGTATTTGAGGTCAAGGTAAGGGATACTAGTGGTGCCAGTGGTAAAGAATCCGCTGCCAGTGCAGAAGACACAAGAGACACGGGCTTGATCCCTGGATCAGGGAGATCCCCTGGAGTAGGAAATGGCAATCAACTCCAGTATTCTTGTCTGGAAAATTTCATGGACAGAGGAGCCTGGCCATGGGGTGGCAAAGAGTTGGACATGACTGAGCACATGCATGCATGCATAAGGACTACTAATAGTGGTCCACACATTAGGTTAGCCAGGGCACAGGAGTTACTAACTACAGTACTATTTGCTCAAGAGCTAGGGGAAAACCTTAGAGTCACATAATAATGTTATGAAGAGATGAGAGTGAAGTAACATATTTTGTGCCTCTTTTAGTATGACATATCATAAGTACACAATCACACTTGTATTTTTTAACAATTAAAAGAATTTTACTAATGAGAAAATAGAAGATCTTAGAGGGAGTCTTGCTTATTTTTGTGGACCTACTCTCTTACCCTAAGACTGCTGAGCTCCAAAGTCCCTATCTCCCATATGCTGAAAAGCTGTTTGGTGTATTCAATTTAGGGATCCTAATTATTGAGCTCTCCATTGAGTTCTGCCCTCCACTTGGACTTAAAGAAGCAAATTAATCAATGGACTATGCAATAATAATGGAAGCATTACTTTCTGGCTGTGAAGATGTATTTATCTATAAAACCATGATCCAGACACCATTTTGTGAAAAGTTCTCTATTTAAGAAAATGAGAGGCTAACCCATCACCTTTATTACATTCCAGGGTAAGGCAGGTGTCATTCAATTGGAAATATGCTCTTGATTGATTCTAAGCAGCTCTGTAAAATGGAGCTATGGTTCTGAACGCTAACCAACGGTTGCAGAATCAACAGAGCTATGATGCAAGGACATGACCCACCAGGAAGAGACCAGCCTTCAAGGGATGAAAACTGCTTCACACTGCCTCCATGGAGGATAATTTAGACATGTAATTATTGCCAAGTTCATATCTGAAGGTGACTGTGCTGTTTACACAGTGAGTGCTTAGATGGAAGTAACGATGCTTCATTGGAAGGCATCCGGACTGTCACTTCACCAGCCTTCCACCCTGGCCCATCTGAACAGATCTGAACAGATGTGTTTACATCTTCATCTAAATTAGACTCCATTGTAGGAACCGCAACTTGAAAGCAGCGACAAGAACCAAAAGCAGTTATATATATTTTTATCGATGGGAAATATTATTACACATAACCAAATATAAAAATGTATATCCAGTGACTAATCTCTTGTGGGAACATTTCCATGGATGGACTTCCCACATTCTTACTTTCTTTCAAACAGAGATGCCAGCATCTTTGCCAGGAATCTTTTCCTGGGGGATTATGGTTGCTGAATCTGTTTCCATATCATCATTTCACAAGAACAAGTGTCTAAAGAAAGACTCAGAAGAATAACGACAAACCCACCAGGAGTGTTGGATGGCTTGTATCTGGAGCACTTCATATTGTCAAATAATCATTATATTAATGAACTTAAAGCACATGACAGAGGTGAAGGTGTTAAGGAGAAACACACTTCTCTCATTACCTCCTCTTAAATTTTTCATTTATTTATTCTGTTGACTGAAGATTGCTAATTTATGGCATGATCATATCATGATCGCTTTATACACACACACAACTGTGAACCATGGTATTGCCAAGTTCATATCTGAAGGTGACTGGGCTGTTTGCACAGTGAGTGCTTAGATGGAAGTACTCCACCCACCTTCTTATCTCCTACCTTCCATTTAAGCACATATAATAGACTTTTGTTTAATTGGAACTTAGTTGCTTGTGGCTCAGCTGGTAAAGAATCCACCTGCAATGTGAGAGACCTGGCTTCGATCCCTGGGTTGGGAAGATCCCCTGGAGAAGGGAAAGGCTACCCACTCCAGTATTCTGGTCTGGAGAATTCCATGGACTATATAGCCCATGGGGTCACAAAGAATTGGACATGACTGAGCGACTTTCACTTTCACTTGTTTTACAATAATGTGTTTCTGTTGTACAGCAAAGTGAATCTACTATACTTTTATCCCATCTTTGTCACCACAGAGCATTGAGTAGAGTTCCCTATGCTATACAGTAAGGTCCTCATTAGGTATCTATTTCATACATATCAGTGTATATATGTCAATCCCAATCTCCCAGTTCTTCCTACTCTCCTTACCCTCTTGATGTCCATATATTTGTTCTCTACGTCTGTGTCTCTATTTCTGCTTTGCCAATAGGTTCATCTGTATCTTTTTCTGATTAAATTCCAATTTACAAAAGTTCACTCTAACACTGCCCACTTGAAGCACAGACATAACAGGGGAAGAAACCTTCATGCTCAGATATAAATCAATCCAGCTCACTCACAGGCCAGCTCCACCTCGTGTGTGCATGCCTGCGTGCTCGGTCACTAAGTCATGTCTGATTCTTTACAACCCCATGGACTGTAGCCTGCCAAGCTCCTCTATTCCCACCTCAGTAGGATGACAGTCATGCTACACGCCACACACTGTGGTAAATCATATAAGCAGAATGTCTCAGGTCTAAGTTATTTGTGCACTAGATTAGGACTGATGACAAGAATGAAAGCCACATTCTGTGCGTCTTCTGACACCCATCCAAGGGAAAACCCAGGTCTCCTCTTTGGGCTGTGCTGGAGGTAAGTGCAGACTCAGATGTGCTCAGGGTCCTGGGGAAGGCCCCAGCTGTGGGAAGGGAGGGGGGACTGAAGAAGAACCAACCTTGCCTGAAAGCATTTTCTCTCTTTTTGCTTTCTCTGTTTCTCTGCCTCCCACTTCTTCCTTGTCTCCTCCATCTTCATCTACCTCTTCTTTTACTTTCCTTTGTCTCTTCTCATCAGCTTTCCTCTCCTGCCAGGCTCAGACCTCAGTTTTACTACCTGCTCCCGCTACTGACATAGACGAGGCTGAACAAGGCCCACAAAACACCGCGTTTTGGCATGTCTATGGGTTTTTGCACAGATGTGATCAAACACACTACGTGTCCTGAAAAGGCTAAAATATGATCATACTGGGACACTTACCAAGTAAACATGAATTCAATCAATCCAAAATCTAAGGTTTAGTAAGAAATAAAATATGAAGAGGAGAAAAGAACTATTCAACCTGAACTATTCACTGCCGAGGAACAGAGGCAAAGTCTTGCGTAAAATATTAGTGAAATTTGGGGAGACGAAAGGACAGAAGAGTCTTCTGTGGATTTAAAGACTTTAGTAAGCATCAAGACTGCTGGTCTGAGACCAATATAAACCAACTGCCTTTCGGTCTGACCTTTGGCAGTGCTCATGCCATTGGCATGCTGGTGGGAGAATTTGTTGTGCAAAGACTGCCTTCACATCATCAAAATTAAAAACTTTTGTGCTTTAAAGGACGTTGTCTGGAAAGTGAAAAAACAACCCACAGAATGGGAGAAACTATTTGGTAAGTTATAGATTCAAAAAGGGACTTGTGTCTAGAATATATAAAGGTGCCTTATAATTCAACAACAAAAAGACAAAGAAGTCAATTTTTTAAATGACCAAAATACCATAATAGACACTTCTCCAAAGAGTACCATATAAATGGCCAATAAGTACATAAAAAGAAGTTTAACAACACTAGCCATAAGGTAAATGCAAACCAGAACCCATAGTGAGGTGTTAATTTATACCCACTGGTATGAAAGAGGAAGTATTAGTTGCTCAGTCTTGTCTGACTCTTTGTGACCCCATGGCTTGTAGCCCACTAGGCTCCTCTGTCCATGGCATTCTCCAGGCAAGAATACCAGAGTGGGTTGCTGTTCCCTTTTTCAGGGGATCTTTGCAACCCAGGGAACAAATCCAGGTTTCCTGCATTGCAGATGGATTCTTCATCATCTGAGCCACCAGGGATGCCCACCCCCCAACCTTGTATGTATGTTAGTCACTCAGTCATAGCAATAGTCAAAAAGGCAGAAAATAACAAGTGTTGGCTAGAATGTGGGAAAACTAGAGTCTTCATGCACTGCTGGAGGGCATGTAAAGTGATGGACCCACTTTAAAAAGCATCCTAGTAGTTCCTCAAAAGATAAAACATAGAATTTTTTTTTAAACCCAGCAATTCTACTCCTAAGTATATGCCCAATAGAAGTAAAACCATGTAGCCACACAAAAACTTGTACACAAATGTTCATAGCAGACATGACCTTTCTGATAGCCAAAAGGTAGAAACTACCCAAAAGTTCCTTAGTCAAAGAACAGATTAAAAATGTGATATGTGCTGTGCTGTGCTTAGTTGTTCAGTAGCGTCCAACTCTTTGCAACCCCATGGACTATATCTCACCAGGATCCTCTGTCTATGGGGATTCTCCAGACAAGAATGCTGGAGTGGGTTGCCATCCCCTTCTCCAGTGGAAAATTGTGATATATATACATACAATAAAATATTATTCTGCAATAAAGAGAAATGAACATGCTTCAACATGAATGAACTGTGAAAACATTATGCTAATTTCCAGAAAAACATCTATTTCTGCTTTATTGACTATGCCAAAGCCTTTGACTGTGTGGATCACAATAAACTGGGAAATTCTGAAAGAGATGGGAATATCAGACCACTTGACCTGCCTCTTGAGAAACCTATATGCAGGTCAGGAAGCAAGAGTTAGAACTGGACATGGAACAACAAACTGATTCCAAATAGGAAAAGGAGTACGTCAAGGCTGTATATTGTCACCCTGTTTATTTAATTTATATACAGAGTACATCATGAGAAATGCTGGGCTGGAAGAGGCACAAGCTGGAATCAAGATTGCTGGGAGAAATATCAATATCTTCAGATACGCAGATGACACCACTCTTATGGCAGAAAGTGAAGAGGAACTAAAAAGCCTCTTGATGAAAGTGCAAGAGGAGAGTGAAAAAGTTGGCTGAAAGCTCAACATTCAGAAAACGAAGATCATGGCATCTGGTTGCACCACTTCATAGGAAATAGATGGGGAAACAGTAGAAATAGTGTCAGACTTTATTTTGGGGGGCTCCAAAATCACTGTAGATGGTGACTGCAGCCATGAAATTAAAAGACGCTTACTCCTTGGAAGGAAGTAACCAACCTAGTATCTAGGTTATAACCAACCTAGATAGCATATTCAAAAGCAGAGACATTACTTTGCCAACAAAGGTCCGTCTGGTCAAGGCTATGGTTTTTCCTGTGGTCATGTATGGATGCGAGAGTTGGACTGTGAAGAAAGCTGAGTGCCAAAGAATTGATGCTTTTGAACTGTGGTGTTGGAGAAGACTCTTTAGAGTCCCTTGGACTGCAAGGAGATCCAACCAGTCCATTCTAAAGGAGATCAGTCCTGGGTGTTCATTGGAAGGACTAATGCTGAAGCTGAAACTCCAGTACTTTGGCCACCTCATGCGAGGAGTTGACTCACTGGAAAAGACCCTGATGCTGGGAGGGACTGGGGGCAGGAGGAGAAGGGGATGACAGAGGATGAGATGGCTGGATGGCATCACCAATTCGATGGACATGAGTTTGAGTGAACTCCGGGAGTTGGTGACGAACAGGGAGGCCTGGCGTGCTGCAATTCATGGGGTCGCAAAGAGTCGGACACAACTGAGCAACTGAACTAAACTGAACCAAAGGGAAATAATCCAGTCACAAAGGACCACATGGTATATGACTCTGTTTATATGAAATGTACAAGAAAGACAAATTGATAGACACAGAAAATAGCTTTGTGTTTGCCCAGAGCTGCAGGATGGGGTGGTTGGGAAGTGACTGATGATGAGCACAGGGAATCTTTTTGTGATAAAAATGTTCTAAACTTGTGGTGGGAGTCATAGAAGTCTGTGAATTTATATACTTTAAATAGACAATGTAGTCAGGGGTCCCCAACCTCTGGGATCTAATGCCTGGTGGATGACCTGAAGTGGAGCTGATGTCATCATAATAGAAATAAAGTGCACAATAAATGTAATGTACTTGAGTCATCCCAAAATCATCCCCCACTTGACTGTGGAAAAACTGCCTCCATGAAACCGGTTCCTTGTGCCAAAAAGATTGGGGACTGCTGATGTCGAGTATGTGGATTATGTCTAAATAAATTTTTAAAAAATATAAAAGACTTCCCGGGCATTACAGAACTGGCTCCACAATTAACCACCTCATCTCCAAATGCTGCTAGCACATTTTCTGTTGTTATGACAAAACACAAAATCCCCACGGAAATTTCTAAATCCCCCCTGGTGAGGGGAAACATAATGTCCCCACCTATTGAGAACTACTGGAAAAGTAATGCCGGAGGACACAACTGAGCAACCACACTGGAGACGGGCTTCCCAGGTGGCACTAGTGGTAAAGAATCTGCCTGCCAATGCAGGTGACACAAGAGACGCTGATTCGACCCCTGGGTCTGGAAAGGAATGGCAACCCACCCCAGTATTCTTGCCTAGAGAAGCCCATGGACAGAAAGAAGAGCCTGGCAGGCTACAGTCCATGGGATAGCATAGAGTCAGACACGACTGAGCCCTGGAGATTGGCAATACTCTTGACAATAGGTAGTGGGATTCCCTGATGGTTCAACAGTTAAGAATCCACCTGCCAATGCAGGAGATGTAGGGGATGCTGCTTTGATCCCTGGATTGGGAAGATCTCCTGGAGAAGGAAATGGCAACCCACTCCAGTATTCTTGCTTTGGAAATGCCATGGACAGAGGAGCCTGGTGGGCTATAGTCTATGGGGTTGCAAAGAGTCAGACATGACTTAATGACTAAACACAGCAACAAACACATCAATGCTTATGTGATAATAATAATAACAAGAAAAAAACAGTTGTTAAATAAGGAAAGTTAAAACATGTAATCTAAATGGGAAAAGGATTTGAAAAAGAATACATACATGTATAAGTAAAAGTGAATCACTTTGCTGTACACCTGAAACTAACACAAATTGTTAATCAGCTATGTTCCAATATAAAATAAAATTTTTTTAAGAAAAGAAAAAGGGACTTCCATGGTGGTCAAGTGGTTAAGACTTCATATTTCCACTGCTGGAGGCTCAGGGTCAATCCCTGGTTTGTGAGCTAACATCCCACATGCTGCACAGCACCTCGCCAAAGAAATTAATTAATTAAAAAAAATTTTTTTAAGAAAGAAAACCTAAGACAATAAATTATTTGATGAAATAATGAAAGTCAGAAGGTACCAAATGTAAATGTATTCATTTATTGGCCTCCTAGAATGACAGTCAATGTCTTTGTCAGTCTTTGAAATTATAAAATTTTTTCATCACACACAAAAGACAAAATCTCTATATTGTAAAGAGATAGCTCCCCTCCATTTAAAATTGAATGCTGCAGTGATCAGGGAGGGAAATAGAGTCAGAGCTCTCTGTACAAGGAGGCCAGTGGCTGCTTCTCCATCCCAGGTGACAAAAGCCCTGTGCAACTCATGATGTGTGCATTACATGTGAGGACAGAAAGATATTCACCACTCATTGGCTGTGATACGGGGAGGGCAGAGAGAGAATCTCGAAAAACATTCAAACAAGACACATGTACAAGAGCTGGCAGAGAAGGAGATTCTGAATGTGAAGCCAAAGCTAGAGTGACTTGGGAAGATAGAAAGAAACAAGATATTAGAGTGGTAGTGATTGAAGCCTAGATCGTAAGCTAGATTATTTCCTTTGCTTCCTAGCTCCATCTCCTGTTTGCTGTGTAATCTTGGACAAGTTACTTAACCTCTCTTACTTAACTTTTCCCATCTGCAAAATAAGGATGATGCATAGTATTTACCTCAAAGGCTTGATGTGAAACTTAGATGAATTAGTCCCCTGAAGTACTTAGAAGAGTTCTGGGCACAAAAGACACCCGCAACAAACTACTATTATTCCACCCAGGCAATCTGAGGCTGGCTGATCTAGTGTGCTTCAACACTTTGTTCACGTAGATACCCATATCAGGGACTGAGGGAATGACCTCCTGTCCTTCTTCATAGGAAAATACACCAGGACAAGGGTCATTGGTGGAAGGCGTGAGAGTGATTGCTTGTGATTATTATGGGGTTGCAAAGAGTCGGACACAACTGAGCAACTGAACTGAACTCAACTGAGGACCATTCCTAGTTGTAGTTGGGAGACAGTCACATGGATGCCCAAGCCAGAAGGGATGTCAGTGATGTGAGCCCAAGTCACTCATTTGCAGCTGACAACAGTATACTCAGAGAGGTTCTATGAGTTGGCCAAAAACACACAGCTATAAGGGCAGAAATGGGGGTAGAATGTTCCTAACTATTACTTTAGTACTCTATCATCATAATCTAGCCCAGATCTGGATGATTCAGCCTTCAACACAGAGGCCTTGTGCTACAAAGAGGCGGTGGGGGCAGGATGTGTAATCTAAGGGAGTACAGGATCATTTATAGCCTGGTTAATTCATCTGTGGGATCCTCATCAACTCAAGATCTCCAGGAATGGCCCATCCATCTGTCACTGGGTACCTGAAGGATGCCAGAGGACTCCATAGCCTGCTTCCACCCAAGGTGTTTAGGGACACAAGTGCATCTCTGGATGATGGGGTAAGCCCAAAGAACCCCATCACCCATGTTTTTAG
This sequence comes from Cephalophus harveyi, assembly GCA_006410635.1. NCBI lineage: Eukaryota > Metazoa > Chordata > Mammalia > Artiodactyla > Bovidae > Cephalophus > Cephalophus harveyi. The sequence continues at coordinate 20,419 of SJYT01007596.1, read as the reverse complement.
GAAACTCCAGCAACTCCAAGTAAGCACTAATGCAAGTAAGAAAGGGAAACTAGTCAGCAAAGAAGAGACGTAAACTCAAAGCAGTGCTGCCCAGGGACTTCCCTAGTGGCTCAGTGATTCAGTATCCACCTGCCAATGCAGGGGACGTGTTTGATCCCTGGAAGATCCCAAAAGCCTCGGGGCCACCAGGCACATACACCACAACTTCTGAGTCCTTGCTCTAGGACCTGGAAGCTGCAACTTCTGAGCTCAGGCACTGCACCTACTGAAGCCCGCATACCTAGAGCCCGTGCTCCACAGCAAGAGGAACCATTGCGATGAGAAGCCTCCGCTCACAGCAAGTAGAAAATGCCCACGCCCAGCCATGAAGACTCAGCACAGCCAAAGAAAAAAAGGCAGTACTGCCCTCAGTGAGCTCCAAGAGCTCCCCAGTCAAGACCCCTCTACTGGCTGTTTCCCAGAGAAATACTTCTATCTGTTGTCTTGGTTACACTGCAAAGCAGTGAAAGCATGATTGCTTTTTTCCAGCCCCCTGAAGGTACATTATACTTTCCTTTGGGGACTATCAAGTGACAGGACAATCTGAAAATACTTCTCTGTAAACTTCACCCCACAAGTGAGAGTCTACAGAAAGGCATGTTAGTCAGTGCCTGGGGATGTTGTGCTTTGGAAGTTTCTGAAGTGTTCTCTGGATTTAGAGTGGATTTCATGAACATTTGACAGATCATCAAGCCAAGATAGAGGGTCAAGTTTAAATGTAGAACTTGCCATCTGACTATTTAAAGGCACTTTCATAGCAACAAAAGTTTTCCTTCTGTTAAAACAATTAGATACAGGAATTAAATATTTCAATCCAATTTTACATATTGAATTTAGCCCTAATTCCAGCTCTTCATCGGAAGGAACCATCTTTAGGCTGCAAATACATCTTATTTCAGGTACTTTGGTTCAGGCACCCACAAGGGAATTGTCAAGAACTCTAATTATAAAAAGAGCAAGTGATTGAGCACCAGCTAAATTCCCATATAATCACTGCCGATTCTGATTTGCCTGTGGCCAACAGATGCTTCTGAATTTAAGACCTATGTCTCTTAAACAGAGGTCCTGAAAGGTCACAATACATTGGGTTGGCCAAAAAGGTCCCTCATGTTTTCCCTCAACATCTTACAGAAAAACAGAAATGAACTTTTTGGACAACTGAATATTTTGGTGCCTCCAAATTGGCATTTATTGGCATCCTTATTTATTACACATACAGGGGACATTACAAATGAAAAAATATTTTATTACTGGTTAGAGTTTTGGATCCGAACTGGACCCACACAATTTATGTAGCCTAGAGACCAATGTTTCTCTTAACTTTTTGGTCACCAGAACTTTGTATTTTTAAAAATGACTCATGACACCAAAAAGCTTAGGTTTGTGTGAGCTCCATTCGTGGATATTAATCAAACCAGAAACTGAAACAGAAAATTCTGAAGTACTTAATTCGTTTAAAAAAGAACAACAATAAACCTATCTTACATATAATGGAGTTTTATTAAATACAGCTATAGTTTCTAAAACAAGGACAACTAATGGCATTGTTTCACATTCTTAGAAATCTCTTTAATATCTCTTTAGAAACAGCTGAATTCCCATATTTACTTCTGCATTCAAAATGTTGCAATATGTTGTTTTAGTTAAATCATGTGAAAAAAAAAAAACCCCCCTCTCACCTCAGACAGATGTTAATTGGAAACAGAAGGAATATTTTAATGATCTTTACAGATAATTTTTAATATTACTGATACTACATAAAAACTCAACATGTTGTAGTTTCTTAAAGCAAAGTAGGATCTTAAAAGTTTGTTAATAAACTTTCTGTTCATTGATACAATTTAAAATCCATGGATCTCTCTTATATTTCCTGTGGACCTCTTACTCATGTATAATTTTGTAATGTCATGAAGTGGTCACTATTGTATGCACATCTTCCAAACGGTGACATATGAATATTACAGTATAAAAAAAATCACTGCTTATCTCATGAGAAATACCTTTAAGATTGAAAGCTGTCCAGCTAACAAGTTGAAGGCAACATTTCCAAAATTCTAATTTCCATAAAGACTCTGATGCTGGGAGGGATTGGGGGCAGGAGGAGAAGGGGACGACCGAGGATGAGATGGCTGGATGGCATCACTGACTCGATGGATGTGAGTCTGAGTGAACTCCGAGAGATGGTGATGAACAGGGAGGCCTGGCGTGCTGCGATTCATGGGGTCACAAAGAGTCGGACATGACTGAGCGACTGAACTGAACTGAATGTCTAATACTTTTTGAGTGTTTGAAAGAATATTATTGGCCTGTCATTGGCCAAAAACCCACTCAGTCCTTTTCCTTGAAGTAACCAAGGTGATCCATTTTCAAGAAAATGCCTGTAAATACCCAACTCTGGGTAATCAGAGTTTGTCTATCAATCAGTCTTTCAAGTACAAATGATGTCCCATGAAATACAGCAGTCAGTTCATGATGCAAAGCTTTGCACAAGTACCTTTTCTCAACACAGTCATCATACTCAGTATTTAGAAGAAGTGCTTTATGTATATTTGCCATTTTACCACACAGAGTATTTAAAAGGTATATATTCAAAAGTAAATTTTTAATAAAATCAGTAATTTTTACTGCTTCATTAAGGACATTCTTAGTTAAAACTGTCTTCTTTTCCCTAGAGTGTATGTTGTAAAGACTCCATATCTGTGTCACTGTTTTGATTTGTGCTAAAACACTAGAATTTGGGGCTTCCCTGTGGCTCAGTGTTAAAGAATTCGCTTGCCAATGCAGGAGGTCTGGGTTCAATCCCTGGGTCAGGAAGATTCCTTTCAGAAGGAAATGGCAACCCACTCCAGTATTCTTGCCTGGAAAATTGCATGGACAGAGGAGCCTGGTGGGCTACAGTTCATGGGGTCACAAAGAGTCAGATACAGCTGAGTGACTGAGCATGCACACACACCAGAATTTTACCTTCTATTTTTGCATCATCTGTGCAAATGTCAACACATTGGAAAAGATAAAAAATATATCTTGGTATTAAAATGAAAACAGTTTTGATTTTACAGACTCCATTGAAATGATTTGGGGGTGGCCAAAATTCTATGGAGCACATTTTGAAAATCACTGACATGTTGAAGGAGATCTGAGGCCTCCCCATGACTCTCTTCACTTTTGTCCCACTTTGTTTGCCAAGTGGTTTAAGTGGAGAAGGTGAAATACTTCCCCACATAAAGAAAAATGTCCCAGACTATCCTATTACTTAACCATATGAAACAAGAACCTTTAACCTCTTGACTTCTCTTGCGGAAAGCACACCCAGGACTATGGCAGCCCCAGACTCTTGACTGGCACAACCAAAAACCCTCCTGGGAATGGAAAGAACTAGAGAGAAACCTTGAGCCTCTCCCCAGGAACTATAGCATGCAAATTATATTCACTGTATTTCTTATTAATATAAAGACCAAGGTCCAAGGTCAACCAGTGTGGTACTACTTTTACCATTCAATGAGTAATCAGAGTTTCAGAAAAACTGCATATAAATGAGTCTGTTTTCAAAGTTTTTCCTTTGTCTGAACACCAATATCTCAAGATAGTTTTCAAATGTCTCTTCAATGCTTTCCCCAAAAGGCATGTTAATATTTTATTTTCCAAGTAATTTTAGCTTTAGAATTATATTATATATTTTAAAAATACTTAGAAGTTTAGAAAACAATATCAGGAAATTCCAAATATCATTTACGGGGCTCAACAATTATTCCGGTTATGCCATACTTGGTCCATCTATTACTTTTTCTTTTTTTCCATTTGTCTTTTAAGGTAAAGCCCTCACATCATGTTATTTTACCATGTGTTCTGTTGTTCCATCACTATGCCTTCCATCTTTCCCAGCATCAGGGTCTTATCATATGTGATTCAAAAGGTATCTCTAACAATATAATTATGAAACCATGTGCTGTTATCGCACCCAATAAAAATTAACAATCATTCTTTGGTTTCACATAATTTGTTGTTCAGTCACTCAGGCATGTCCGACTCTTTGCGGTCCCATGGACTGCTGCATATTAGGCTTCCCTGTCCTTCATCATCTTCCGGAGCTTGCTCAAACTCATGTCCACTGAGTTGGTGATGCCATGCAGCCATCTTGTACTCTGTCATCCCCTTCTCCTCCTGCCTTCAATCTTTTCCAGCATCAGGGTCTTTTCCAATGAGTCAGTTCTTCCCATCAGGTGGCCAGAGTATTGGAGCTTCAGCATCAACATCAGTCCTTGCAGTGAATATTCAGGTTGATTTCCTTTAGGATTGACTGATTTGATCTCTTTTTTGTCCAAGGGACTCAAGAGTCTTCTCCAATACCACAGTTCAAAAGTATTAGTTCTTTGGCACTCAGCCTTCTTCATGGTCCAACTCTCATATCCATACATGACTATTGGTAAAACCATAGCTTTGACTAGACGGACCTCTATCGGCAAAGTAACGCCTCTGCTTTTTAATACACTGTCTAGGTTTGTCATAGATTTTCTTTCAAGGAGCAAGTGTCTTTTAATTTCATGGCTGTAGTCACTATCCATGGTGATTTTGGAGCCCAAGAAAATAAAGTTTTTCATTGTTTCCATTGTTTCCCCTACTATTTGCCATGAAGTGATGGAACCAGATGCCATGATCTTTGTTTTTCAAATGTTCAGTTTGAAGCCAGTTTTTTCATTTTCAGGGTTTCACATAATGTCCTTTCATAAAAAATATTCCAACTGCCTCCAAAAAGTTGATTTTACATTTGATTGGGTCAAACCAGAATCCAAATACAATCCACTCATTATATTTGGTAGTTAGGTCTTAAATCCCTGTTAAGTGAGAATTTTCCTCCCCTGCTTTTTTCCTTGCCAGTCATTTAAATGTTGCAGAAACCAAGTTACCCAACTATAAAAATATCTTACATTCTGAATTTGCCTCCTTGGGGTCTTAGCCTGTTTCTTTATATTTCCCTGCAAATGAGAGTTAAATCTACAAGCTTGATTAGAATTAGTTTCAACTTTTCTTTTTTTTTTTGGCAAGAATACTTCTTCACTGTTCCTATGAGCTAGTATCTAGATGCCCCATAGTTAGTGGGCATCTGATGAATGAATTCAGAAGATTGCAGTCTGATTCTTCCCTTTTCCCCATTATGAATCTCCCCATCAAATTTTCACCTAGGCTAATATTTAGTCTATTTGGGATCACTAACAGTTGCAAGATAGATATTACAATTCCATCATTTCTTCCACAGTTTTAACTAGAATTCTTCCTTTAAATAAAAAAACTTTTTAGAGTGTCAAGGATTTCCGATAACCTTGAAATACAGCTCATGAAGAAAGACAGACTAAATGTCTAATTCTTTCCTTTTAATTTCCAGTTTTTGCTGTGAGTTGGTTTTGCTCCAGTTGCTCCAGTGGTATCCAATGACATTTTAAAAATTATGAACTCCAAGGTTTTTATGTAGTCAATGTTTTCAACCAATAACATTCAATATAATTTTTAATATTTCGAGATGCCCATCTTTGATCAATGAGAACCTCTTTTTTTAGGCCCCTGTATTTTTTGAACATGTATTTTTAGTAGTCTTTTTTATTTAAACACCCTTACTAGACAGCATAATGAACCATCTACCATACTTTGGAACATAATGAAACATTCCAGGCTCAAGAATGTCTTTCCTTCTCTGTATTTGGGTATAACTATTATTCCAGAATCCCTGTTTTCTTTTTTTCTTCTTTTTTTACATATTTATTCTACTTATTATTTATTTATTTGGTTGTGCCAGGTCTTGGTTGCAGCATGTGGGATCTAGTTCCCTCACCAGGAATAGAACATAGGCCCCCTGTATTGGGAGCATGGAGTCTTAGCCACTGGGCCACCAGGGAATTCCTGCTTCTTTTTAGCAGAAGTACATCCTTGTATGGAAGTCATCTTTTGCATAGTATTCCAATTTTGGATGTGCTAGTCATTTTTTATCTTAGCTTTATTGAGATATAAGTGACATATAACAATGCATAAGTTTGTACACAATGTGATGATTTGATGCACACATATTTTGTGATATTTTATTAATATCCAAATAGGAAATATTAGTATAAACTTTTGAATTTTTTTATTTCAAAATTACATATTTTCTAGATTTGTCCATGCAAAAGCTTAACACAATTGACAGCCTGTAATCAATGGACACACTCCATTGATTAAGGTTGAGATCACTAAATACTATTTCTACAATGTGTATGTGTATAAACATATAGTTTTAAAGAAAAAAAAGCTAGTGAGCACCTTCATCAACTTACATAATTACCATTATATGCGTGTGTGTGAATATAGTGAGAGCATTTAAAAGCTACTGTGTTAGCAAGGAGTCAACTGTGAGAGGGCTTCCCTGGTGGCTCAGCTATAAAGAATCCACCTGCAATGCAGGAGACGCAGGTTCGATCCCTGGATTGGGAAGATCCCCTGGAGCGGGGCATGGCAACCCACTCCAGTATTCTTGCCTGGAGAATCCCATGGACAGAGGTGCCTGGCGGGCTACAGTCCATAGAGTGACACAGAGTCAGATACAACTGAAGCGACTTAACACACACACACAGTCCATCAATTATACTATACCTTAGACCAAAAAAAAAATCCATCTACAAGCTATTTCCATTCTCAAGTTTTGTCACTATGTTGCCCAACAAAGAACAAAAGATAATCTTGTAAAAACTGCACTGTTGCAGCCAAAAGGTACAACTGTCAACAGTATAAAATGATCACTCAATTACATTTGATCTTCACAGCATCTTTGTGAAGGGAATATTACAATTACCTCCATATTCAGTACAGGAAATTAAATTTCAGAAATATTAAATAGCACATCTAAGATTACACAGCTAATAAAGGACAGCCAGGACTTAAACCCACTTCTGTTTCATGCTAAATTCTGTGCTTCTTATCACCAGACACAGCCATGTGTCATCTGGTTTAGTATTGGTTTAAAATTCATGAATGTTTATATTAACTGGTCATACATTAGGCCACAAAGTAATTTTTTTCTTTTTTTTAATTTATTTTATTTTTTTATTTTACTTTGTAATACTGTATTGGTTTTGCCATACATCAACATGAATCCTCCATGGGTGTACACATCACAAAGTAATTTTAATAAATTCAAAAGAGAAGTTTGTGCAGAAGGTATTAGTGAAATATAATAAAAAAAGAAATAATAACTAACATATAAATAAAAATATCATCTCAAAATAATTGAGGCCTCCTTGGTGACTCAGATAGTAAAGAATCCACCTGTAATGCAGGAGATCCAGATTCAATCCCTGGGTCAAGAAGACTCCCCTGGAGAAGGAAATGGCAACCTGCTCCAGTATGCTTTCCTGGAGAAGCCCATGGACAGAGGAGCCCTGAGGGCTACACTGTGTGGGGTCGCTGAGTCGGATAGGACTGAAGCAACTTAGCAGACGACATAATTACTGATAGTAATCAAAGAGTACATCAAAACTACAATTACCAATTATTTACAAAACGCAGCAATGAGATGATGACACATCAAAACCAATACAGTCCCACCAAAGACATACTCCTTAGGAAAACTAAATGTTTTAAACAGTGCCATTACTAAACAAGAAGGAATGAACACAAAAGAGCTAAAAACTCAATTCAGGAAGTTATAAAGTGGAATACACAACAAACTTGGGGTAAAGCAAGATGAAGTTGATAAATACAAAGATAAAAATTATTAAATTAATGTTAGAATCAATAAATACATAACTAAATCCAAGGGCTGATTCTGTGAAAAAGAGAACAATATGGACAAATTTCTAGCTAGTTCACTCAAGAGAAAAAAGCAAAAAACAAAAAAATCCACAAATGTATAATTGAAGAAGAAGAAAAAGGATGTATCCATAAAGGAGTGTTAAACACTGTGATAGAATGTAATACTTCGTGTTTTTGTATGCTAACATTTACTGAAGGCTTTCTACTGCCATTTTTACTGCCTTATCTTACTTAATTCTTTCTGTGGCCCAATGGTATAGCAGATAGGATTGGAGAGACAAGAGATTTGTGGGGGAAATAACACCTGTAGAGGCTAATGGGGAGGAAATTTTAGAAGGTTAGGAAAGGCATCAGGCCAGGAGCCAGGGCTGACCCTTGAGAAAGAGAGGGAAGGAAAGAAGTCGGGGTAGAATGAGCCTTAAACTGCAGTTGAATTCTAAGAAGTGCTGGGCAAGGTTGATGGGGAAAATGTCAAGGGAAGGAAGGGTACCCACCAGAGGAGATCCATGCATCTCAGTATCTCAGCTGCCTTAGTCACTGGCTGGGAGCAGCTGGTGGGAAACATGGTTTCAGTGGAACACAAGTAGATTCAGAACATACCAACTGATCGATCAGTCAATTACCTGTACATCTTAGCTTCCAAGCACCATGCCTGAGAAACACAACTCTTGTAGACATTTGATAATACTGAACATCTGTTTTGATTTTGTTAAACTTTCAGTGACCTGGAATGTGGGTATTTCCTTAAATATGATGAATATGCCTATATATTTCTTAATTATAAAACTAGTATTGCACTTAATGTTGAAAAGCTGGAATAAGTCCTAGTGTAGTCTGGATCAAGGCTAGAATGCCCATCATAATTACTCTTGGTAAGTATTTTTCTGAAGGTTCTAGCTAGTGTAATGTACAAAGAAAAAGAATATGATGTATAAACATCAGAGCAGGGAACAAATAATTATTACAGTCTTCCCTAGGTACTCGTGGGGAGTTGCTTCCAGAACCCACATGGATATAAAATTCATGGATGCTCAAGTCTTTTATATAAAATGGCATAATACAGTCACCAGCCTTCCATATCTAGGGCTTCTACTTGGTATTTGTTTGGACTTCAAATCCACAGTTGGTTGAATCCACAGATATGGAACCTGGGATACTAAGGGTCCACTGTGTTTGCAAATAATAAGATTGTAAACTGGAAACATCCACCTCCCTAACCAAATTAACTAAACATGTTTAAGAATTAGTGAAAGTTTATATATTCAATCACAAAATAAATATACAAAGATTTTTTCCCAAAGCATTAGCAATAACCTAGAAAAATAATAGCTAACATAAAATATAAAATACTAAGCATTACATTGGGCTTCCCAGGGGGCACTAGTAGGATGAAGAACCCCCCTGCCAATACAGGAGACACAAGAGACATGGGTTCGATCATTGGGTCAGGAAGATTCCCTGGAGGAGGGCGTGGCAACCCACTCCAGTATTCTTGCCTGGAGAATCCCATGGACAGAGGAGCCTGGTGGCCTACAGTCTATAGGGTTGCAAAGAGTCAGACACGCCTGCAGCAACTTAGCATGCATACATGCAAGCACTACATTAACAGTATGTTTATAAACCTATTTGAAGAAGACTATAAAACTTTGCCAAGAGACATAAAAGTGACTTGAATAATTGAAGAAAATGAAAGCCATTCTATTCCTAGACAAAAATATTTAATGAATAATGAATTCAGGTCTCGGGCTTCCCTGGTGGCTCAGCGGTAAAGCATCCACCTGTGAGTGCAAGAGATCCAGGTTCTGTCCCTGATATGGGAAGATCTCACATGCCTCAGAGCAACTAGACCCGTGCACCACAGCTATTGAGCCTGTGCTCTAGAGCCTGGGTGCTGCAACTACTGAAGCCCACGTGACCTAGAGTCTGTGTTCCACAGTGAGAAGCCACTGCAATGAGAAGCCAGGGTACCACATCTAGACAGTCGCCTCTGTTCACCACAACTAGAGAAAAGCCAGTGCAGCAATGAAGACCCAGCAGAGCCAGAAGTAAATAAGTAAATAAATTATTGAAAAGAAAAAGAATTCTCTTCTCCCAAATGTGAACTATACATTTTATCAAATTTCAATAAAACCTCCAATATAATTTTTAGGAACTGGAAAATTGCTTCTAAAGTTTCTTTTTCTCCCCTTGGAGGAAGAATTTCATGGATTGGCCATAATTTGAACCAAAAGAAAAATTATTTTAGTAGGCTTATTTTATTTTAAAGCATAAAAGTAACACCTATGAAAATAGTATTGGAATAAAGGATAAAAATATAGATTGATGGACCAGAAAAGGAAATCCCAGAACAGCAATATGTAAGAACAAGAATGTATCATATGTTAAAGACATTTCAGAACATTCAATATGGAAAGAATGGATTATTCAAAAATAGTATTAAAACAACTGGCTGGAAATGATTTAAAATTAGAACCTTACCTCAATCCATATATCCAAATATATTCCAGATGGAGTAGTTAAATGGAGGGCACAGAATAAAATCCAAAAAAATCAGAAGAAAAAACAGATAAATGTTAACACAAGTTTGTGGTAGGAAAAAACTTACTGAACATTTAAGCCAAAGTCAAAGCCCTTGAAGAAAAATATAACTGATTTAGCTAAATAAAAATGCAAAATATTCACTCATCATAAAAACAATAAAATAAAAATAAACATATCAAATTAGAAAAGGTATTTCCATAAAATAGTCCCACAGTATTAAGAGCAAGTGTAACTTAATTAAGAAAAGCTCAGTTCAGTTCAGTTCAGTTCAGTCGCTCAGTCCTGTCTCACTCTTTGCAACCCCATGGATTGCAGTATGCCAGGCTTCCCTGTCGATCATCAACTCCCAGAGCTTGCTAAAATACATGGCCATTGAGTTGGTGGTGCCATCCAACCATCTTGTCCTCTGTCATTCCCTTCTACTCCTGCCTTCAATATTTCCCAGCATCAGGGTCTTTTCCAATGAGTCAGTTCTTCCCATCAGGTGGCCAAAAAAAAGTAATGGAGCTTCAGCGTCAGCATCAGTCCTTCCAAGAATATTCAGAACTGATTTCCTTCAGGATGGACTGCTTGGATCTCCTTGCTATCCAAGAGACTCTCAAGAGTCTTCTCCAACATCACAGTTCAAAAGCATCAATTCTTTGGTGCTCAGCTTTCTTTATGGTCTAGCTCTCACATCCATACATGACTACTGGAAAAACCATAGCTTTGACTAGATGGACCTTTGTCAGCAAAGTAATCTATCCGCTTTTTAATATGCTGTCTAGCTTGGTCATAACTTTTCTTCCAAGGAGCAAGCATCTTTTAATTTCATGGCTGCAGTCACCATCGGCAGTGGTTTTGAAGCCCAAGAAAATAGTCTCTCACTGTTTCCATTGTTTCCCCATCTATTTATGATGAAGTGATGGGACCCGATGGGACCTGAACTTCCAGATGTTCAAGCTGGATTTAGAAAAGGCAGAGGAACCAGAGATCAAATTTCCAATATCCACTGGATCATTAAAAAAGCAAGAGAGTTCCAGAAAAACATCTATTTCTGCTGTCTGGATCACAACAAACTGTGGAAAATTCTTCAAGAGATGGGAATACCAGACCACTTGACCTGCCTCTTTAGAAATCTGTATGCAGGTCAGGAAACAACAGTTAGAACTGGACATGGAACAACAGACTGGTTCCAAATCAGGAAAGGAGTACATCAAGGCTGTGTATTGTCACCCTGCTTATTGTCACCCTGCTTATACTTATACAGAGTATATCATGAGAAATGCCGGGCTGGATGAAGCACAAGCTGGAATCAAGATTGCCGGGTGAAAAATCAATAACCTCAGATATGCAGATGACACCATCCTTATGGCAGAAAGCAAAGAGGAACTAAAAAGGCTCTTGATGAAGGTTAAAGAGGAGAGTGAAAAAGTTGGCCTAAAACTCAACATTCAGAAAATTAAGATCATAGCATCCAGTCCCATCACTTCATGGCAAATAGATGGGGAAACAATGGAAACAGTGACAGGCTTTATTTTGGGGGGGCTCCAAAACCACTGCCAATGGTGACTGCAGCCATGAAATTTAAAGACACTTGCTCCTTGGAAGAAAAGTTATGACCAAGCTAGACAGCATATTAAAAAGCAGAGAGATTACTGTGCCGACAAAGGTCCATCTAATCAAAGCTATGGTTTTTCCAGTGGTCATGTATGGATGTGAGAGCTAGACCATAAAGAAAGCTGAGCACCAAAGAATTGATGCTTTTGAACTGTGGTGTTGGAGAAGACTCTTGAGAGCCCCTTGGACTGCAAGGAGATCCAACTAGTCAATCCTAAAGGAAATCAGTCCTGAATATTCATTGGAAAAACTGATGCTGAAACTCCAATACTTTGGCCACCTGATGCAAAGAAGCAAGTCATTGGAAAAGACCCTGATGCTGGGAAAGATTGAAGGTGGGAGGAGAAGGGGACAACAGAGGATGAGATGGTTGGATGGCATCACTGACAGAATGGACATGAGTTTGATTAGACTCCAGGAGTTGGTGATGGACAGGGAAGTCTGGTGTGCTGCAGTCCATGGGGTCACAAAGAGTCAGACATGACTGAGTGATTGAACTGACTTACTGACTTTTGAGACCTCATGGACTGGATCCTCCCCAGACTCCTCTGTCCATGGGATTTTCCAGGCAAGAATACTGGAGTGGGTTGCCATTTCCTTCTCCAGGGGATCTTCCCAGCCCAGGGATGGACCCTGCATCTCCTGCATTAGCAGGTACATTCTTTACCACTGAACCACCAGGGACACCCTTTCCAAGTTCAATAGGAAGCTACTAAAAAGTTTTAACTTAGGAGGATGGCATGATATGATTTAAGGTTTTTAAAAGGTTCTATAGCTAGTAGAGGACTTCCATGTAGCTCAAGTGGTAAAGAATCTACCTGTGATGCAGGAAACCAGGGTTCAATCCCTGGGTCAGGAAGATCCTCTGGAGGAAGGAATTGCAATCCACTCCAGTATTCTTGCCTGGAGAATTCCATGGACAGAGAAGCCTGGCTCCAGTATTCTTGCCTGGAGAATTCCATGGACAGAGAAGCCTGGCAGGCTATAGTTCGTGGGGTTGCAAACAGTCGGACATGACTAAGTGACTAACACACACACATATATGAAGAATGAATTGGAAGCAGGTCAGAAAAACTGGCTGCAGTAGTTTAACTGGGAAGTGATAGCTGGGTTGGTTACATGTGAGACAGGAGATGGTTGGCAGTGGAAATAAAGAAAATGGAAGGAATTAAAGATATCCATCTGGGAGATACAAACTAGAGAACCTGCTGATGTGGGTGCTGAGGGCATGAGAGGATTCAGAGGGCCACCCACACCTTTCTAACTTGAGACTCTAATTGAGGATATTTCTTTTTACTCACTGAGAAGAGGGAGATTGGGGAAAACTGGGACTTTCAGAAGATCAGGAGGGAACTGAGTGTTTGGTTTGTAATAGGTTAAGCTTGTGGTGTATGCTTGAGACTTTCAGATGAGATAAAAAGCCCATGTGACCTGTGACCCTCTTGGAGTCTCTCTGAAACGCTCTGTGAATTCAGCCGGGTCCATCCACCGCATCTCAAGGGAACTTGAACGATTCCTGGCTCTGTATGAGCTCAGGAAAGTATACTCCTCACAAACTAGGGAGAATTCACTTTCACCTAATTAATATTCCGTTCTGAATAGACCTGTCTTACTTCCTCTGGGTACCACCTTGTTTTCTGAGAGATGCAGGGGAACGTGGGGTATGGCCTTCTTAAAAGTGAAAGGAGATACCAAGTCATCTTGTATCAGTCAAATTAGAGAATAATTACAAAGAGAAACAATCCAAAAAGGGGAACGGACTCACGAAAAATAAGGGAGCAATAACAAATGGGAGAAATCTTTGAGTCATGATTTTCCCCTCTGAGAGCATCAACTCCTAACTCAGATGTATCCTTGTCTCATACACACACTCACACACTGCCCACCAGGACACTACCAGCCCTCAAACCGAGAGGTAGGGTGGAACACAGGAGAAAGACTTGCACTCCCCCAAGACTGCAGCCATGAAATTAAAAGATGCTTACTCTTTGGAAGAAAGGTTATGACCTACCTAGATAGTATATTCAAAAGCAGAGACATTACTTTGCCGACTAAGGTCCATCTAGTCAAGGCTACGGTTTTTCCTGTGGTCATGTATGGACGTGAGAGTTGGACTGTGAAGAAGGCTGAGCACCAAAGAATTGATGCTTTTGAACTGTGGTGTTGGAGAAGACTCTTGAGAGTCCCTTGGACTGCAAGGAGATCCAACCAGTCCATTCTGAAGGAGATCAGCCCTGGGATTTCTTTGGAAGGAATGATGCTAAAGCTGAAACTCCAGTACTTTGGCCACCTCATGCGAAGAGTTGACTCATTGGAAAAGACTCTGATGCTGGGAAGGATTGGGGGCAGGAGGAGAAGGGGATGACAGAGGATGAGATGGCTGGATGGCATCATGGACTCGACGGACGTGAATCTGAGTGAATTCTGGGAGATGGTAATGGACAAGGAGGCCTGGCGTGCTGCGATTCATGGGGTCGCAAAGAGTCGGACAAGACTGAGCAACTGAACTGAACTGAACTGAATGCTATTTAGGGCAATCATTTTGTCTTTATCTAACAGAAAATCTTTTCTGATTTCTTCCCTTCTCCCCTCTCTCTACTGCTGAGACATTAGAAAGGGAGTAAGTAAAGCATAGTTTTCAGAGATATCCAAAAAAGACTTATTTATACTCAGAGGGAGGAAAATAAGGAAGGAAGGAAAGGAGAGGTAGAGATGGAAGAAGAGGGGTGAAAAGTAGAAAGAAGGAAGGAAGGAAGAATGGAAGGATGTTAGAGAACTAACATTCCTGGAATACTGTGTCCCAAAAATGTGCTAGGAGCTTTGCATACTTTATATGATTAATGTTCACTGTAGTCTTATAAAGAGCCTTCCCGGGTGGCTCAGTCGTAAAGAATCTGTCTGCCAATGCGGAAGACCTGGGTTCGATCCCTGTGTTGAGTAGATCCCTTGGAGAGGGAAATGGCAACCCACTCCAGTATTCTGGTCTGGAAAATCCCATGGACAGAGGAGCCTGGTAGAGTTACAGTCCATGGGGTTGCAAAGAGTCAGACACAACTTAGCAACTAAACAGCAACAGATCCCATTTATGAGATCTCTGCCCCCATGACCTAACCACCTTGCAAGGTCTCGCCTCCTAATGCTGTCACCTTGGGCATTAGATTTCGACACATAAATTGTGATGAGACACAAACATTCAGAGTATAGTTATGTCTCTGCCATTACTCTAGCTCCATCCCATGTCCTTAGATTCAATGATTTTTTTGTTCCCAGGGCCAAGAAAGGGAAAAAGTAAGAAGGTAACAAGAGAAGTGACCTCAACAGAGTGCCTACCTATATGACAGACTCTGCTGTTTCATCACATACATTATCACATTTGATTCTCAAAGTAACTAATTTGCTGGGGTTTATTACTCCCATTTCAGAGATAATAAGACAAAGACTCAGAGGTACCCCTCTCCCCAATCTTGCACAACTTGTAGGAACAGAAAAAGGTTATAGAGCCTTGATCTGTTTAAATTCAGAAACAAGAAGAGGCTATACTCTTTGTAGAAGAACCCACCTCAATGGATGTGACCTAGATTTACACAAAGGAAAGGATTCAGGGAGCCTTCTGCTTGGATCCTGATACAGGTTTCAACAAATAGCATCCCCTTTATGCCCCCATGGTTATTGTTCTTTTTATGCTAGTAGGATTTCAGACATGCATAACACTTCCAAAAAAGGCAAGAGATATAAGGTCATGCACGCAATAAAATGTTAGTAAGGATGGCTCCCTGGGGAAACAAAAGACGTATGAGCAAATGCTCAGTGTTTTTGCATTTTTGTGAGTTTTTTTATGGGTTATGTTTTATGATCAATTGCAGAAAATTATTCACAGGGGAAATGGTGTCTCTTGGAAAAATTTCTAGCAACATAATGATCTTGAAACACTGAGAATATGCAATAAGACAAAAAATAAATGTTGAGTAGAAGCAAAAGTGCTTCATTCTTTTGTCTTTTCATGAGGACATGGTGATAATTTGGTTGGAGAAGGAAATGGCAACCCATTAAGTTAAATGACTTATCACTAATGGTGTTGCTATATCTTGCTGTTGGAATCCCACTAAAACTTATGGCTAAAGGTTGTTTATAAACACTAATTGTGGGACTTTCCCAGTGCTTTATTAGTTAAGAATCTGCCTTGCAGTGCAGAGGACACAGATTCAATTCCTGGTCTGGGAACTAAGGTCCAACATGCCATGGAGAAACTAAGCCTGAACTCCACAGCTAGCGCATCCCAAGTGCTGCAACAAAGACCCTGTCTGCTGCAACTAAGACTGGACACAAATAAATAAATAAATAAAATTTTTAAATTGCAACTGATAGTATCCACAGAGAGATAATTCAACAAAAAAATATTTCTTAGGAGCCTATAACAACAATAAACATTTATTGAACCTCGATTAGACAGTAAGCCTGGGGAGACCCATGTAAACATAATAAATTACTACAACTGAACCCATTTTAATGGAACATTCATTAACATGTTAGGGACAAAATGAGGGAAGAATCCCTAAGTGTTAATGAATATTCCACTAAAACAGGTTCAATTGTCACATGATCTTTTTAACATAAAACAGGACTTTGCATTGATTTTTAATATACTGGTGGATATTTTGAATCTTCAAGAGCAATTAACATGCAGTCTTGCTCGAACCTGTTAGACCATCAAGTTTTTCTTCATAGAGTATGAAAACAAAGAAATTGAGAAATGCTAGGGATGAGGAAAACCAAATATGGAAAAATGCCAAAAGTACAATATGGTAGAAGATAAACATATTAAAACAAGTACATTCTGTCAGTCTCAACACCCCAGTTATAACCCACGAATCAAAAAGAATATTGAAAGAACAGCGACCATTGCAACGTGCACAATCTGAAAGGATTTTCATGACCTTGCTACACCAGCCATTATCATCAAAGGAAGCAATCTGATGGCTTATAGGCACTGGCTCCTACAAAGCCATAAACATCCCAAGATGCCCCCTGCCATCACCATAGCAACCCTACTCCTAATTACCAATTCTGTGAGCTCTGGTGTAGCAACCTGTCTTGGGCGAGCCTTGTGTTTTTGCAGAACTACTGCTCAAATTCCCAGAATGAAATCAGCAAGAACCAAGAGCACCACCTGGTGGCTACCACTCTTTCCTGCACTCTTGCCCACGTTGAACGACGAAATTTGCACACTGCATGAACCCTCCCAATTTCCAGAAAGAAATGAATTGTGATTATACAGAATTTGCACATTTATAAACTCCCATTCTTATGTCAGTGAATAAGGAAGGCCCAAACCCAGTGGCACACTCTCAAAACATAATAGGAAAGTAGAAATTAGAATGTGAAAGTAGAAACAAGTTCAGTCAAGTTAATTTCTTGAAAATAAGTTTCCCCATAGATTCTTCTGAGATCTACTGTAACTGCATTCGCCATTGTCAATAAATAATGTGTAAATAAGTAAATAAGTATTCCCTTTAAAGTGAATGGTTAACCCAATGCTAACAGTGTACTTTCTATTCATCTGTTGTTCGCTGTAAATTTTTTACTTCTCTTTTTCCCTCAGCATTTTAGGAGAAATCTTTAAGCTCATTTTATACTTGGCTTAAATCATCTGTTTATGGTGAGTGATTTATTAATTTATTTTACTATTCTGTGTCTTAATTCTGGCGTACATTTTTATTTTCCATCAATAGCTCCCAATATTGTATCCATCTTCATATTTCTTCCTCTTTCTTCTCAGTCTATTTATTTTTTTATGGGTTATGTTTTATGATCAATTGCAGAAAATTATTCACAGGGGAAATGGTGTCTCTTGGAAAAATTTCTAGCAACATAATGATCTTGAAACACTGAGAATATGCAATAAGACAAAAAATAAATGTTGAGTAGAAGCAAAAGTGCTTCATTCTTTTGTCTTTTCATGAGGACATGGTGATAATTTGGTTGGAGAAGGAAATGGCAACCCATTAAGTTAAATGACTTATCACTAATGGTGTTGCTATATCTTGCTGTTGGAATCCCACTAAAACTTATGGCTAAAGGTTGTTTATAAACACTAATTGTGGGACTTTCCCAGTGCTTTATTAGTTAAGAATCTGCCTTGCAGTGCAGAGGACACAGATTCAATTCCTGGTCTGGGAACTAAGGTCCAACATGCCATGGAGAAACTAAGCCTGAACTCCACAGCTAGCGCATCCCAAGTGCTGCAACAAAGACCCTGTCTGCTGCAACTAAGACTGGACACAAATAAATAAATAAATAAAATTTTTAAATTGCAACTGATAGTATCCACAGAGAGATAATTCAACAAAAAAATATTTCTTAGGAGCCTATAACAACAATAAACATTTATTGAACCTCGATTAGACAGTAAGCCTGGGGAGACCCATGTAAACATAATAAATTACTACAACTGAACCCATTTTAATGGAACATTCATTAACATGTTAGGGACAAAATGAGGGAAGAATCCCTAAGTGTTAATGAATATTCCACTAAAACAGGTTCAATTGTCACATGATCTTTTTAACATAAAACAGGACTTTGCATTGATTTTTAATATACTGGTGGATATTTTGAATCTTCAAGAGCAATTAACATGCAGTCTTGCTCGAACCTGTTAGACCATCAAGTTTTTCTTCATAGAGTATGAAAACAAAGAAATTGAGAAATGCTAGGGATGAGGAAAACCAAATATGGAAAAATGCCAAAAGTACAATATGGTAGAAGATAAACATATTAAAACAAGTACATTCTGTCAGTCTCAACACCCCAGTTATAACCCACGAATCAAAAAGAATATTGAAAGAACAGCGACCATTGCAACGTGCACAATCTGAAAGGATTTTCATGACCTTGCTACACCAGCCATTATCATCAAAGGAAGCAATCTGATGGCTTATAGGCACTGGCTCCTACAAAGCCATAAACATCCCAAGATGCCCCCTGCCATCACCATAGCAACCCTACTCCTAATTACCAATTCTGTGAGCTCTGGTGTAGCAACCTGTCTTGGGTGAGCCTTGTGTTTTTGCAGAACTACTGCTCAAACTCCCAGAATGAAATCAGCAAGAACCAAGAGCACCACCTGGTGGCTACCACTCTTTCCTGCACTCTTGCCCACGTTGAACGACGAAGTTTGCACACTGCATGAACCCTCCCAATTTCCAGAAAGAAATGAATTGTGATTATACAGAATTTGCACATTTATAAACTCCCATTCTTATGTCAGTGAATAAGGAAGGCCCAAACCCAGTGGCACACTCTCAAAACATAATAGGAAAGTAGAAATTAGAATGTGAAAGTAGAAACAAGTTCAGTCAAGTTAATTTCTTGAAAATAAGTTTCCCCATAGATTCTTCTGAGATCTACTGTAACTGCATTCGCCATTGTCAATAAATAATGTGTAAATAAGTAAATAAGTATTCCCTTTAAAGTGAATGGTTAACCCAATGCTAACAGTGTACTTTCTATTCATCTGTTGTTCGCTGTAAATTTTTTACTTCTCTTTTTCCCTCAGCATTTTAGGAGAAATCTTTAAGCTCATTTTATACTTGGCTTAAATCATCTGTTTATGGTGAGTGATTTATTAATTTATTTTACTATTCTGTGTCTTAATTCTGGCGTACATTTTTATTTTCCATCAATAGCTCCCAATATTGTATCCATCTTCATATTTCTTCCTCTTTCTTCTCAGTCTATTTCATATTAATGTGTTTTCTTATCGTCTTTTAGCTGTAATTTGGGCCAAACTTCTTGAATTTCATGACTACATAGCAGAGGCTATTTATTTTTTAATAAATTTTTATTGGAGTATAGTTTCTTTACAATGTTGTGTTAGTTTCTGCTGTGCCGCAGAATGAATCATCCGTCCACACATATATGTTGTTGTTTAGTCACTAACTATCACGCTACTCTTTTGTGACCCCATGGATGTAGCTCGTCAGCCTCCTCTGTCCGTGGGATTTCCCAGGCAAGAGTACTGGAGTGGGTTGCCATTTCCTTCTCCAAGGGATCTTCCAGACCCAAGGCTCGAACCCACCATGTCTCCTGCATTGGCAGGCAGATTCTTTACCACTGAGCTAGCAGGCAAGCCTAACCCCTCCCTTTTGAACTTTCTTCTCATTCAAGTCACTACAGTGCATTAAGTAGAGTTCCCTCTGTTATAGAATATGTTCTCATTAGTTATCTATTTTCAGTTCAGTTCAGCTCAGTTCAGTCGCTCAGTCGTGTCCGACTCTTTGCGACCCCATGAATCGCAGCACGCCAGGCCTCCCTGTTCATCACCATCTCTCGGAGTTCACTCAGACTCACATCCATCGAGTCCGTGATGCCATCCAGCCATCTCATCCTTGGTCGTCCCCTTCTCCTCCTGCCCCCAATCCCTCCCAGCATCAGAGTCTTTTCCAATGAGTCAACTCTTCGCATG
>SJYT01007589.1:1003-32970 GCA_006410635.1 Cephalophus harveyi | reverse complement strand
CCAACCAGTCCATTCTGAAGGAGATCAACCCTGGGATTTCTTTGGAAGGAATGATGCTAAAGCTGAAACTCCAGTACTTTGGCCACCTCATGCGAAGAGTTGACTCACTGGAAAAGACTCTGATCCTGGGAGGGATTGGGGGCAGGAGGAGAAGGGGACGACCGAGGATGAGATGGCTGGATGGCATCACGGACTCGATAGACATGAGTCTGAGTGAACTCCGAGAGATGGTAATGAACAGGGAGGCCTGGCGTGCTGTGATTCATGGGGTTGCAAAGAGTCGGACACGACTGAGCCACTGAACTGACTGAACTGACAGTCCTTTCTATGTAAAACAGAGATGATAAATCCCACCTCTCTCTTTTATTTAGCCAGTATTCTTCTTTCTTTCAAATTAATGCCTGGTCTGTCCTTGATAAACATATGCTGGTATTACTTACAAGCCTTTTATTCAAACAATTGCTGATTGAGGCATTTATTTAATTTACTTATTCCTGCATTGGGCTAAAGATTCAAAGATGAATCCAATCGTTTTAAGTAATGGGAACAAGATTGTAAATACTATTTTAAGTGAGCAAGCATGCATGCACACACACACAAGCTAGACGGTAAAGAATCTGCCTGCAATGTGGGAGACCTCCATTCAATCTCTGGGTTAGGAAGATCCCCTGGAGAAGGGCATGGCGACCTACTCCAGTTTTCTTTCCTGGAGAATCCCCATGGATAGAGGAGCCTGGAGGGCTACAGTCTATGGGGTCGCAAAGAGCCAGACATGACTGAGCAACTAAACGCACACACATGTATCACTTCAAACATGGTCAGCACATCTACTATCTTCCAAATGGTTTCCAATTTGGTTTTAACTCTTCATTTATGTGGGTTCATGAAA
Organism: Cephalophus harveyi; assembly: GCA_006410635.1. Classification (NCBI taxonomy): domain Eukaryota; kingdom Metazoa; phylum Chordata; class Mammalia; order Artiodactyla; family Bovidae; genus Cephalophus; species Cephalophus harveyi. The sequence goes on along the minus strand of SJYT01007589.1, from coordinate 32,081 downwards.
GTGATGAAAATGGAAGTCACTCAGTTGTCCGACTCTGTGATCCCATGAATTGAATTCTCCATACCAGAATACTGGAGTGGGTAATTGTTCCCTTCTCCAGGGGATATTCCCAACCCAGGGATCAAACCTAGGTCTCCCGCTTTGCAGGTGGATTCTTTACCAGCTGAGCCAGTTCATAGATAATCTATAACCTCTGAGGGCTTGGGGACATTACCAATATCAAGTAAATTCTTATTCTTTCATTGTGTCCGTCTTCATTTTCTTCTCATCCTGTCTCACTGCCCCCTGATCTTCAGTTTAGTTCAGTTGCTCAGTCATATCCGATTACTTGTGACCCCATGAAGTGCAGCATGCCAGGCTTCCCTGTCTATCACCAACTCCCGAGTGAGTGATGCCATCCAACCATTTCATCCACTGTTGTCCCCTTCTCCTCCTGCCTTCAATCTGTTCCAGCATCAGGGTCTTTTCCAATGAGTTGGCTCTTTGCATCAGCTGGTCAAAGTATTGGAGCTTCAGCATCAGTCTTTCCAGTGAATATTCAGGACTGATTTCCATTAGGATGGACTGGTTGGATCTCCTTGCAGTCCAATGGACTCTCAAGAGTCTTCTCCAACACCACCAGTTCAAAAGCAACAATTCTTCAGTTCTCAGCTTTCTTTATGGTTCAACTCTCACATCCATACATGATTACTGGAAAAATCATAGCTTTGACTAGATGGACCTTTGTTAGCAAAGTAATGTCTCTGCTTTTTAATATGCTTTCTAGGTTGGCTATAGCTTTTCTTCCAAGGAGCAAGCGTCTTTTAATTTCATGGCTGAAGTCACCACCTACAGTGATTTTGGAGCCCAAGAAAATAAAGTCTGTCACTGTTTCCATTGTTTCCCCATCTATGTGCCATGAAGTGATGAGACCAGATGCCATGATCTTACTTTTCTGAATGTTGAGTTTTAAGCCACCTTTTTCACTCTCTTCTTTCAGTTTCATCAAGAGGCTTTTTAGTTCCTCTTAGCTTTCTTCCATAAAGCTGGTGTAATCTGCATATTTGGTGGTTATTGGTATTTCTCCTGGCAATCTTAATTCCAGCTTTTGCTTCATCCAGCCCAGCATGTCTCATGATGTATTCTGAATATAAGTTAAATAAGCAGGGTGACAATATACAGCCTTCACATATTCCTTTCCCTATTTGGAACCAGTCTGTTGTTCCATGTCCAGTTCTAACTGTTGCTTCTTGACTTGCATACAAATTTCCCAGGAGGCTGGTAATGCGGTCTGGTGTTCCTATCTCTTTAAGAATCTTCCACAGTTTGTTGTGATCCACACAGTCAGATTTTAGAGTAGTGAATCTTGTTTTCACACAAAGTAATATTTCTTCTCCTGTCCTCATTCCCTCATATTTAATCAGTTTCTATTCCCACAGCTGATATTTTATTTTCCTCTGTCTCAAGGTTCTCAGCCCTCTGAACAGTTTCTTCTTTGTGTACTCTTTCTAAACCCTCCATAGCCTGAGTCACTGATAATCCAATAACATTTGTATATGTTTAGATACTTATTAACCATGGGGGAGAGAGTAACAGTCAGTATTTGGAAGATGTGACAAGGATACAACACTGACTATCAAGGCTGGCATTGGGATGAGGTTCACCAATGGTTTTTATATTTAAACAGCAATGTCATTGTCTTCTCAGTGATTGCATCTTACAATAAATAAATATTAAAGTGTGCTTTCTTATCCTGTTCAGTCTATTCTGTAGTCAATAATTTAATTGGTTTTCATGTGATGTTAAAACTTTAGAGACTTCTCTTTGCTCTCTATAAGGGACATCCATTTTAAAAAATCACCAGTGCATAACACTGTATTTATATAGAAAACAACCTCATTAATTAAGACATGGTCTATTCAAGTAAAATATACTACAAAGATGGCAGCCTTACTGAGCTAATATGGAAAGTTTACATATTTTATATTATGATCTTAGGGCTTAGATACCATGTAATATGAAGATTAATTTTTTCACACAATTAATAAAGTTTTATCCATGAGCTTATTTTTTTCACAAATAGAACAATTATAATGACCTAACAACAAAAAATAATCCAATTCTGAACTAAACAACTTGCTTCTTAATTTCCTTTTCTTCAATACAAAGTAACCCAGGGGGTTGGCCACAGAGTAGTTTAGAGCAAAACTAATAAAAATTATGATCCATGGGTCAAAGTCTGTTTTTGTAAAGAAAGACTTACTGGATCACATTTCCACTCATTTGTCTACCTACTGCCTAGGACTGCTTTAGTGTTAGAGTTGAGAAGTTGCAAAAGAGACCATGTGGTTCCCAAACCCTAAGAGTTACATCTGGGCCTTTGCAAAAAATCTTTGGCTGGCAAGTGGTCTAGAAGATGTCTTGCTCTCTTGTGTTTGAGCCTGTGATGGTAACAAGATGTTGATGCATTATTCAAACTCTAATTCTTTACTTAGAGTTATCTCTACACATAAAAATTTAGCAATACTTCTTGTGAGTGACAAACTATTTTAAAATTTAGATTTTACAATTTACCCATGTAAATAAGGTTTTCATTCTTTTCATGATGAAGATATTCTGGGTTTCTATTAAAATTTGCAAAAACTATGTCTATCTGTCCAAACATGCTAAGATAATCTACCAACTGTAATTGGTTTAGAGAATCTCAAGGGGCATTCTGAAAGTATTTATAAAATTAAAATATGCTAAGAGAGTCTGTATTTGATGAAAAACAAACTCCCCCTTCGGCTGGGAATTTGGAAGAGGCAGTAGGTAAATCCATTTGGAACTTTCTGGTGAGACTGCAAGAGAAATCAGGTAAGTAGAATGATGTTAAAACAGGTTTTGCAACTTTTTCTCTGCCCTGGACTATCTGAGGAGATAGGTTACAGATGGATTCACTCCCAGCATATGACTTTCCAGTACAAAAACTCTTACCTCTTGTTGTTTAAATGCATTCTCTTGGACTCTGCCATTCAGTGTTTCAATACTGAGCTGCAAATCAAGTAATGTGGTGTTCAGACCTACTAATGACTTGGAGATATCACCTATAATATTCTCATGTCCCTGGATGGAGGAAAGTAAGGAATTTAGCTGGAAAAGAACATCATTAAATCTTTGATCAGTTGTTATGCTGAAATTTTGGAAACTCTTAGAATCTAGGAGATTGGCTTCATTATCTAAAAGATACTGGATTCTGCTTTCCATGTTGCGCATGCGTTCCATCACAACTTCTCGAAATCTCATTTCATCTTCACTGCCATTTCCTTTGCCTTCCAGGCTTGGAGATATATCTGCATTAACTGAACCGACTGTGCAATTCTTCATTTCCCACTTCAGGAGCTGAGCTGCATATTTAAGTAAAAATAAACAGAGTCATGCCCTGTATCCTTAAATGCGTCCACCATTCCATTCCACATCACTTCATCCCATTCTAACATTCTGAATGCTATCCTAAATCAGGTGTTTATTTTAAGTATTCAAAGTATTAACCAAGGTAGGCAGAGTGCTGAGAGGGAAATAGTCTCCTTTTCCCATTTTACATTAGAATTTATTCCACAGTTAAGTCATTCTTTCTGACTTGCTGCTTAGATGAATCTTTTGGGTCGCTGCATTTAGCTATGAGAGCAAGAGTAAATGCTACAGATTATGAAGTACACTGTATCCTTGTCCTCAGGTGTGCTGTTAGGATAAGATGAGATAATGCTTAACACAGTGTCTGAAGTAAACATGTTGAATATGTTAGCTATTATGAAGATTAATGATGATGTGACAAAAACAATATGTAGTAAAAGTAGAAATATTAGTGTTATCCATTGTATGAATAAATTGTTGGCTCATCTTCCTTATGCTATCACTAAGCTACCAGAGAGTTATCACTTTCAGTTTCTGCAGATCTAATTTATTGTTGGCAGAGCAGGAAATTGGATAAAAAAGTTTTTTAACTTTAAAAAATATTGTTCTTTCAAGACTCTCTTTACTTATTATAAAATATATACTTGTAGAGGAAAATTTAGAAAAATGAGTAATGAAAATAATGTACCATTAATTTCATGGTAATTAATCTCAGAATTAAGTGTTGACATTTTAGTATATGCATATCAGATTTCTGATTCCACTATCATATTATTACTATACCATCAAGAGCTTATATATAATTTGGAAACTAGCTTTCAATTAGCATCTATCATAAAGACCTTTGCATATTATTTAATATTGTTTTACAAAAGTAATTTGAATAGCTACATTGTTATTCTGTGTGTGGTTCTGCCAGATTTAACAAAACCCCTATATTCAGTTTGCTTCTATTTCTACTAATATATTTAACCTTTGATGAACCATTTTATGAGCAATTATTTCCTGAATATAAAAATTCTATTAAATGGTGTTTGAGGCATAGAGAACTGCTAATATATATTTCCAAATGGGCATATGTTCGCTAAACAAGCTAATTATCCTTCTGAAAGGATGTAGAGCAATATGTTCACAGTTTCAAAAATGAAGAGTATAAATATTACTTTTGCAGATAAAAATAATACATAATTGTACACCATGAAGAAAATGTTAAGCACTATTTTATTCCTAGTTATTGATGGTTAAGATTTGATTGTTTCATCTCTATATATATCTATCTATATGATTTATACCTTTTATCTACACATATATCAGTCTCTTATCTATATTAATTTGAATACATAAGACTTTACATATTTGACCATTATTGAGCAGTAAAGAGTAACTTCATATGGTTTAAAAGTATATCTATATAAACAGCAATAACTGACCTGTCAATTTTCTTTAAAGTGGTATGACAATAGTTATTAGCTTTACAGGTTTTTGAGACTTAACTGAAGTAGCACATGAAAAGCCCTGAATTCCACCCTGAGCTCAGGCTACCTGTTATACAAATGAGAGCTTGGTGAACAAGCTGCCCAATTCTGGAATCTAGCCCCACTCCTTAGTTACTAACTAGGTTACTCTGAGCAAGTTATATTTCTTCTCCTTAATTAGGCTTCCCCAAAGACCTAAAAGTAATAACTGTCTTACAGTAGTGCAGAGAATGAATGAGATAAGGCATGTAAATCCCATAGCACACAGATGGCACATATGAAAACTACTCAAATTAAAGTGCCTTATCTTTGAAAGTTATTATCTTAGTTACAGAGTCTTCACCACCGTCACTTAAGAAGGTGTTTGATGATGGCTGTCATTGTAGCTCTTATTAAGCATTAAACTACATATTCAATTAAATCACAATTTTAAAAAATATATATTATTTGTTCCTAGTTATATCCTCTTTAAAATTAGCTTGTTTAATTTAATAAAATATGTGGCTACATTTTGATACAATCCACAACAGAGGCCATATTGAGTGTACTTTATGAATAATTTGGACAAAATAGTATATTTCTTAGTTGGCTCTCATAACATTTATTAAATTAAGTGTAGAGAGCAAGTTTTGGATTGACAGTTTCATTTATGCACTTGCCAGTTCCATGATTTATTTATTGAGTACCTACTATATACAAAGCACTGCTCAAGCAACTCTGGGAATATAAGACTGACTGGGAATGGAATTTTACTTTAACAATCAGAAACCCTAACTAACAATATTTGCAAAATTATCTCTAAGTTAGCCCTTAAAATTTTTCTTTTATGATGATTACTGCTTTTTCAGGTAGCAGTTAATAATACAGGCTCCAGACGGGAACTGCCTGGATTAGCCATTCTTGCTCTTTCCTTCATAAACTGTGCCCTTGAGCAAATTAATCAGGCTATCATTTCACTACCTTATAAATGGGATACTACTAGTCAGTGTTTAAATAATTAAATGAGCTGATATATGTAAAGTGCTCAGATCTTTCCCTGGCACATAATGCACATTTGATACTTTTCATTTTTTAATTATCATTAATATTTTGGATTCAATATCTGCATGCCCAATACTGATACAAGGGGGAGTTAATATTATGTAATATAAAAAACTGGGAGGAAGTTCGGTGCTCCATGAGAAAGATAGTATCTGTACTTTATTTTAATAGACATATTGATTTAATTACACAACCATATAATTTTTACTTTCACTAGAAATGCTTTTTATTTCATAGGGATAAAGCAAAACTTCTTCATAGTGTAGAAAGCGAAGATTTGATTTGATAAAATGTCACATGACCAAAGATTTTTCTTCAATATCAAGTTCAACATGAGCTGATAATAAAGGCTAAATTTTGCTTACGGATCTAAAAATGCAATATTGCTTGTTTTCCCAAATCTTGAATGAAACCTAATTTAATCCTTACTTTCTTTAAAAACGTTTAATTGTGATACAGATGATATAGATACGAGTATCACAAATCTAGGTATGGAATGCTAGAGTTCATATTTTCAAATGTTCATTTCTTTCATTATCATCAGAGAGATGGCATTTTGTGACTTTTCTATCTTACATTTGAAAGGAGACAAATTTTATGACTTGTACAATAGGGAGAGGGTTATATTTGACCTTACAGATCACATATACTCCTCTATGTTGGCAATACCTTCAGCTACCAAAAATTTGTATTATTTTGAGCTCAAAGATCTTCAGTTTGTCAGCAATTTATATACATTAACCTTAGGCTTGCTGCTGCTGCTGCTAAGTCGCTTCAGTCGTGTCCAACTCTGTGCGACCCCATAGACGGCAGCCCATCAGGCTCCCCCGTCTCTGGGATTCTCCAGGCAAGAACACTGGAGTGGGTTGCCATTTCCTTCTCCAATGCATGAAAGCTTAACCTTATCTTATTCTTCAGAGACATTATTATATGTTGTTATATTGTACTAGAAATGTAGTAGCTTCTTGGAAAAAAGGTAGCTTGTGGAGAAGACTATAATTAAGAAATATTTTTCAATACATAAGACACTTTAGTTTTCATGCACAACATTTTATTTCATCTACTGATTTATATTTCCCAAAACAGAATAATTTCTATCATTACAGGGATATGTTTTGTCTACATTTGAAGTTTTTTTTATTATGTAGAGTTAATGTATTGCATTTTAGCTTTTTTTGGAAAAATTCTGATCTAAAACTTACAGCTGTAAATGGATAATCAATTTTTTATTATTCAAGTATGATAAACACAGGATATCTAAATTCTGGTGAATTGGGGTGCTAATGTGAACTTGCAAGATTTGAACACTTTTAGCTTTTTGTCAGTCTTAATAGTACATGCTATAGTTTAAGGAAACAAAACTACTTTAGGTCAATCATTGTCAACCCTAGAACAACTGTGTTGACTTGGTAGCATTTGCTAACAGCCCAGAGATTTTGAACCTGGTTAGAACCCTGATATTTTCAAACTTCAGTTCACATTGTGCATGGGCTGAGTATAAAGAAGTTGCATTCACCGAGGTTGGTTCTGCAGGCCACGCTTTACATAAAAGCAATGAAAGCGAGTCACTCAGTCATGCCCAACTCCTTGCAACCCCATGAACTATATACAATCCATGGAATTCTCCAGGCCAGCATACTGGAGTGGGTAGTCATTCCCTTCTCCAGAGTATCTTCCCAACTCCAGGATCAAACCCAGGCCTTCCACATTGCAGGCAGATTCTTCCTGCTGAGCCACCAGGGAAGCCCAAGAATACTGGAGTGGGTAGCCTATTCCTTCTCCAATGGATCTTCCCAACCCAGCAATCAAACCAGGGTATCCTTCATTGCAGGTGGATACTTTACCAGCTGAACCACCAAGGAAGTCCCATAAAAGTGATGAAATTATGCAAATTCTAACTGGCTGACAGCTAATGATCCCAAACAATGATGCATCTTTCAGTTAAGCACTTCAAACTGATAAGCATAAACATAAACAATACATAGATAACCCGGTTTATCAGGAAGTTGTTGTTTAATTTCAGACACATCAGGTTCTTTTATTTAAATGGCTGTGGTTGGTTTGATTGGTTGATTGGTTGTGGTTGGCTTTTGTTTTTGACATCCAAAATAGTATTTGACTTTTACATATGGAAAATATTTTCCTGGCTAATGTTACAAGTTAATTTTTTAGTGGCCAATCATAGTTTGTTCTAAACACCAGATTGTACTGGGAGATAGTAGACCACAGAGGATAGGAGTCAGGAGTCATGGTAGGAACTTCAATTCCATCATTGAACAGTTTTCTTTTGTGGATGATGAGGATAAGCATATGTCTGTCGAAGAGTAACTATGAGGTGTCTTAAAATAATCTGTGGAAAATGTATAGCCCGGGGCCTTAACCTAGTAAATGCTCAAAAATGTTACAAAAATATTACAGTCTTTGTTGCTTTCATGATCATTTCTTCCTTAGTAAAATTTTGGTTCTGTCTTGGAATATCCTTTTGACACAGGAGGTATGGCCTTATATTAGGAGCATTTCCTTGTTAAGCTGATTAAGCATCTTCCTCCCAGCCTATCTCTTGTTTAAGCATATGTCTAGATATTTTGTCACTCTCAGAGAAAAAGGGAACTACAAGGCAAATAAATTCAAATGTCAATCAAATCCCTCAAAAATGGTCCTGAGGGAAATAATGTTTATACATTTGCTTAAGTTACACGCAAGCTATCCATCCCTGTATAAACTCTTTAGATGTATTCCCAACTCAAGCCAAACTCTTCAAAACAAATATATACCTGAAAAATATCATGTAGGACCCAAGAAAGTGTTCTATTTTTGTTTGTTTGTTTGTTTGTTTGAAAGGATGCTATCAGTTCATTTTTAGAGAGGTTTTAAATAAAACCCTCATGAAATATGTGACCATATAAAGGACAAATACTGCTGAGGGATAGGTCATTAGTTTCTGAGGTTTCCTCTGAAGACTTGTAGGGATATTTCTTTCTGCTCTCAATACTAGGAATAAAAATATTTTTCCAGAACAACTGGCTTGTTTTTATATTTTAGGCATCGCTAATATAAACAATCATGTTTATATCTTCGCATTTGCAACTAGAATGCTTACCATGAAATTTATGATGCATCATTAGAATTTCATAGGACTTCAGATGATAACATTGCTGAAATGGTCAATTCTTTCCATCTTACCTTTACATATTCATATTTTTATCTTAAAGTTCCATTGTCTAGGCTATTTATTTAAAGTTTTTTATGCAATAGCTGCAGAATCTGTTTTTTTCATGAAATAAATTTGAGGAATATTTTTTGATCTGAAGTTCAAATTCTTACGAATTTGAACCATATACCAAAGACTAATGCTTCTTTCTGCTTCTGCAGTAAATAATTTACTAGATGAGTTTCAGAACTAGAGTACTGTACCTGCCACTATGCCAATGATGGGCACGAGAACTACAAACACAATGAGATAAAGGGTGATCAGTGCAGCTTTATAAGACTTCATCCTCTCTTGAAGAGTTGGGCCATTTTTAGGATCTAAAAAACAAAAGTCCAACCTTCTGTTAGAGAACTTATTCATCTTACTTAATTAAAACTTTTTAAAATCTCCAATTATATGGTTAGTGTCAAACCTACTGGAATAAAAAAGGAAACAAGAAATAGGTTCTCATTTATTCAGCAGGAAGTAAAAGGGACAGTCAAAAGGAGAAGTCAGTACAGAAATTCCTGTGGACATTTGATCTCTCCACTAACTAAACATCCAGGACAAAGCTACTATCCTCTCCAAGCCATACTTGTCTCATTGGATGCATCCATTGATAAATTTTAATACTGATACCATACCAACACACACACAAGCATAAATTTTATTCTTCTGTTTTACATGGGAATGTGAGCATTCTGGATGAAAATAAAGTTCCTCAAGCAACCATATATTAATAATTATATATATTTTTTCAGATTTTAAGTGGAATAAGAAAAACATTACTTTTGATGGTAATTATATAAATTTCCTTTTCTCATTCTACCTCAATAGTTTTGTATTTGGATGCCTCTTGTGATTTGAATACAAGCTGAAAAAAAAAGAAATAACAAAATTCACACTTTGATTAAACATTGGAATGGATCAGTAAAGCCCATCCTCTGGATATTTCAGAATATACTAATATTTTAGTATTATTTCTTTATATGAACCAGCAATTCATATGTTGAGATGCTAATTGTAGAAAAGTTAACTCGATATAGAGGGAATCTTACTAGCAGAAGAAGATGTTTCTCTGGTTAAGTGAATAAAATATCCATTAAAACATTCTTTCCTATGGCCATTGCTTTTGTTGTTTAGCAAAAAAGAAGGAAATTTTGTTTTCAGGTTGCAAATTAAAACGAACTTTTAGGTATTGTTCAATAATGTTCTATGAAGAATTGAACAGAAAAAGGAGGAAAAAATTAGGCAAAAATTTTTTTAAAAAATAAGGAAAAGGGGGAAAATGAAAGAAAAAAGAGAAGGAGCAACCACAAACAAATAAGATGGGATATTCCATCTGTCAGGTGACCAAGACTGAGATCCAACCAGGCAGATAGAGTAAGTCTCATGACCACAATTTTACACAGTCTCACTAACTCCAAGGACAATGTTCATGAGCACCCTCCCTATTCTACTTACGGGGAGGAAGCAAAGCTGTCATTGAGCGAGCATCGAACTTCACAGACTCTGTACAACTGTCAGTGTCCTCTTGCTGATCAGGAAAGTCATCCCACTGTGCCATACTTCTATCAAACACATGGAAAAACATGTTAATTACACATGGAATTGCTAGGGCCCTTTGGCATCATGTTTCACATTGAAATTTACAGTTAAAATCCAATTTTAGCCAGGGAACAAGTATAATTAAATTTACACTCATCTCTGTCATATATATGCCAACATATTATAACTACCCATGAGTTTTCATTTCAACATTAAAAGACAGACTTACATGGAACCCACTCATGAGTTTTTCCATGTACAAATGTACACTTGTGATTGAAGTATGTGGGGTTTTTTAGAGTGAGAGGTAACTTTGCTCTCTTTAGCTAAAAAAGGAAAAATTCCCAACTGGCAGAAAACAACTGTTTAGCTAAAAAGTTAAAAAGAATTTCCCTCAGAACGAGTAGTAGCTGAAAATCTGAAACAAATATTTCCCGTGATCTTTTATCAGAGCTTTATCAGTCAAATTTTCTTCTGCCAAGGCATCTGTTTATCCCTTTAGAAACAGAAAACAGAGTTGGGTCACAAGATAAGGAGCCACAGGAAAAACTAAATTTTTATTTTCCTTTCCTTTTCCTTCTTTCCCTTTAAAAAAAAAATTTCTTATATATTTTCCTATCAAGGCTTCCCTCACTATATACATTGGCAGCACCTCAAATATGTGCTTGTACCTTTTAAAACACGGTTGCAAAGAGCCGGACACGACTGAGCATACACACACATATTTTATGACCCAATCTATATAGATGTCTCTATATAGATGTCTCAAAAGTTAAGATGCATCAGAATCATTTAAAAGGCTCACTTTAAAACAGATTGATGGTCCCTACCTGCAAAACTTCTGATATTTAGGGTAGGGATCAACAACTTGCAGGCTTCCCTGGTAAAGAATCTGCCTGCCAAGGCAAGAGACGTGGGGTTTAATCCCCAATCAGGGAAGATCCCCTGGAGAAGGAAATGGCAACCCACTCTAGTATTCCTGCTTGGGAAATCCCATGGACAGAGGAGCCTGGCAGGTTACAGTCTATGGGGTCACAGAAGAGTTGGACACAACTTAGAGACTAAACAACAACAATCTGCAATTCAGACAAGTTTTCTAGTCATGCTGCTGCTGCCAGTCTGAGGACCACAACTTTAAGAACATTTGTCAAAAGAACCTGTATGACTTTTTCTGGGAAACAGTTCAATTCATTTGATTGATAAGTTTAGCATAAAGCTAGCATCTTCTGATCATTGTTTATTTTCTCTAATGCTGAGTTATGGATTTAACACAGCTGAAGTTGCAACTGTGTACCCTGGTAACTTCAGGACACTGAACTTTAATCTCCTCCAGAAAATGGGCGATCATTCATATGCAAATGTTCATCCTGCTTTGGGAAGAGGTACTGAAAATAAGGATGTGGCAACTCCTGTCAATATATTTAAAAAAATATATTTCCAAGGAGTTATTTTATTTTGCAGTTTGTACGTACATCATTCTGTAAATCGGTTTTACTTTTTTGTAAGTCTGGTCTATCTAACCAAGGAGTGTATTCTTTAAACGCTTCAGTCACTGTGGAGGAAGCTGGCAGAGGGGGAAATTAGAATGACATCCCCTTTTCTTAGGCAGAGGTAAAACTAAATAAACAATTATCAGCGAACACTATTATGGGAAACCAAACTGATTAATTCAGACCCAGACTCTCCTGCCATTTCCCGCCTTTTTAATTCACTCTATTATTTGATTTGGATGACAGTTTTTTACTTGCCATGGGAAAAAATCAAAAACATGACTTTCAAGAATGACATGACAATGAAACAGCGAAATTCTTTTTAAAACTACAGTTCAAAGCACTGGGACTCTGGCAAAGCTTTTAACATTTGAACTCAGTTTATAAAGGATGGGCTCACAAAGTCTACTTTTTTTTTTTTTTTTTTTTGCTGTATCACACGGCATGCAGGATCTTAGCTCTCTGACTAGGGAACAAACCTATGTTCCCTGCATTGGAAGCCCAGAGTCTTAACAACTCAACAGCCAAGTATACATTTAGTTACCCCTGCTATGCACCTAGAAATAATTCCCTGTCAGTCTGTTCACAAGTCCCTTCTCAATGTGTTTGGCTCTGGTTCTGGTGCCAGTAGCTGAGATATTATGACTCCATTTTCACTTACATACAAAGGAAACATCCTTATATTAGTCAGTCTTCGAGATGGGAATTGCTTTGTAAAAAATATTTTTGCAAAATTTTGAAGATTTTAAATCTGATAAATCTTGCTAGACTGTGAGCTACAGAAGAGGTGGGACCATGTCTAGTTTTGTTCAATATTATATTGCCAGAGCCTAAAGCAATCTGGAGTATAGACTATACTTGATATATACTTGTTGAATATTTGGGCACTACTACAGAGACTAAGTTCAGTTTTGTTTTTCTTTAGGCCTCTATATTTCGATCTATCTTTTATGGGCTTTAGATGATAATATACATCTTTTAGATTACCGGATTTCAAACTATGATTTCTTTGGGTAGATTTAAAATCTTTGAAAAAGATAACCCTCTAATAAATGTCTACAAGTGGGTTAGACTGAATGACCACATGTGGATAACATAGGTACAGAGAGCTGAAAGTGAGATGAACACTAAACTCTGTTGAGTGGAGCGATGAATGAAAAAGAATCCCCTCTGGTTACTCTGGTGAACAATGAGTTGTTTGTTCTCTGGAGTGGTTTATAACAAGGGTTGGTTAATCATGAAGTATACTTTTTTGCATTGAAAAAAAAGATGAAATTAATCATAGATGATGCTGCCATAAGATTGCTGGCATTTTCTATTACTACTTTCTTTTGTTCTCAGTCTCCAAAATTGTCCTGAGAAGCTCATTTATTTCCAGGGCTTGAATGGCATGAACTACTACCTACATGCTGACTAAGCCAATATACCCAGCTCAGATCTCATGTCTTAGAATCAGATTTATAAATAGAGAGAGAGAGAGATAGATAGATATAATAGAGCTAACTACAATGGGGTACTTTCCACATCAACCTAACTTTTCTTCTTCCAGGGTTTCTGATGTTGGCATGCCACCCATTTATATCATCTGTTTGTTATTACAATCCTGGGCTAATTTAATAGCTCCCAATAGGTCTCTCTGGCTTCCCTGATAGCTCAGTTAGTAAAGAATCCTACCTGCAATTCAGGAGACTCTAGTTCAGTTCCTAGGTTGGAAAGATCCAGTATTCTTGGGCTTCACTGGTGGCCCAACTGGTAAAGAATCCGCCTACAATGTGGGAGACCTGGGTTTGATGCCTGGGTTGGGAAGATTCCCTGGAGAAGGGAAAGGCTACCCACTCCAGTATCCTGGCTTGGAGAATTCCATGGACTGTATAGTCCATGGGGTCGCAAAGAGTCAGACATGACTGAGTGACTTTCACTTTCACTTTTTCATAGGTCTCTCAGCTTCATGTTAATCCTTCCATTTTATTTTCCACACAGCTTCTAGAATGGTCCTCTTCAAAAGTAAGTCAGATTGACTTCATGATCAAGTGGCTTTTATCCCAGGGATGCAAGGATTCTTCAATATTTGCAAATCAATAAATGTGATACACCACATTAACAAATTGAAAGATAAAAACCATATGGTTTTCTCAATAGAGGCAGAGAAAGCCTTTGACAAAATTCAACATCCATTTATGATAAAAGCCCCCCAGAAAGCAGGCATGGAAGGAACATACCTCAACATAATAAAAGCCATATATGATAAACTCACAGCAAACATTATCCTTAATGGTGGAAAATTGAAAGCATTTCCCGTAAAGTCAGGAACAAGACAAGGGTGCGCACTTTCACCACTACTATTCAACATAGTTTTGGAAGTATTAGCCACAGCAATCAGAGGAGAAAAAGAAATAAAAGGAATCCAGATTGGAAAAGAAGAAGTAAAACTCTCACTGTTTGCAGATGACATGATCCTTTACATAGAAAACCCTAAAGACACCACCAGAAAATTACTAGAGCTAATCAATGAATATAGTAAAGTTGTAGGATATAAAATTAACACACAGAAATCCCTTGCAATCCTATACACTAACAATGAGAAAACAGAAAGAGAAATTAAGGAAACAATTCCATCCACCATTGCAATGAAAAGAATAAAATACTTAGGAATAAATATACCTAAAGAAACAAAAGACCTATTTATAGAAAATTATAAAACACTGATGAAAGAAGTCAAAGATGACACAAATATATGGAGAAATATGTCATATTCATGGATCAGAAGAATCAATATAACAAAAATGAGTATACTACCCAAAGCAATCTATAGATTCAATGCAATCCCTATCAAGCTACCAACAGTATTTTTCAGAGAACTGGAACAAATAACTTCACAATTTGTATGGAAATACAAAAAACCTCGAATAGCCAAAGCAATCTTGAGAAAGAAGAATGGAACTGGAGGAATCAACCTGCCTGACTTCAGGCTCTACTACAAAGCCACAGTCATCAAGACAGTATGGTACTGGCACAAAGACAGAAATATAGATCAATGGAACAAAATAGAAAGCCCAGAGATAAATCCACACACCTATGGACACCTTATCTTCGACAAAGGAGGCAAGAATATACAATGGAGTAAAGACAATCTCTTTAACAAGTGGTGCTGGGAAAACTGGTCAACCACTTGTAGAAGAATGAAACTAGATCACTTTCTAACACCACACACAAAAATAAACTCAAAATGGATTAAAGATCTAAACGTAAGACCAGAAACTATAAAACTCCTAGAGGAGAACATAGGCAAAACACTTTCCGACATAAATCACAGCAGGATCCTCTATGATCCACCTCCCAGAATACTGGAAATAAAAGCAAAAATAAACAAATGGGATCTAATTAAAATTAAAAGCTTCTGCACAACAAAGGAAACTATAAGCAAGGTAAAAAGACAGCCTTCTGAATGGGAGAAAACAATAGCAAATGAAGCAACTGACAAACAACTAATCTCAAAAATATACAAGCAACTCATGCAGCTCAATTCCAGAAAAATAAACGACCCAATCAAAAAATGGGCCAAAGAACTAAACAGACATTTCTCCAAAGAAGACATACAGATGGCTAACAAACACATGAAAAGAAAAACATCTCTCATTATCAGAAAAATGCACATCAAAACCACAGTGAGGTACCATCTCTTGCCAGTCAGAATGGCTACTATCATAAAGTCTACAAACAATAAATGCTGGAGAGGGTGTGGAGAAAAGGGAACCCTCTTACACTGTTGGTGCGAATGCAAACTAGTTCAGCCACTATGGAGAACAGTGTGGAGATTCCTTAAAAAACTGGAAATAGAACTGCCATATGACCCAGCAATCTACCCCAACGTTCATTGCAGCACTATTTACAATAGCTCGGACATGGAGGCATCCTAGATGTCCATCAGCAGACAAATGGATAAGAAAGCTGTGGTACATACACACAATGAAATATTACTCAGCTATTAAAAAGAATGCATTTGAATCTGTTCTAATGAGGTGGATGAAACTGGAGCCTATTATACAGAGTGAAGTAAGTCAAAAAGAAAAACACCAATACAGTATATTAATGCATATATATGGAATTTAGAAAGATGGTAACGATGACCCTATATGCAAGACAGCAAAAGAGAACCAGATATAAAGAATAGACTTTTGGATTCTGTGGTAGAAGGTGAGGGTGAGATGATTTGAGAGAATAGCATTGAAACATGTATATTACCATATGTGAAATAGATCGACAGTCCAGGTTCAATGCATGAGACAGGGCGCTTAGGGCTGGTTCACTGGGATGACCCTGAGGGATGGAATGGGGAGGGAGGTGGGAGGGGAGTTCAGGATGGGGAACAATGTACAACCATGGTTGATTCATGTCAATGTATGGCAAAAACCACTACAATATTGTAAAGTAATTAGCCTCTAATTAAAATTAATTAATTAAAAAGTAAGTCAGATGTATCACTCTGCTGAAATCCTATAAATACATTCCCATCTCACTCACTCAGACTGTTCTCCAACATCAGATCTGAAATGGCAACCTACCTCTTTCACTTCCTCTTGTCCTTCTTGCCTTGATCTGCCCCCCACCCCCAACTTATCACCATCCAACATGAAATACATTTCCCTTATTTACTTGTCTATTGTTTATCTCTTCTCACACAAGTTAGAGTCATGATTCGGTGGTTTTTATCTCTTTGGTTCAATGAATAGAGTTCCTATCACTTAGTAGGTGTTCATCATGTACATAAGAACATTAGGAGAAAATCCACAAATAAATGAAAGACAAAATAGTTTTCAAGATGACTGGATTTTATACCTGGAGTCATGCTTCAAGGAAAGCTTGCATTTGTGAAATGCAGAAATGTAAAAACCTGTTCTGCTATCTATTGGGAAATGAAAGGTTTTTCTTTGAATCCTGTGTCAACAGGAAACTGAAACAAAAAAATCTCACCCCCGAGGTTCCCACTTTTGCCTCAGAGGGATTTGTTAGACTTACTGGATTCCTTCAGTTCCTTACTCTATCAGTGCTGTTTGTTTAGGAATGTTGGAAAACATACACATGTGAGGCTTTGTTAGAAGCCAGTAGACAATTCACACAATCCAAATGAGCCTTTAACTGCTTTTTCCAAAGTTAAAAGAAAAAGTAACCTCACATAATGTTACAGCTTCCTATCAAATGTCAATGCACTGACAAAGAACTGCGAAATCTTCTGAGTGCATGTAATCTATTAAAAGCACGTTCTCATGAGAAGTGAAACGCCTCTCTGCAATATCAGCTCTTCATGAAGAGGGTGAAAAGTTTATAGAAGCTACAACTGGAAAACCTTAACAAAAGAAATTCAGTATTATTCTATTTGGAAACATACTTTTCTTTATTCCTGTTTTTTATTATAAAAATATTGTAACACTATTGAAGACAAGTTGGGACAAAATTTCTATCATTCTATCACCCCAATAAAGAAAAAAATTGAGTGTATTCACATTACAAATTGATAATGTACATTATCATCTGGTTTTATGTATTTCCCTTAAATTCATATCAGTATCTCTATACTTGAAACTATTTTTTCAAGTTTAAAATTATGGGCCACATAATAATTCATTGAATATATGTACCTTACTTATGCAGCTATTTTCTTATAGTTCTTCAAAATAAGATATGTTCCCTGTTCTTAGAAGGGCAATGTTTTACTGATACAGATGCTGCTGCTGGAAATATTTGCATAACTTAGGTTTCTTTTTTTTAGCCTAAATGTTTCTTTAGGCTAATTCATTATATGTTGAACTATCAGATAACAGGACTACTATCTCAAACTTCTTAGTATCCACTGTCTGAATTCTCTTTAAAAAGACTGTACACATTTACAGAGATTCTAGTCACTTATGTTTTAAACCAAATTCACCACTGTTCAGTAACAATGTTTATTTTAGAATCATTTAGATTTTAGTGAGAGCTAAATGATATCTCAGATATATATCTATATACACACAAATACATATGGTTATAATAAGACTTTAAAATTATTATGAGGATTAAAAATAATTTTTATAAGTTGTCTGATACATTGACAACCACAAATAAATGAATCACCATTATTTTAAACCATTGCTTTTTTTTTTTTTTTATATGAAGTTTTCTTATTTTATCCTCACAACAGCACCATGAGGTATGTTCTCAATTTTACAAGCTGGGAAACCAAGACCGAAAACATTTAAGTATCCAGTTAATGTTACACAAGGTCTTCCCTGGTAGCTCAGACAGTAAAGCGTCTGCCTACAATGCGGGAGACTTGGGTTCGATCCCTGGGTCAGGAAGATCTCCTGGAGAAAGAAATGGCAACCCACTCCAGTATTCATGCCTGGAAAATCCCATGGACCAAGGAGCCTGCTGGGCTACAGTCCATCGGGTCGCAAAGAGTTGGACACGACTGAGCAACTTCACTTAATGTTACACAACTAGTGAACAGGGAAGTTGGGACCTGAAGGTAGGCAGTGTATGACCAGAAAAACAGCTCCTAATCCCTGTATAAAACATTTATAATCTCAGTTTTATGACTTTTCTATCACTATTTTCACATGGCTAATGAGAATGCTAATCTCATTTTATGCTGTGTAAATCTTAACCATTCTTCACTGCTACTGCTAAGTCACTTCAGTCATGTCTGACTCTGTGTGACCCATAGACGGCAGCCCACCAGGCTCCCCCGTCCCTGAGATTCTCCAGGCAAGAACACTGGAGTGGATTGTCATTTCCTTCTCCAAGATGAATTTAAATTCTAACAGCTCCATGAAGATTCTTCTTTCTTCTCTTGAAGTAATTTTGGCCTCTCCTGTATTCTCATAGAAGTTACATATAGCACTTGCACACCACTTTTATGGTGCTCAAATGATATTATGCCAATTTGCCTTAGATCTTGTCTCGGGCATGGGATCAGAACAAAGCAATGACTTTCATCTTCCATACCTGTCAGAGTTTTACATATTTTTTACATCCCTTCCTTACATCTAGAAAGTGCACATGGTAGATGCCCAACCAATATTTGTTATATGAGCAATAGAGGTAATAAAAGTATTAAAGTCAAAAGTATTATGTAAAAACTAAGATTAGACTAAGATATATTTAATCACATTGAGTAAAGCCAATAATTGGCAACAAAATATGCACATTTATATGCCCAAATTTTCTTGCTAATTCAACTTATAAAATATATATTATATATATATTTCATATATATTTGTACACAGATATACATTTTTCACCCACAGAAAACCTAGCAGAAATCTCTATTTATCATTGAAACAATCAAAGCAAGTTATTAGTGATAGGATAAAAAATTGTACCAAAAATTACTGATCACATATGTAAACAGCTCTCTCATACAATACACACACACACATGTAGACACACAAAAATACACAGAGTAGACCCATATATTCAACAGAAGCAATTTGGGAGAAAACACAAGTAAAACTTCTTTTACCATATGTCCTAAAGACGGCAGCACTGATTTGTCCACTTCCCTCTTGTAACAATTGAAACCTAAAACCTTTATCACATAATATTTCAGCACAGCACAAGAAGAAAGGAAATGACACATTTGTATGTTGAAAATCTTTCTTAACAGTGTATTTCAATAGTAGTCTTCTCAGTGCACAAGTTTGCAGAATCTAAATTTGTCAGATAACTCATTCCTCTTTCCATCTAGGACATTACAAAAGAAAAAGAGAAGTCAAATGAAAAACAGTTGGGGTTATTGTAACAGAGTACATAACATATGGAAGATTAATCTTTTCCTTTTTGTAAGATAGGTCTGCTTTCTATAATATTCTCATTACTATTAATCTTCTATTAATCTCAATGTCTTCCACTAATACTCATGATCTATTTCATACTGTATAACCTTGAGGGGAGACTCTATGTTTAAGTGATTTGCTTTTCTTAATCCTTTTCCCTGGATCCCTTATCTCTAGCTTCAAATACAAAGCAGAGGAGGAAAGGATACCCACCAAGTAAAAGCAGCCATCCCTTACTGCTCACTTCAGCTCTGTCTATAGTGATGTTAGCAATTTCTGTAGATCCCTTTGAGCATCTAAAAAGTTATTTATTTCCTGAGACGTATAATAGAGGAAAGGGGTCTCGGGCATGGGATCAGAACAAAGGAATGACTTTCATCTTCTATACCTGTCAGAGTTTTACATCTTTTTAAATCTCATTTATTTAATCACATTCCAGTTCCAATAGGACATGTAAAAAAAATATACTATTGAGCTAATTTTTAGATCTGATTCTTTTGGGGAAAAGTGTTTAGTTTATATTTCATGGGCGCTTCATGGTACTCAAAGAGGGAGGGATCCTACTTTCTATCAAGAGATGGTCAAAATGTCCTTGCCATGTCCACTGGCACCACAGAACACTAACTCCTAGTAGAGAGAACCCAGGAATAGTGCACAGTGATTGAAAAAAGAAAGCAGAAAAGAAAGTAGTAGTGTAACAGCAATAGTAACAGGCAATGAAGCCGGCAGCACAAATGCTGGCCAGGCAGCTTGAGCCAAGAATAGGATCGCAGACGTCAAACCAGGCTAGACCAACATGAAGGCTACTCTGTGACCACACTAGGTCACCAGATTCTAGAAGACCTGGAGACTAACATCAGAACTCACTGTACTTTCTTTTTATCTGCTTCTATATGTTTCTGTTGTCCAGTCATTAAGTCATGTCCAACTCTTTGCAATCCCATGGACTGAAGCCAACCAGGCTATTCTTTCCTCCACTATCTTCTGGAGTTTGCTCAAATTCATGCCCATTAAGTCAGTGATGCTATCTAACCATCTCATCCTCTGCCAGCCCCTTCTCTTTTTGTCTTCAGTCTTTCCCAGCATCAGGGTATTTTCCAAACTCATTGGAAAATATTGGAGTTTCAGCTTCAGCATTAGTTCTTCCAATGAATATTCAGGGTTGATTTCCTTTAGGAAGGACTGGTTGGATCTCCTTGCTGTTCAACGACTCTCAAGAGTCTGCTCAAGCACCACAGTTTGAAAGCATCAGTTCTTCGGTGCTCAGCTTTCTTTACGGTCCAAATCTCATGTTTGTACAGGACTACTGGAAAAACCATAGCTTTCACTATACGAACTTTTGTTGGCAAACTGATGTCTCTGCTTTTTAGTATGCTGTTTCAGTTTGCCATAGCTTTCCTTCCAAGGAGCAAGCATCTTTTAATTTCACAGTTTCAGTCACTGTCCACAGTGATTTTGGAGCCCAAGAAAATAAAAGCTGTCATATTTCCACGTTTTCCCTTTCTATCTTCCATGAAGTGGTAGGACTGGATGTCATGATCTCAGTTTTTTGAATGCTGAGTTTCAAGCCAGCCTTTTCACTCTCTTCTTTCATCCTCATCAAGAAGCTCTTTAGTTCCTCTTCACTCTCTGCCTTAAGGGGGGTATTATCTGTGTATCTGAAGTTGTTGCTATTTCTCCCAGCAATCTTGATTCCAGCATGTGATTCATCTAGCCTGGCATTTCACGTGATGTAAACAGAATATGTTAAATAAGCATGGTGACAACATACAGCCTTGACATATAGTTCTAACTGTTGCTTTCTTGATCTGCATACAGGTTTCTCAGGAGACAGGTAAGGTGGTCTGGTATTCCCATCTCTAAGAATTTTAATATCACAGTTTGTTGTGATCCACACAGCCAAAGGTTTAGTGTAGTAAATGAAGCAGAAGTAGACGTTTTTCTAGAATTTTCTTGCTTTCTCCAAAATCTCTCTATAAATTTCAGATGCTGGCAATTTGATCTCTGGTTCTTCATCCTTTACTAAATCCAGTTTGTACATCTGGAAGTTCTCAGTTCTCGTACTGCTGAAGCCTAGCTTGAAGGATTCTGACCGTAAATTTGCTAGCATGTGAAATGAGCACAATTGCAGTGTAGTCTGTACATTCTTTGACATTGCCCTTCTTTGGGATTAGAATGAGAACTGATCATTTCTAGTCCTGTGGTCACTGCTGAGTTTCCCAAGTTGCTGGCATATTGAGAGCAGTACTTTAACAGCATCATCTTTAAGGATTTGAAATAGCTCAGCTGGAATTCTATCACTCTCACCAGCTTTGTTCATAGTAATGCTTCCTAAGGTCTACTTGACTTTACACTACAGGATGTCTGGCTCTAGGTTAGTGACAACACCATTGTGGTTATCCAGATCATTAAGACTTTTTTGCTTATTTCTTCTGTGTATTCTTGCTACCTATTCTTAATCTCTTCTTTTTCTGTTAGGTCCTTACTGTTTCTCTCCTTCATCATGTCCATCTTTGCATGAAATATGCCCTTTGTGTCTCCAATTTTTTTTTAAAGAGCTCTCTAGTCTTTCTCATTCTATTGTTTTCCTCTATTTCTTTGCATTGTTCATTTAAGAAGGCCTTATCTCTCCTTGCTATTTTCTGGAATTCGGCATTCAGTTGGGTTTATTTTTCTCTTTCTCTCTTGCTTTTCACTTCTTTCCTCAGCTATTTATAAAGCTTTCTCAGACAACAGCTTTGTCTTCTTGCATTTGTCTTCCTTGGGATGGTTTTGGTCACTGCCTCCTGTACAATGTTACAAACTGCTGTTGAGGCACTCTGTCTAATCCCTTAAAGCTATTCATCCTCTTCACTGTATAATCGTAGGGGATTTGATTTAGGTCATACCTGAATAGCCTAGTGGTTTTCCCCACTTCTTCAATTTAAGTCTGAATTTTGCAATAAGGAGCTGATTATCTGAGCCACAGTCAGTTCCAGGTCTTGTTTCTGCTTACTGTATAGAGCTTATCCATAATTGGCTGCAAAGAACATAATAAATCTGATTTTGGTATTGACCATTTGGTGATGCCGATGTGTGGAGTCATTTCTTGTGTCATTGGAAAAGGCTGTTTGCTATGACCAGTGTGTTCTCTTGACAAAACTCTGTTAGCCTTTGCCCTGTTTCATTCTGTACTCGAAGGCCAAATTTGGCTGTTATTCTAGGTATCTCTTGATTTCCTGCTTTTGCATTCTAACCTCTATGAGAAAAAGGACATCTTTTTTTGGTGTTAGTTCTAGAAGGTCTTATAGGTCTTCAAAGAACCAGTCAACTTCAGTTTCTTTGGTATTAGTGGTTGGGGCATTGACTTGGATTACTGTGATGTTGAAGGTTTGCCTGGGAAATGAACCAAGATCATTTTGTCGTTTTTGAGATTGCACCCAAGTACTGCATTTTGGACTCTCTTGTAGACTATGAGGACTACTCCATTTCTTCTAAGGAATTCTTGTCCACAGTAGTAGATATAATGGTCATCTGAGTTAAATTTATCCATTCCATCCATTTTAGTTCACTGATTCCTATGATCTCAATGCTCAATCTTGCCATCTCCTGCTTGACCACATCAAATTTACCTTGATTCAAGGACCTAACATTCCAGGTTCTTATACAATACTGTTGTTGACAGCACCAAATTTTACTTTCACCACTAGAAACATTCACAATTGAGTGTCATTTCTCCTTTGGCCCAGGTGCTTCATTCTATCTGAAGCTATCAGTAATTGCCCTCCACTTTTACCCAGTAGCATATTGGACACCTTCCAACCTGGATGCTTCATCTTTCGTAGTCATATCGTTGTGTCTTTTTACACTGTTCATCCATGGTATTCTCTAGTATACATTTGTAACCAAAAATTGGTTAAGAACTATAGACCTATGGAATTTAGGTCTAAATTTATGTTTCTATGTTTTAACATATAATTATAATAAAATATCAACACTCGGTGAGATAAAGGGACTAAAATACTTATTTCCCTTGGAGAAACAATGTACTTTTACCATACTGTTTTAAAAACCATACAGTTTTTAAAAGAAAGGTCAGGTATCTAAAGAGCTCAGATGTCCCTACAATAAGAAAAAAACAACCTGAACAAACTGAAAATCAACGACATTTCCTGGAGACAGCAGAGCCTTGAGGTCTCAGGATAAACTTTAGAGAGGGAACCCAAAGAACTCACACCTGGGTTTAGCTTCCCTGGAGCAGAAGCCGCTAGAATCAGAAACTGGCAAGAACCTGTAACTGGTAATTTGAACGAATGGCTGGAGAGCTGAGGGAGGGCCAGTGTGAGAGTGAAACTCCTGGGGCTGCAGTCTTTGGGGGCTTTATGCTCAGGAACCCCACCAGGTTCTCACAGGGAAGAGCCAAGAAAAGTCACCTGGTGCCTGTGGCAGAGGGAGGGGAAAGAAACCATTTTAGAATGCCCCCAGAGCATTCTCCATAATAAAGGCTTCTGCTCCAGGGCAAAGGGCTTCCCTGGTGGCTTCCAGGGGTCAGAAGATGCCCAGAGAAGGGAATGAAAAATGCAGTCCAGTATCCTTGCCTGGGAAATCCCACGGACAGAGCAGCCTGGTGGGCTACAGTCCATGGAGTCTCACAGAGTCGGACACGACTGAGCGACTAACACTGTCACTTTTTTACTTTCACGGCTGACCAACCCTGAAAAGTTCTCTTTTGGGGGGAAGTTTGTAGGGAAATCCCAAAACTAGAGGAGACAAAAACAAGGACACTAGAAGAAATTTTAGGCTCTGACAGCTCAGCTCCAGCAAGTATTAAACACAGCCCAACTCCTAGCCAGGGAATCATAAAATTTCATACCAATATGCCTATTTACCTCAGTGCCTAAACCTGTCTTGACCAACTCCAGTTTTCAACAAAAGACATGCTAAAAATCAACGAAGTGTGTGTCAGGCCCTAAAAGTCATGGATTCCTAGGACAGGTAGAGAAGTGGTGGGTGGTGAGGGTGGGGGGTGGGTAGAGTATGCACAAAATCCTAGTGACCAGTTACCCTCAAGCAATATTAACAAATCACCCCTTCTTCATGACTCATGTCTTATTAAGGAGACACAAAATGCCAGTTAAGAAAAAAAATGAATGTGAGCTAATTTTTAAGTGATATTTTTAAATCATGAATGCCCTGAGTTTAGGGAAGTTTGGTTTCAAAACTAGAGTGACAGACTCATCTAGTTTAAATAAGCTTTAAAGTGGTAAAAATACAAATTTATTTAAGCCTGAACAAACTTCATTAAGCAGAAATTCAGTTCCCGACCAGGTATCAAACCTAGACCCTAAGCAGTGACACCAGAGAGTCATAATTACTGGTCCACTAGGGAATTACTTCAGTAAACAAATTCTTATCCAGAAATCTCCTGGAATCATTACAAGATGTCAGCCTAGGGGCTCAAAAACAGAATGGACCTTTCTACCACAGCTAAGAGAGCTGAGGTAAACTGAGTATCACTCATGTTATAGCAACTTCACATGTGCCATAGTTTTTCCTACTCATGGCTAAAAAAAAAAAAAAAAAAAAAAAACAAAACCAACAAAAACCTCTTTGAAAATGAGAGAATAAAAACTCTTCAAAAAATTTATCTAGGGTCACTTGGTCAGTGACAGAGTATGCTCTAGAACCTATATTCTATGATGTTCTTTCCACTTGGACCCTTAGCTTCCATGAACACACATAATTACTCATCTACACATCTCCATTTTCTCCCATAATGTCTTCAGAATGTACTGATAGTTTCCAAGAGGCATCAAAGCTGAGCTCTGTCTTTGCTGTTTGATCTCCCTGCATTCGTTTTCAGAGAATAAAGAGCTCTCTTTTTTGACTTCCAACTCTCTTGAAAGCACTACTCCTTAGCCAACTCTCACCAAGAATCACACGGGAAAGGTGATTCTGAGCAATGTAGTTCCTGGAACCTCCCGTGGGACACAGAAAAGAGAGTAAAGAGTGTAGGGAGGCAAAAATAATAGAGGATGTCTACATAGCCTGACAACTCAGAAAGGAACACTTACCACCCAAAGAGGGAATGGAAACCAAATTGCTGAAAAGGGAGAAAGAACAGCTGGGGTGGAGAAAACTGCATCCAAATGCCTGAAAAAAGACAGGAACACAAAAACATCAACGACCAGAGTGAGGCTAATGTGGCTGCGGTAAAAATTCCAGATGTGGGAAGCAAGGATTCAGCTAAAGCTGAGCAGTAGGTAGGAAGCCATGGATTGAGGAGTTTATCTTCAGAGCAGCAGAAAGACATTAATGTTTGGAAGTGGGATGAATGAGAGACATCTTGATTTTAAAAGTTGACTGCCTTGGGGAGGTGGGGAAGTGTGGTTGAGCACAAGTTGACTGGTTAGGAAATTATTACAGTGGTGTCAGGGAAAACTGATGAAACCATCTGACTTGGAGGATGTCAGTGGTAAAGGGGAGAAGTGGGAAGAGATATTAAAAGGCAAATTTAGTGGGAGTTGATGATGGATTTGATGGTGAGAGTTGGTGAGCTTAAAATTTTCTCATTTACTACTCCAGATTCACTCTCCACTTTCTCTACCCTTCTACTTTTTGGACTGAGAGTTATGAAACACATAACTCTCTTTTGATCTCTGGCTTCTGATGTGAAGTGAAGTCACTCAGTCATGTCCGACTCTTTGCGACCCCATGGACTGTAGCCGACCACGCTCATCCACCCATGGGATTTTTCCCGGCAAGAGTCCTGCAGTGGGTTGCTTTTTCCTTCTCCAGAGCATCTTCCCGACCCAGGGATCAAACCCGAGTCTTCCACAATGTAGGCAGACGCTTTACCATCTGACCCACCAGGGAAGGCTCCTGATGAGGTGTGACAAATAGGTAGCCCAGCAGGCTATTTGTGAAAGGAAAGAGTTGGTTCTTCATGCTAAATGTCTAGAAATGAAATAAATACTTATGACCTAGGAATGTTGAGTAGCCTCTTAAAGGGCTACTTGACCTATATAAGCAGAAAATGTCTGGGTCTGCTAGCCAATAACCTAACCATCACTATTCTGGATATTTCAATGTCATACCCATTTCCTGAACAATGATAGTAAAAAAAGAAAAAAAAAATACTTTTTAAGAATAAACAAGGCCTGATGATAAGACTACGGTTGGCAGAAAATCCTCTCCCTCAGAAAGCTATCCACATCTAATTCCCAGAAGAATGTTTCAAGGCAAAGGAGAATTAAGTCTGCATATGGATTTAAGGTTGCTCATCAGTTGACAAAATAAGGAGATTATTCTGGATTTATCTGAGTGGGTCCATAAAAGTAGAGGAGGAAGGCAGAAGAAGGTCAGAGGAAGTGAAGATGGAAGAAAGGCCAAAGAGATACAGTTTCTGGTTTTGATGATGAAGGAAAAAAAGCCATAGGCTAAAGCCTGTGAGTGTCCTCTAGAGGCTGTGAAAGGCAAGAACATAGATTTTTCCCTTACAATGTTGAGAAAGTAAGGCATAAAATATTGGAGTTTCAGCTTCAGCATTAGTTCTTCCAATGAATATTCAGGGTTGATTTCCTTTAGGAAGGACTGGTTGGATCTCCTTGCTGTTCAACGACTCTCAAGAGTCTGCTCAAGCACCACAGTTTGAAAGCATCAGTTCTTCGGTGCTCAGCTTTCTTTACGGTCCAAATCTCATGTTTGTACAGGACTACTGGAAAAACCATAGCTTTCACTATACGAACTTTTGTTGGCAAACTGATGTCTCTGCTTTTTAGTATGCTGTTTCAGTTTGCCATAGCTTTCCTTCCAAGGAGCAAGCATCTTTTAATTTCACAGTTTCAGTCACTGTCCACAGTGATTTTGGAGCCCAAGAAAATAAAAGCTGTCATATTTCCACGTTTTCCCTTTCTATCTTCCATGAAGTGGTAGGACTGGATGTCATGATCTCAGTTTTTTGAATGCTGAGTTTCAAGCCAGCCTTTTCACTCTCTTCTTTCATCCTCATCAAGAAGCTCTTTAGTTCCTCTTCACTCTCTGCCTTAAGGGGGGTATTATCTGTGTATCTGAAGTTGTTGCTATTTCTCCCAGCAATCTTGATTCCAGCATGTGATTCATCTAGCCTGGCATTTCACGTGATGTAAACAGAATATGTTAAATAAGCATGGTGACAACATACAGCCTTGACATATAGTTCTAACTGTTGCTTTCTTGATCTGCATACAGGTTTCTCAGGAGACAGGTAAGGTGGTCTGGTATTCCCATCTCTAAGAATTTTAATATCACAGTTTGTTGTGATCCACACAGCCAAAGGTTTAGTGTAGTAAATGAAGCAGAAGTAGACGTTTTTCTAGAATTTTCTTGCTTTCTCCAAAATCTCTCTATAAATTTCAGATGCTGGCAATTTGATCTCTGGTTCTTCATCCTTTACTAAATCCAGTTTGTACATCTGGAAGTTCTCAGTTCTCGTACTGCTGAAGCCTAGCTTGAAGGATTCTGACCGTAAATTTGCTAGCATGTGAAATGAGCACAATTGCAGTGTAGTCTGTACATTCTTTGACATTGCCCTTCTTTGGGATTAGAATGAGAACTGATCATTTCTAGTCCTGTGGTCACTGCTGAGTTTCCCAAGTTGCTGGCATATTGAGAGCAGTACTTTAACAGCATCATCTTTAAGGATTTGAAATAGCTCAGCTGGAATTCTATCACTCTCACCAGCTTTGTTCATAGTAATGCTTCCTAAGGTCTACTTGACTTTACACTACAGGATGTCTGGCTCTAGGTTAGTGACAACACCATTGTGGTTATCCAGATCATTAAGACTTTTTTGTTTATTTCTTCTGTGTATTCTTGCTACCTATTCTTAATCTCTTCTTTTTCTGTTAGGTCCTTACTGTTTCTCTCCTTCATCATGTCCATCTTTGCATGAAATATGCCCTTTGTGTCTCCAATTTTTTTTTAAAGAGCTCTCTAGTCTTTCTCATTCTATTGTTTTCCTCTATTTCTTTGCATTGTTCATTTAAGAAGGCCTTATCTCTCCTTGCTATTTTCTGGAATTCGGCATTCAGTTGGGTTTATTTTTCTTTTTCTCTCTTGCTTTTCACTTCTTTCCTCAGCTATTTATAAAGCTTTCTCAGACAACAGCTTTGTCTTCTTGCATTTGTCTTCCTTGGGATGGTTTTGGTCACTGCCTCCTGTACAATGTTACAAACTGCTGTTGAGGCACTCTGTCTAATCCCTTAAAGCTATTCATCTTCTTCACTGTATAATTGTAGGGGATTTGATTTAGGTCATACCTGAATAGCCTAGTGGTTTTCCCCACTTCTTCAATTTAAGTCTGAATTTTGCAATAAGGAGCTGATTATCTGAGCCACAGTCAGTTCCAGGTCTTGTTTCTGCTTACTGTATAGAGCTTATCCATAATTGGCTGCAAAGAACATAATAAATCTGATTTTGGTATTGACCATTTGGTGATGCCGATGTGTGGAGTCATTTCTTGTGTCATTGGAAAAGGCTGTTTGCTATGACCAGTGTGTTCTCTTGACAAAACTCTGTTAGCCTTTGCCCTGTTTCATTCTGTACTCGAAGGCCAAATTTGGCTGTTATTCTAGGTATCTCTTGATTTCCTGCTTTTGCATTCTAATCTCTATGAGAAAAAGGACATCTTTTTTTGGTGTTAGTTCTAGAAGGTCTTATAGGTCTTCAAAGAACCAGTCAACTTCAGTTTCTTTGGTATTAGTGGTTGGGGCATTGACTTGGATTACTGTGATGTTGAAGGTTTGCCTGGGAAATGAACCAAGATCATTTTGTCGTTTTTGAGATTGCACCCAAGTACTGCATTTTGGACTCTCTTGTAGACTATGAGGACTACTCCATTTCTTCTAAGGAATTCTTGTCCACAGTAGTAGATATAATGGTCATCTGAGTTAAATTTATCCATTCCATCCATTTTAGTTCACTGATTCCTATGATCTCAATGCTCAATCTTGCCATCTCCTGCTTGACCACATCAAATTTACCTTGATTCAAGGACCTAACATTCCAGGTTCTTATACAATACTGTTGTTGACAGCACCAAATTTTACTTTCACCACTAGAAACATTCACAATTGAGTGTCATTTCTCCTTTGGCCCAGGTGCTTCATTCTATCTGAAGCTATCAGTAATTGCCCTCCACTTTTACCCAGTAGCATATTGGACACCTTCCAACCTGGATGCTTCATCTTTCGTAGTCATATTGTTGTGTCTTTTTACACTGTTCATCCATGGTATTCTCTAGGGAATACTGGAGTGGGCTGCCATGTCCTCCTTCTGTGGACCATGTTTTGTTAGGACTCTTCACCAGGACCCATGATCTTAAGTAGCCCTATGTCAGTTCAGTCACTTAGTCATGTCCAACTCTTTGAGACCCCATTGACTGCAGCACACCAGGCTTCCTTGTCCATCACCAACTCCAGGAGCTTACTCAAACTCATGTGCATCGAATTGGTGATGCCATCCAACCATCTCATCTCTTGTCATCCTGTTTTCCTCCTGTCCTCAATCTTTCCCAGCATCAGGGTCTTTTCCAATGAGTCAGTTCTTCACATCAGGTGGCCAAAGTATTGGAGCTTTAGCTTCAGCATCAGTCCTTCCAATGAATTTTCAGAGCTGACTTCCTTTAGGATCAACTGATTGGATCCCTTCAAGAGTCTTCTCCAACACCACAGTTCAAAAACATCTATTCTTTGGCGTTCAGGTTTCTTTATGGTCCGACTCTCACATCCATACGTGACAACTGGAAAAACCATAGCCTTGACTAGATGGACTTTTGTTGGCAAAGTAATGTCTCTGCTTTTCAATATGCTATCTAGGTTGGTCATAACTTCTCTTCCAAGGAGTAAACGTCTTTTAATTTCATGGCTGCAGTCACCATCTGCAGTGATTTTGTAGCCCCCCAAAATAAAGTCTGACACTGTTTCCAATGTTTTCTCATTCAAAGAAAGACATATTTTATATTCACAAAGTGATACATTTGAATGTCTACTACTGTAACAGGTCATTAGTTACAAGGTACACAATACCATATATTTATGTGATAAATTTGCACAAAGATAACATTTTTCCTATTCTTGACTCAAAATAATAATTAGATAGTAATGTTTACTACCTACTTATTTTTTTAAT
>SJYT01007579.1:0-13626 GCA_006410635.1 Cephalophus harveyi | reverse complement strand
TTTTTGAGATTGCATCCAAGTACTGCATTTTACTCCTGTCTCTTATACACATCTGCTACTCCATTTCTTCTGAGGGATTCCTGCCCGCAGTAGTAGATATAATGGTCATCTGAGTTAAATTCACCCATTCCAGTCCATTTTAGTTTGCTGATTCCTAGAATGTCGACGTTCACCCTTGTCATCTCTTGTTTGACCACTTCCAATTTGCCTTGATTCATGGACCTGACATTCCAGGTTCCTATGCAGTATTGCTCTTTACAGCATCGGATCTTGCTTCTATCACCAGTCACATGCACAACTGGGTATTGTTTTCACTTTCGCTCCATCCCTTCATTCTTTCTGGACTCATTTCTCCACTGATCATTATAAATATATATACACCACATCTTCTTACCAATTATCTGTTGATGCACACTTGGATTGTTTCCAGGCCTTGGCTATGCATATATCTTTTTGAATTAGAGTTTTCATCTCTTCTAGATATATGTCCAAGAATGGGATTGCTGGATCACATTGTTGTTTAGTTGCTCAGTTGTGTCCGACTTTTTGTGACCCCATAGACTGTAGCATGCCAGGCTTACAGGTCCTTCACCATCTCCTGGAGCTTGCTCAAACTCATGTCCATTGAGTCAGTGATGCCTTCCAATCATATCATCCTCTGTCATCCCCTTTTCCTCTTGCCTTCAAACTTTTCCAGCATAAGGGTCTTTCTTAATTAATCAGCTCTTCACATCAGGTGGCCAAAGTATTGAAGCTTCAGCTTCAGCATCGGTCCTTCCAATGAATATTCAGGTCTGATTTCCTTTAGAATTGACTAATTTGTTCTCCTTGTAGTCCAAGGGACTCTTGAGAGTCTTCTCCAACATCACAGTTCAAAAGCGTCAATTCGTTGGTGTTCAGCTTTCTTTATGGTCCACCTCTCACATCCATACATGACTACTGGAAAAACCATAGCTCTGACTAGATGGACCTTTGTTGGCAAAGTAATGTCTCTGCTTTTTAATTTGATGTCTAGGCTTGTTATAGCTTTTATTCTAAGGAGCAAATGTCTTTTAATTTCATGGCTGTTGTCACCATCTGCAATGATTTTGGAGCCCAAGAAAATGAAGTCTATCAGTGTTTCCACTGTTTCTCCATCTATCTGCCATGAAGTGATAGGACCAGAACTGTGATCTTTGAATGTTGAGTTTTAAGCCAGCTTTTTCACTCTCCTCTTTCACCTTCATCAAGAGGCTCTTTAGTTCCTCTTTGCTTTCTGCCATAAGGGTAGTGTCATCTGCATATCTGAGTTTATTGATATTTCTTCCAACAGTCTTGATTCTGGCTTGTGCTTCATCCAGCCTGACATTTTGCATTATGTACTCTGCATAGAAGTTAAATAAGCAGGGTGACAATATACAGCCTTTACATACCCCTTTCCCAATTTTTATCCAGTCCATTTTCCCATGTACAGTTCTAACTCTTGCTTCTTGACCTGCATACAGATTTCTTAGGAGGAGGGTAAGGTGATCTAGTATTCCCATCTCTTGAATAATTTTCCACAGTTTATTGTGACCCACAGAATCAAAGATTTTAGATAGTCAATGAAGCAGAAGTAGATATTTTTCTGGAATTCTCTTGCTTTTTCTATGGTTAACAGATGTTGGCAATTTGATCTCTATTAGCTGCTTATATAGTCTGGATATTAACTCTTTGTCAGTTGTTTCATTTGTAATTATTTTCTCCTGTTTTGAGGGTTGTCTTTCAGTCTTGCTAATTGTTACCTTCATTGTGCAGTTCTTAAATTTAATTAAATGCCTTTTATTTATTTCTGTTTTTATTCCCATTTTCTAGGAGGTGGATCAAAGAGGAACTTGCTGTGATGTATGTCAGAGTGTACTGCCTATGTTTTTTTCTAAGAGCTTTATAGTATCCAGGCTTATATTTAAGGCTTTAGTCCATTTTGAGTTTATCTTTGTGTGTGGAATTAGGAGGTATTCTAGTTTCATCCTTTCACATGCATCTGTCCAGTTATCCCATACCACTTATTGAAGAGGCTGTCTCTCTCCATTGTATATTCTTGCCTTCTTTGTCAAGAGTAAGGTACTTGGGACTAAGTTTATCTCCAGGCTTTCTATCTTGTTCAATTGGTCTATATTTCTGTTTTTGTGGCAGTACCATACTGGTATGATGACTGTAGCTTTGTAGTATAATCTGGTCAGAAAGGTTGATTCCTCCATCTCCATTCTTCTTTATCAAGATTGCTTTGGCTATTCGAGTTCTTTTGTGCTTCCATACAAATTTTGAATTTTTTTGTTCTAGTTCTGTGAAGAATACCATTAGTAATTTGATAGGGATCACATTGTATCTGTAGATAGCATTTTGTAGTATATATAGTTATTTTCACAACCTTGTATGTTGATTCCAATCTTGTATATTGATTCTTCCAACATTGTATATCTCTCCATTTGTTTGTGGTGTGTTGATCTCTTTCATCAGTGTCTTAGAGTTTTCTGCATACAGAACTTTTGTCTCTTTAGGTGGGTTTATTTCTGGGTATTTTATTATTTTTGTTGCAAAGGTGCATAGGTTCACTTCCTTAATTTCACTTTCTGATTTTTCATTGTTAGTATATAGGAATGCAAGGGGTTTCTGTGTATTAATTTTATATCCTATTATTTTATAATATTTATTAACTCTAGTAATTTTCTGGTGGCATCATTATGGTTTTCAATGTAGAAAATCATGTCATTTGCAATCAGTGAGAGTTTTACTTCATTTCCAATCTGGATTCCTTTTATTTCTTTTTCTTCTCTGATTGCTGTGGCTAGGGCTTCCAAAACTATGTTGAATAAAAGTGGTGAGAATAGGCACCCTTGTCTTATTTTTGATTATGGAGGACATGCTTTTTGATCTCTTACCGTTGAAGATAGTGGTTGCTGTGTGTTCACTGTATATGGCTTTTATGATGTTGGGGTATGTTCCTTCTATGCCTACTTTCTGGAAAACTTTTATCAGAAATGAGTATTGAATTTTGTCAAAGGCTTTCTCTGCATCTATTGAGATGATCATATTATTTTTATCTTTCAATGTTAATATGGTGCATCAGATAGCATATATTGAGGAATCCATGCATCTCTGGGATAAAGCCCACTTGATCATCTTGTTAATGTGTTGTTGGATTCTGTTTACTGGAATTTTGTTGAGGATTTTTATATCAATGTTCATCAGTGATATTGGCCTATAATTTTCTTTTTTGTGTGGCATCTTTGTTTAGTTTTGACATTAGGGTTATGGTGGCCTTGTAGAATGAGTTTGGGTTTTCCTTCTGCAATTTTCTGGAACAGCTTGAGCAGGATAATGCCTGTCAAGCCACCTAGCCCTGGGCTTTTTGTTGAAAGATTTTTGATTTTAGTTTTGATTTCCATGTTTCTGATTGGTCTATTCATATTTTCTATTTCTTTGGTTCAGTTTTAGAAGGTTCTGCTTTTCTAAGAATTTGTCCGTTTTTCCAGGTTGTCCATATTATTGGCATATAGTTGCTCATACTAGTCTCTTGTGAGTTGTAACTTTTCCTTTTGACTTTCTGATTCTATTGATTTGAGTCTTCTTCCTTTTGATGGGTCTGGTTAACAGTTTGTCAATTTTATCTTCTCAGAAAGCCAGTTTTTAGTTTTATTGATCTTTGCTATTGTCTCCTTCATTTATTTCTGCTCTGATTCTTTGTGATTTCTTTCCTTCTACTAACTTCAGATTTTTTTGTTGTTGTTGTTCTTCTTTTTCTAGTTGCTTTAGGTGTAAGATTAGCTTGTTTATTTGATATTTCTTATTTCTTGAGGTATTCTTGTATTGCTATAAACTTCGCTCTTAGCAGTGCTTTTACTGTGTCCAGTACGTTTGAATTGTCATGTTTTCACTGTCTTTTGCTTCTATCCATATTTTGATTTCTTCAGCGACCTGTTGGTTATTCAGAGAAGTATTGTTTAGCCTCCATGTGTTGGTGTTTTTTTTTTTTTTTTTTAATAGATTTTTCTCCTGTTGTTTTTATCTAATCTTGTAGTGTTGTGGTCAGAAAAGATGATTAGAATTATTTCAAATTAAAAAAATTTACCATGGCTTGATTTGTAGCCCAAGATGTGATCTATGGTGGAGAATGTTCCATTTGCAATTGAGAAAAAGTGATATCTATTGATTTTGGATGAAATGCCTGTAGATGTCAATTGGTCAAACTGGTCAAATGTATTGTTTAAAGAAGAACGAAAGAGCCTCTTGATGAAAGTGAAAGAGGAGAGTGAAAAAGTTGGCTTAAAGCTCAACATTCAGAAAATGAAGATCATGGCATCCAGTCCCATCACTTCATGGCAAATAGATGGGCAAACAGTGGAAACAGTGGCAGACTTTATTTTGGGGGGCTCTAAAATCACTACAGATGATGATGGACAGGGAGGCCTGGTGTGCTACAGTCCATGGGGTTGTAAAGAGTCAGACACAATTGAGCAACTAAACTGAACTGAACTCTGTTTAAAATAAATAAGCAACAATGATATATTGTATAGTATAAGGAAATATAGCCATTGTTTTTAATAACTTTAACTAAAGAGTACAAAAATACTGAATCACTATGTTGTATACCTGAAACTAATATAATATTGTAAATGAGCTATATTCAATTTTAAAAGTTTTAATATTAAAAGTATACTGGAGCAAAAAAAAAAAGCTTGCATTTCTTTATGAATTTTCTGTCTGGATAATCTGTCAATTGGTGTGAATGGGGTATGAGTCCCCCCACTATTATTGTGTTACTGTTGATTTACCATTTTAATAGTTGCTAGCATTTTCCTTATGTGTTGGGTGCTCTTATTTTGGGTACATGTACTTAATAATCATTTTATACTTTTCTTGGCTTGATGCCTTGATCATTATGTAATGTCCTTGTTTGTCTCTTGAAACAATCTTTTTTGTAAAGTCTATTTTATTTGGCATGAGTATTGCTATTTCCACTTCCTGTTGATTTCCATTTGCATGGAATACCTTTTTATAGATCCTCACTTTCAGTCTGTATGCGTCCTTAGGTCTGGGTTGGGTCTCTTGTACATAGCACATATCTTGGTTTTGTATCCATTTATCCAATCTGAATCTTTTGGTTGGAGTGTTTAGCCAGTTTATTTATATATACGATTCTGAATCTTTCCTTGTGACTCAGACTATAAAGAATCTGTCTACAATGCAGGAGACCTGGGTTAAATCCCTGGGTTGGGAAGATCCACTGGAGAAGGCAATGGCAACCCACTTCAGTATTCTTGCCTGGGAAATCCCATGGATACAGGAGCTTGGTGGTCTATATTTCATGCTGTTACAAGCAGTAGGACACAACTGAAAACAAATGCTTTTACCAATTACATTATTGTTTTGCATTTGTTTTGTATGCCTTTCTTTTTTGTGTTTCCTTTCTAGAAAAGTTCTTTTAGCATTTGTTGTAGAGTTGGTTTGGTGGTGCTGAATTCTTTTAACTTTAGCTTGTCTGGAAAGCTTTTGATTTCTCCTTTAAATTTGAATGAGATCCTTGCTTGGTTGTAGGTTTTTCCCTTTCATCACTTTAAGTATATCCTGCTATTCCCGTCTGGCCTGCAGAGTTTCTGTTGTAAAGATCAGTTCTTAGCTTTATGGAGATGTTGTATGTTGCTTTTCCCTTGCTGCTTTCAATATTTGTTTTTTGTGTTTAATTTTTGTTAGGTTGATTAATACGTGTTTTGGCATGTTTCTCCTTGGGTTTATTCTGTATGGGACTCTCTGGGCTTCTGGGACTTGGGTAGCTATTTCCTTTCTCATTGTAGGGAATTTTTTGACTATAATAGCCTCAAATATATTCTCATGCCCTTTCCTTTTGTCTTCTTCTTCTGGGACCCCTATGATTCTAATGTTGTTACACTTAATGTTGTCCCAGAGGTCTCCGAGACTGTTCTCATTTCTTTTTTTTTTTCTGCTTCAGTTGTTTTCAGAATTTTACCTTCCAGTTCACTTATTTTTTCTTCTGCTTCAGTTACTCTACAGTTAGCTCCCCTCGACCCCCAGTGCATTTCTAATCTCAGTTACTGTGTTGTTCATTGTTGATGGTTAATTCTTTAATTCTTTTAGGTCTTTGTTAAACATTTCTTGTATCTTCCTGATCTGTGCCTCCAGTCTTTGTATCCATGTCTCCATTTTATTTTCAAGATTTTGGATCATCTTTACTATCATTACTATGAATTATTTTTGGTGTAGACTGCCAGTTTGTTTTCATTTGTTTGGTCCTGTGGATTTTTAGCATGTTCTTTCATCTGCTGCATGTTTCTCTGTCTTTTCATTTTGCTTAATTTACCATGTTTGGGGTCTCCTTTCTGTAGGCTGGAAGGACATCATTTCTCTTAACTGTGGCGTCTGCCCCCATGGTTGGGGTTGTACCAGTGCCTTGTGAAGATTTCCTGGTTGGGAGACATGCCTGTGTTCTGGTGAATGGAGCTGAATCTTGTCTCTGGGGCAGTGCCATATGCAGTAGTGAGTTTTGGGGTATCTATGGGTTTGGTATGGCTCTGGGAAGCCTGTCTATTAATGTGCAGAGTTATGTTCCTATTTTGCTGAAGATTTAGTGTGGCATCTGGCACTGAAGCTTACTGGCCTTGGCCTTAGTGTTGAGATGGAGGCCTTTAGGAGAGCTCTTGCCTATTAATGTTTCCTGGGATCAGGAGTTCTCTGGTAGATCAGAATCCTGGAATTGAGTCTTCCACCTCAGGGGTTCAGGCCTGACCCCTTACTGGAACTCCAAGACCTCACAAGCCACACAGCATAGAAGACCAAACCCTGAGACTCTTGCTGAAGGCAACACTCAGCAGCCCAGAATACCCAGTGAGACTCACACCAAAGTCCTCCAATATTTCTAGGAAGGTCTCTGGACCTTTTGTGGGCAGTATGTGGTCAGTTCAGTCTCAGGTGTGGCCTTACTTCAGTTTGTACTTACTCCTAAAGTTCACAGTTTCCCCTAAAGTTCACTGTCTGTTCCCTGCCTAGCCTCAAGGCAGTGAAGGCCAAGGCTTATTGAGGCTCGTTTGTTCACTCAGGCTGAGAAGTGGGGAGGACATGGCAGCCACAATTTGGATGCACCAGGGAGTGCCTGTGACAATAGAGACTTGATGGATATTGGTGCAGTCTGAGGTGGGTTGTATACTTTCCTAGAGGAATTGGCTTCAGATTATGGGTCCCTAGAAAGAGTCAAGGTGATTAAGCTTCCGGAAAGGTGTGGAAAGCAACCTGTGCCTGCTCATAACCAGGCAGTTGTGACCACGTCCGGAGTCAGGACTGCATCAGCGGTGTTTTGCCTGCTGTCTCAGGCACTTTCCCTGGGTTTGGCGGTGGCAACTGTGTTTAATTCCACAGATGACACTCTGACTGGTTTTGCCAGATTTGGCAGACACCAAAACTGTCTATGTGTGGTGTTAAGTGTCCCAGAAACAACAACTTCTTGCTGCTCTAGGATGCCCAGTATTTTCTCTGGACTCTGTCCACTGTGTCAAAGTAGCCCTCTCAGAGTGTCCTCATGGAAGCCAACCTTGATCCTCTCCCTGAGATCTAATACCTGAGCCTGTGCCATGGCACCCTGCCCCCACCCTCTGCTGTGAGCGGAGGCGTGTGAGCTGCTTCTCAGTTGAGAAGTGCTGTTTGGCAGTAATTTCTGTAGGGAATTTTCTCTGTTTTGTCTCCTGAGCCCCCTGCCACCATCACACTGCCCTCTGAGGTTCCAAAGCTCCCTCCTGACTCTGCCTGTGAGGGGGTTTCCTAGTGTCCAGAACTTTTCCTTCCTTCATGACTCGCTCCCCTGGGGTGCAAGTCCCATTCTGAAATCCTTTGTCTCTTTTCAGTTCAGTTCAGTTCAGTCGCTCAGTCGTGTCCGACTCTTTGTGACCCCATGAATTGCAGCACGCCAGGCCTCCCTGTTCATCACCATCTCCCGAAGTTCACTCAGACTCATGTCTATCGAGTCTGTGATGCCATCCAGCCATCTCATCCTCGGTTGTCCCCTTCTCCTCCTGCCCCCAATCCCTCCCAGCATCAGAGTCTTTTCCAATGAGTCAACTCTTCGCATGAGGTGGCCAAAGTACTGGAGTTTCAGCTTTAGCATCATTCCTTCCAAAGAAATCCCAGTTCCAACTCTCACATCCATACATGACCACAGGAAAAACCATAGCCTTGACTAGACGGACCTTAGTCGGCAAAGTAATGTCTCTGCTTTTGAAAATGCTATCTAGGTTGGACATAACTTTTCTTCCAAGGAGTATGCGTCTTTTAATTTCATGGCTGCAGTCACCATCTGCAGTGATTTTGGAGCCCCCCAAAATAAACTCTGACACTGTTTCCTTTATCTTTTTCCCTACTTCTTTCTAAGGAGATTGGCTTGCCTTTTTGAAAATTTGGGGTCTTCTACTGTTGTCCAGAAGTTGTTCTGTAGGAGCTGTTTTATATTCAGATGAATTTTTTTAATGTACTTGTGAGGAAGAAGGTGATCTCCTCCTCTTATTCTTCCTCCATTTTCTTGTGTTCCCCCCTTATTGTTTCTTAGTGTTAGAGCTGAGGTTATTGGTTTTCGTGGAAATTGATTCAGTTCAAATTAGTTTCTAATTTCCACTTTTATTTCTCCTTTGATCTTTGGATATTTTACTTTTATTTCAATTTATTTATTTTAATTGGAGGCTAATTACTTTACAACATTGTATTGGTTTTGCCATACATCAACATGAATCCGCCATGGGTGTACATGAGTTCCCAATCCTGAACCCCCTCCCACCTCTCTCCCTGTACCATCCCTCTGGGTCATCCCAATGCACCAGCCCCAAGCATCCTGTATTCTGCATCAAACCTGGACTGGCAATTCATCACTTATATGATATTATACATGTTTCAATGCTATTCTCCCAAATCATCCCACCCTCTCCCTCTCCCACAGAGTCAAAAAGACTGTTCTATACATCTGTATCTCTTTTGCTATCTCACATACAGGGTTATCATTACCATCTTTCTAAATTCCATATATATGCATTAGTATACTGCATTGGTGTTTTTCTTTCTGGCTTACTTCACTCTGTATAATAGGTTCCAGTTTCATCCACTTCATTAGAACTGATTCAAATGTATTCTTTTTAGTGGCTGAGTAATACTCTATTGTGTATATGTACCACAGCTTTCTTATCCATTCATCTGCTGACGGACATCTAGGTTGCTTCCATGTCCTGGCTATTATAAACAGTGCTGCAATGAACATTGGGGTACACATGTCTCTTTCAATTCTGGTTTCCTCAGTGTGCATGCCCAGCAGTGGGATTGCTGGGTCATAAGGCAGTTCTACTTCCAGTTTTTTAAGGAATCTCCACACTGTTCTCCATAGTGGTTGTACTAGTTTGCATTCCCACCAACAGTGTAAGAGGGTTCCCTTTTCTCCACACCCTCTCCAGCATTTATTGCTTGTAGACTTTTGGATAGCAGCCATTCTGACTGGCATGAAATGGTACCTCACTGTGGTCTTGATTTGCATTTCTCTGATAATGAGTGGCATTGAGCATCTTTTCATGTGTTTGTTAGCCATCTGTATGTCTTCTTTGGAGAAATGTCTATTTAGTTCTTTGGCCCATTTTTTGATTGGGTTGTTTATTTTTCTGGAATTGAGCTGCAGGTGTTGCTTGTATATTTTTGAGATTAGTTGTTTGTCAGTTCCTTCATTTGCTATTATTTTCTCCCATTCTGAAGGCTGTCTTTTCACCTTGCTTATAGTTTCCTTTGTTGTGCGGAAGCTTTTAAGTTTAATTAGGTCCCATTTGTTTATTTTTGCTTTTATTTCCAGTATTCTGGGAGGTGGGTCATAGAGGATCCTGCTGTGATGTATGCCAGAGAGTGTTTTGCCTATGTTCTCCTTTAGGAGTTTTATAGTTTCTGGTCTCACGTTTATATCTTTAATCCATTTTGAGTTTATTTTTGTATATGGTGTTAGAAAGTGTTCTAGTTTCATTCTTTTACAAGTGGTTGACCAGTTTTCCCAGCACCACTTGTTAAAGAGATTGTCTTTTCTCCATTGTATATTCTTGCCTCCTTTGTCAAAGATAAGGCATCCATAGGTACATGGATTTATCTCTGGGCTTTCTGTTTTGTTCCATTGATCTATATTTCTGTCTTTGTACCAGTACCATACTCTCTTGATGACTGTGGCTTTGTAGTATATAGCCCGAAGTTAGGCAGGTTGATTCCTTTAATTCCATTGATCTTAGGATATTTTAAATGTCTTTACTTACACTAAATTTGGGGACTTCTTTACCTAATTTAATTTCATGGGCTTCCCAGGTGGTATAATGGTAAAGAATCCACCTGCCAAGCAGGAGACATGGGTTTGGTCCCTGGGTTGGGAAGATCCTGTGGGGAAGGAAATGGCAACCCACTCTGGTATTCTTGCCTGAGAAATTCCATAGACAGAGGAGCCTGGCAGACTATAGCCCATGGTGTTGCAAAGAGTTAGACATGATTTAGAGACTAAACCACCAACCACAATGTAATTTCACAATGGTCAGAGAATATATTTTGTAAAATTTGATTATTTTTGAATTTATTGAAACATGTTTTTATGGTAAAATGTGGCCTATTCTCGTAAATATTCTACTATTCTACTTGTACTAGAAAAGAATATATTTTCTGCCATTGTTGTTTGAAGTTATGTCAGTATGACCAAATAGGTCAAGTTGGCTGATACTGTTATTTTGATCATCCATATTCTTGTTAATTTTCTGTCCACTTGTTCTATCAGTTATTGAGAGGTATATATAGAAATCTTTGATTATGACTGTGAATTTGTCTTTTTATCTTTGTAATTCTAAGATTTTTGCTTTACATATTTCAGAATTTTATTCAATTCAGTTCAATTGCTCAGTCATGTTTGACTTTTTGGGACCCCGTGAACTGCAGCATGCCAGGCATCCTTGTCCATCATCAACTCCCAGAGTTTACCCAAACTCAAGTCCATTGAGTCGGTGATGCCATCCAACCATCTGTCATCCCCTTCTTCTCCCACCCTCAATCTTTCCCAGCATCAGGGTCTTTTCAAATGAGTCAGCTCTTCACATCAGGCAGCCAAAGTATTGGAGTTTCAGTTTCAACATCAGTCCTTCCAGTGAACACCCAGGAGTGATCTTCTGTAGGATGGACTGGTTGGATCTTGCAATCCAAGGGACTCTCCAAGAGTCTTCTTCAACACCACAGTTCAAAAGCATCAATTCTTCGGTGCTCAGCCTTCTTTA
This sequence comes from Cephalophus harveyi, assembly GCA_006410635.1. Taxonomy (NCBI): domain Eukaryota; kingdom Metazoa; phylum Chordata; class Mammalia; order Artiodactyla; family Bovidae; genus Cephalophus; species Cephalophus harveyi. The sequence continues at coordinate 2,341 of SJYT01007579.1, read as the reverse complement.
TAGTCCAGCTCTTACATCCATACATGACTACTGGAAAAACCATAGCCTTGACTAGATGGACCTTTGTTGGCAAAGTAATGTCTCTGCTTTTTAATATGCTGTCTAGGTTGGTCATAACTTTCTTTCCAAGGAGTAAGCATCTTTTAATTTCATGGCTGCAATCACCATCTGCAGTGATTTTGGAGCCCAAAAAAATAAAGTCTGGCACTGTTTCCACTGTTTCCCCATCTATTTCCCATGAAGTGATGGGACCAGATGCCATGATCTTCGTTTTCTGAATGTTGAGCTTTAAGCCAACTTTTTCGCTCTCCTCTTTCACTTTCATCAAGAGGCCTTTTAGCTCCTCTTCACTTTCTGCCATAAGGGTGGTGTCATCTGCATATCTGAGGTTATTGATATTTCTCCCGGCAATCTTGATTCCAGCTTGTGTTTCTTCCAGTCCAGCGTTTCTCATGATGTACTCTGCATATGAGCTTTAAGCCAACTTTTTCACTCTCCTCTTTCATCAAGAGGCTCTTTAGTTCTTCTTCACTTTCTGCCATAAGGGTGCTGTCATCTGCATATTTGACAGTACTTGGGTTTAAAATTCAAGATAAAGCCAGAATGTTTTAAATATATATAGTAGTTTTCACTTTAGAGAATACATATTTGCTTACATGGTAGCATGAAATATGGTAATCTACATGTGTTATATATGTGCATACGTGTTTTTTATGTTTAAAAATTCAGTGTAGTTCTCAATAGGTATCAAGTTTCTTAAGGAGTTATTTCCTGACAAGGTCATAAGAAATACTGGTCTTTCTTGAGAAGTGAAGTGTTTGGGCTGTGGTAGGGGAGAAGAGCCAGGTATTATCCAAAACTTAAAAAAAAAAAAAAAAAAAAAAAAACACATGTTTTTTATTTATGTTCATGGGTGCATTTTCAGTCTTCCCAAGACATCATCTGTAATCAGACCAGGATCTTCTGAAACTTTTACGCATTATTTAGCCAATCTGAATGCAAGCAGTTTTCAACTTATAAAATAAGTTATATCTCAAAACTTGATTCCATAGATCTTTTGGAATGTGTCCTTAAAGATAGTTCCTTAACTACATAATGTTAATCCATAATAGCATAGAGTTCCATTCTGAGATGCTAGGAATCTTTTTTTTCATTTCCTTTTAGAAAATACACCTGGGCTCCCAGGAAGGTAATTTAGAGAATGACTGAAGTTGTGGACTTTTATTTTATGAGGTTCTATAGGTATAGAGGCGTTCCCTACCTTCTCAGGTCTTGACCTTTCCAATAGGCTTTGGGTCCCTAGGGTAACCGCTGTCACAAAGCTCACAGGATTTCTAGCCTGAGTGCTAGGGTGGTAGGGAGTGGCGGCAGGCTTCCAAAGGTGGGGATTATTCTAAATTCGGCTCCATTTGTAAAACTTTTATTTCCTGTTACTTGCCTGAACTTTATGGCCTTATAAGAACTTTGGCCACCTCATGCAAAGAGTTGACTCATTGGAAAAGACTCTGATGCTGCGAGAGATTGGGGGCAGGAGGAGAAGGGAACGACCGAGGATGAGATGGCTGGATGGCATCACGGACTCGATGGACGTGAGTCTGAGTGAACTCCGAGAGATGGTGATGAACAGGGAGGCCTGGCGTGCTGCGATTCATGGGGTCGCAAAGAGTCGGACACGACTGAGCGACTGAACTGAACTGAAGGACACATATGGTCTCGATGTAGATTAGTTTGAGGATGTTTAGATACTTTATTGTAATATTTAAAATCATGTGGTATGCCTCATATGCCTACGAGGACGACCCATAGCCACGATGATTCCAGGACATATTATTTTCTGTATAGCAATGATTAATATTGTTTTAATAGTCTTTAAATGTCTTCTTTGACTATTCATTATTTTGCTTAATATTACAACATAACAGACTAGAATTCTTTCTTATGGTCTCGATGTAGATTAGTTTGAGGATGTTTAGATACTTTATTGTAATATTTAAAATCATGTGGTATGCCTCATATGCCTACGAGGACGACCCATAGCCACGATGATTCCAGGACATATTATTTTCTGTATAGCGATGATTAATATTGTTTTAATAGTCTTTAAATGTCTTCTTTGACTATTCATTATTTTGCTTAATATTACAACATAACAGACTAGAATTCTTTCAGAGCTGACATTTAAACTTTTAATATGAAAATATTCCATTTTGTAGGATTTTATGCTAATACTTAACAAAAAGTGAGGTGAATACTGATCTTTAAGTTGCTAGTATGTATCTAATTCCCCTAAAATGTTTGATTATTAAAGAACAATCCAATAACTATTATTTATGAATATTTT
>SJYT01007577.1:216595-249154 GCA_006410635.1 Cephalophus harveyi | reverse complement strand
TCTGAGTGAACTCCGAGAGATGGTGATGAACAGGGAGGCCTGGCATGCTGCGATTCATGGGGTCGCAAAGAGTCGGACACGACTGAGCGACTGAACTGAACTGAACTAAATGTTTTATCATGATTAGATTCAGATGATGTACTTTGGGCAGGAGCCCCACAGAAGTGATGTTGAGTCCCTTTTGTGCCTTATGTGGACACATGTGCTGTTGGTTAGTCCCAATGTTATTAACTTTGATAATTTCATTAAGGTGGTATCTGCCAGATTTTTTTCATTGTATAAGTTATTGTATATTGTTAATGTAACATTCTACAATTCTACATTCTAAGAATAGTTATTTTACTCTTTACAGTTAGTATCTTATGAGGAGTTTGACACTGCAAATATCCTGATCCTCAAATACTAGTGTCCATTGATGATTTTTGCCTGAATCTATGTTATTCTGACTCTCATATAATTTCATCATTTCTTTTACATTTATTAGTTAGCTTTCAGCTTTAAGGATGAACTTTTCCTTTCCCCTATTCATCTGCCTGTATCAGTGTGGACTCAGAAATTCTTTCTCTATTCGATAGGTTACAATCGCTTTTTAATATTCAGATTTTCCAGATTTAGCCAAAGGGAACTACTTCAAAGTGGCTTCTGTGCCCTTTTGACGTGTCCCTAGCATTCTTTGAATATTGGGGGTGACCTCTAACTTTGAGGTTGACCTTCAGCCAACTGCCAGAAAGAAGCTCAGCATTCAGTCTAGAGTAGCAAGCAAATTCTGCCAGGTGATTTTTTCCAAGAACCCAGGTGAGCTTGGCCACATACTCTTCCCCAGTTATGCCAACAGAATGGAACAGTTTGGCCGGCACCTTTATTGTGGCCTTGCAGAGGCCCAGCTAGGCTGTGCTTGCGCACCTGACCCACAGAAACTGTGAGATAGTAAATGTGTGTTGTTTTCTGTTGCCAAGTTTGTAGTACTTTGTTAAATAGCAATAGAAAGTGAGTATGATAGTATTGGGATGGTTTAGTCACTCAGTCTTGTCTGCCTCGTTGCGATCCTGTGGACTATGTAGCCCACCAAGCACCTGTGTCCATGGGATTTCCCAGGTAAAAATACTGGAATGGGTTGCCATGTCCTTTTTCAAGGGATCTTCTCGACCCAGGGATCGAACCCACCTCTACTGCATTGCAAGTGGATTCTTTACAACTGAGCCAGCAGGGAAGCCCACAGTAGTATTAAATTTGCATAAATATTGTTCAAGGCCAGCCCAGGATAGGGAAAAAAAAATTAATCTTATAGCACTTAAACCCTGCTCCTTGAAAGAGAAGATTACAAGAGTCGGATGTCAAATGGATTTTGTTTTCTTTCTTTTGTCAGGTCAAAATCATGTCCTGTTTTAGTTTTATTCCTGTTTGGACCCTAACTTTCTTATTATAGCCTCTTTGGCTCTGACATTTCTATACAGCCTTTCTTTTTTTCTGTTGACAAAAGTAGCATATTCTTTCACTCATATTATTTATGAAAGTCATTCAATATCTTATAGTTTATCTAATGCACTCTACTTTCTTTCTAAAGATTTTCTCCTTGGAGTCCTCATGATTGGTTAATTTAACTTCTTTTCATTGTGTTCCAGAGTTAAATTTAATATTTCTGGTAAGCTTTTCTAGAATGGAAAATGAATGATCATGACTGTACTGCTCCAGGAAAATACCTATTCTTATGTGTCTTAAGAACTTGTAAAAATTCCACAGCCCTTAATAATCTCAACTAAACATGCTCTGCCTCAAATTCTTATTCCAAAATAATGTTTCATAATAAACCATGCACTGACCCGTAGCTATTATCAGTCTGTCCCCGTTCACTCCTCCAGTACCCATGGCGGTTACTAGTCTGCTCCGTCTCTGTAGATCTGCCTGTCTCATAGAAATGTAAATGGAGTCGTTTAATACATGACCTTCTGCGTCTTGCTTCTTCCATTTAGGATATTTCCAAGGTTTATCCATGTTGCAGAGTAATATTGGAACTTCATTCCTTTTAATGATTGAGTGGTATTTCATTGTATGGATATACCATATTCTGTTTATTATACGAGTTGATGGTCATTTGAGTTACTTACAGTTTGGGGCCATTTTCAATACTGTTGATATGAGTATGCATTTACAAGTTTTAGTGGTTATATGTTTTAATTTCTCTAGGGTATATATTTAGGAGTAGAATTGCTGCATTATGCAGCATACCAAAATAGTATAAACAACTTACGCCCCCCAAAATTAGGTGACTCAGATGAAATGGACAAATTTTGAGGAAGACACGAATTACCAAAACGGACTCAATAAGAAATAGAAAACCTTTAAAAGACCTAAAACAAGTAAATGAACCAAAAAGAAATGCCTAAACTCAGATGGCTGTAACAGTGAATTCTATCAGATATTTTAGCAAGAAGTAAGATTTAATCTTTAGCAGTCTCCTCCAGAAGATAGAGGTGGAACAATTCATTGTATGAAGCCAGTATTACCTTGATATTAAAGCCAAACAAAGATATCATAAGAAAAAGATTATAAACTCATATCACTCATGAAAATGTACACAGAAGTCCTCAACAAAATCTTAAGTCAAATCTAGCAACATATAAAAAAGATTATACATGACCAAGGAGTTATCTCAGGAATAAAAAGTTGGCTTAATAATTGAACATAAATTAATGTAACACACCATAGTAATAGAAGACCAAATTCTCATGATCATCTTACCAGATACAGAAAAAGCATTTGACAAAATCCAACACCCATTCATGATTTTAAAAATCTGGAGTAAAAGATAGGCTTCCTAACCTGATAAAGAGCATCAGCTACAGAGAAAAGCCTACAGCTAACAGCATACTAAATGGGAAGGACTGAATGCTTTCCCCCCTGACATTGGCAACAAAGGAAGAATGTTTGCTCTAACAGATTTCTAATTAGTCTAGTTATAGCCAGCTTAGCAATGGAAAATAATTTTAAACATCCAGTTTGAAAGGGGAGAAGTTAAAACTGTCTTTTTTTCTTCACCATCCTATATGTATAAAATTCCCAAGGAGTTCACTCAGCAAAAAAAAAATCCTAGAACACAATAGTAAGGGACTGTCTTTCCTGGTGCAGTGTATAAGAATCTGCCTGCCAGTGCAAGGGACATGGGTTTGACCCCTGGTCTAGAAGACCCCACATGCCCCAGAGCAACGAAGCCTGTGCGCCGCAATTGCTGAGCCCTCACTCTTAACAGCCCAGAAGCCACAGCTACTGAAGCCTGTGCACCTACAGCCTGTGCTCTGCAACAAGAGGCCACTGCAATAAGCCTACTGAACTCAGCCACAGCTACTGAAGCCTGTGCACTGCTAGGAACAGTAGCATCCACGTGCTGCAACTAGAGAACAAACAGTGCAGCCTAAATAAATTTTTTAAACTCAAGAATATAAGCAACTTAGTTTTTTAAAGGGGCAAAAGATTTTAATATAATAATAACATTATATCTAATATAGATTATATTTAATGTACATTATAAAGGACAGATTTCCCTGGTGGCTCAGACGGTAAAGAGTGTGCCTACAATGCGGGAGACCTGGGTTTGATCCCTGGGTCGGGAAGATCCCCTGGAGAAGGAAATGGCAACCCACTCCAGTATTCTTGCCTGGAAAATCCCATGGACGGAGCAGCCTGGTTGGCTACTGTCCATGAGGTCGCAAAGAGTCAGACACGACTGAGTGACTTCACTATAAACGACGGAAATGGTATGGACCTAACAGAAGCAGAAGATATTAAGAAGAGGTGGCAAGAATACACAGAAGAACTGTACAAAAAAGATCTTTACGATCCATATAGCCACGATGGTGTGATTACTCACCTAGAACCAGACATCCGGAATGTGAAGTCACGTGGGCCTTAGGAAGCATCACCCTGAACAAAGTTGGTGGAGGTGATGGAATTCCAGTTGAGCTATTTCACATCCTAAAAGATGATGCTGTGAAAGTGCTGCACTCAATATGCCAGCAAATCTGGAAAACTCAGCAGTGGCCACAGGACTGGAAAAGGTCAGTTTTCATTCCAATCTCAAAGAAAGGCAGTGCCAAAGAATGCTCAAACAACTGCACAATTGCACTCATCTCACACGCTAATAAAGTAATGCTCAAAATTCTCCAAGCCAGGCTTCAACAGTACATGAACCGTGAACTTCCAGATATTGAAGCTGGGCTTAAAAAAGGCAGAGGAACCAGAGATGAAATTGCCAACATCCAATGGATCATCAAAAAAGCAAGAGAGTTCCAGAAAAACATCTACTACTGCTTTACTGACTACACCAAAGCCTTTGACTCTGTGGATCACAACAAACTGGAAAATTCTTCACGAGCTGACCTGCCTCCTGAGCAATCTGTATGCAGGTCAAGAAGCAAGAGTTAGAACTGGACATGGAACAACAGACTGGTTCCAAATCGGGAAAGGAGTACATCAAAGTTGTATCTTGTCACCCTGCTTATATGCAGAGTACATCTTGAGAAATGCTGGACTGGATGAAGCACAAGATGGAATGAAGATTGCTGGGAGAAATAGCAATAACCTCAGATATGCAGATGACACCACTTACGGCAGAAAGCAAAGAACTAAAGAGCCTCTTGATGAAAGTGAAAGAGGAGAGTGAAAAAGTAAGCTTAAAACTCAATATTCAGAAAACGAAGATCATGGCATCCGGTCCCATCACTTCATGGCAAATAGATGGAGAAACAGTGGTAACAGTGACAGATCTTATTTTGGGGGCTCCAAAATCACTGCACATGGTGATTGCAGCCATGAAATCAAAAGAGGCTTGCTCCTTGGAAGAAAAGTTATGACCAACCTAGACAGCATATTAAAAAGCAGAGACATTACTTTGTCAACAAAGGTCCGTCTAGTCAAAGCTATGGTTTTTTCAGTAGTCATGTATGAATGTGAGAGCTGGACTATAAAGAAAGCTGAGGGGGCCGGCCTCTGCCGCTGCCCGGGAGCAGCCGGCCCGGAACCTCCTGTGGGTCCGCGCCGGCCCGTGGGCCCGCCTGCGCCGCTCGCCCCCTCGCGGCCCTTCCGGGCACCGCCGGCCGAGCCCCCCGCGCCCCCCGAGGTGGTGTGCAAGCGGAAGGGGACCGGGGTCCCCGCCTTCACCCCCTGTAAGCAGCCCTGCGCTCCCCCGCCGCCCGGGGAGGGGCCCCCGCGGAGGCCGGCAGGGACGCGGTCTGAGCAGGGGGCGCCTCCCCGTCGGCCGCCCGGCAGCCGCAGCATGAGTGCGGCGACGCCGACTGTTAACTGTATGGAGGGCCCCGAGCCGCCGGGCAACTGCCACAGGGAGCAGCCCCCCGACGCCCCGGACATCAACCAGCTGCCGCCCTCCATCCTGCTCAAGATATTTTCCAGTTTATCTTTGGATGAACGTTGCCTTTCTGCATCATTGGTTTGCAAGTACTGGCGTGACCTTTGTTTAGATTTCCAGTTTTGGAAGCAGCTGGATCTTAGTAGTCGTCAGCAGGTCACTGATGAATTATTGGAAAAAATTGCAATAAGAAGTCAAAATATAATTGAAATCAACGTTTCAAATTGTCACAGTGTGTCTGATACTGGCGTATGTATTCTAGCATTTAAATGTCCTGGACTTCTTAGATATACAGCTTACAGGTGTAAACAGCTTTCTGACACCTCTGTTATTGCAGTTGCCTCTCACTGTCCTTTACTTCAGAAAGTTCATATAGGCAACCAGGACAAACTGACTGATGAAGGACCTAAAACAGCTGGGGTCGAAATGCAGCGAACTCAAAGATGCTCATTTCAGCCAGTGTTCCAAGATCTCAGATGAAGCCGTAATCATCATAGCTAAGGGCTGTCTGAAATTTCAAAGAATATACATGCAGGAAAACAAATTAATTCTCGACTGACATTTTATCATATTATTGTGTTCCACGCTATTTAGTTCTCCTGGATCCTTCTGAATTTCACATGCACTGCTTCACTCAGCTCCTGGAGAGCAGATAACATACCTAGGGACCAGGTCTTACTGGACAAGCAGCCAATCATGGACAGGGGCAGACTTGGCCTTAAATTTTAATTCTTATATGTTTCTTGCATTTCAAAGTATAGATATTCATTTTATCTCTTGAAAAGTAAAACCCACTAAGTGTACTGTAGGGAATATTTATCTTACAAAGGAAAGATTATGTAGAAATGAGCCTACCTGCTGGTTTTACTTTCCTTTTCCAGTAATGTTTATATTGTAACTTACACATTTTCTGGCTCTAAAAATTAGGTATGTCTTTGTTTTCTAGTGCATATTTCTGTTATGTCAACCTGCTTGTATACATATAAAGAAAACCAATTTGAAACATTTCTGTTTATGCACAAAGTATACCTTAATAGTATCTTGGGCAGAGGGTAAGAACCTCACCTTTACAAGGGAAGTAGAAATGGTGGATTTGCTTACGGAGCTTTAAATTATGTAGCTGTAAATTGGAAATTTAGTCTGTATGTCAGAAAGATACAGCCAATTCTGCCATGAGTTTAAAAGAAAAATAAAATTTTGGTGAAATCTTGTCTAAGTGGCTTTAACACTATTAGAGAATTTTAAAAACTGTTACAATAAATCAGACTGTTTTAGAATAGCAACATAAAGTTGGGGTTACTGTTTCAGATGTATATTCATGTAAAAATTAGATTTCAGTATTGGCACTTAGGTAACAAAGGAAAATATGATATATTTATATTTTAATGAAATACTGGCACTATATAAAATGTTAATTTTTAAATCAGTGAGCCTGAATTTCAGTGTGGATATGGAAAAAGAGATTGTCATTTTATAAACTGCAAGAATAAATATATGTGTTTTAAATACTGAAGTATTCAGTTTTAAATTTTTCTTTCCTTTTAAAAACATGTAAGAACTAAATTAGACTTTTAATTAGTGGTTAATAGCAGTGAATAAATAAACCTGTCTAAAAATTAAAAAAAAAGAAAGAAAGCTGAGCACTGAAGAATTGATGCTTTTGAACTGTGGTGTTGGAGAAGACTCTGAAGAGTCCCTTGGATGACAAGGAGATCCAACCAGTCAAATATCAGTCCTGAATATACATTGGAAGGACTGATGTTGAAGCTGAAACTCCAATACTTTGGCCACCTAATGTGAAGAACTGACTCCTTGGAAAAGACCCTGATACTGGGAAAGATTGAAGGTGGGAAGAGAAGGGGATGACAGAGGATGAGATGGTTGGATGGCATCACCAACTTGGACATGAGTTTGAGTAAGCTCCAAGAATTGGTGATAGACAGGGAAGCCTTTGCAAGTCCATGGGCTCACAAAGAGTTGGACATGACTGAGCAACTGAACTGAACTGATACATTACATCAAAGATATAGGAATGACTAATAAGCACATGAAAAGATGTTCAACATTATTACTCAGAGAAATGCTAGTTTAAAATCATAATGAGATACTTCTTAATACTAGAATGGCTATAATCAGAAAGACCAAAAATAATAGGTCTTGGAGATGTGGAGAAACTGGAATCTTCATGCATTGTTGGTGGAAATGTAAAATGATATGGCCACTTTGGAAGATACTTTGGCAGGGTCTTTAAAAGTTAATCATAAAATTTACCATCCTACCCAATAGTTCCCCCAAGAAAACAGCAAACATTTCCCCAACAACTTTTACACAATGACCATAGCAGCATTATTTGTAATAATCAAAAACTGGAAAAAGCCATTACCCACCAAATGGTGAATGAATTAAACGTCATGTGGTCTATCCATGCAGTGGAATACTTTTAAGACAAAAGGAAGTATTGATTCCTACTACAACATAGATAAACCTTGAAAACAGCTTGCTAACTGAAGGAAGCTAGATGCAAAAGATAACAAATCAAATGATTCATTTATATGATGTGTCTGGGAAAGGTAAATCTACAGATCAAAAAGCAGATGACTGGAGGCTGTAGGTGGAAGCTAGCATGACTGCTGATAGGCACTAGGGATCTTTTTCAGTCAAAAACTAGATGGGGGTGATGGCTGTACCACTCTGTCAATATATTAAAAACCATTGAATTTTATACTTAAATTGGGTGAATTTTATGGCATATAAATTGTATCTCTCTAAATCTGTTTTTTTTTAAAAGATGAGATGGGTGCTCACCTTGGCAGCACATGTACTAAAGTTATAACAAGAACAGAGATAGGGATTAACAGATACTAACTACTATATATAAAATCAATAAACAACAAGGATTTACTGTATAGCTCAGGGAACTATATTCAGTATCCTATAATAACCTGCAATGGAAAAGAATGGAGAAGAATATATGTATAGATACAGACATCTGTATAACTGAATTACTTTGCTGTACACCTGAGCAATATTTAAACCAACTACAATCGTTTTGTTTTTTTTTTTTTAATTTTTTTAATTAAAAAAGATGAGATGGGAAGCAAGAGGTTATGCCAAACACTATGTATTCTTGCAGATAACTTTCTACTAACCTTATGAGGTAGATGATGGCATCTTATTTTGTTGTTGAGGACATTGAAGCTCAGCAAACATAAATTCCCTGATCAAAATTGCCCAAGTAATTGAGTTGCTAAGAATATAGATAAAAGATATATGTTGATTAAAATGTGATTTACTGACTGGGAGAAATAATTTGAAGAGCTTACTCAGTTATTGTACTCTAGTGCTCATGGGACATTCGTGTTGAAGACACTTAGAATGTGACTGGAGGACACGTGAGTGTATGGTTAGCTGCTCGGCTGTCTGGCTCTTTGATACCCTGTGGACTGTAGCCCATCTTTGTCCATGGAATTTCCCAAGCAAGAATACTGGAGTAGGTTGCAGTTTCCTCCTCCGGGGGATCTTCTCAACCCAGGGATCAAACCTGAGTCCCCTGTGTCTCATTGGAGATTGGCAGTCTTGGCTTGCGTCTCTTTGACAGGCACATTTTTTACCATTGTGCCACCTGGGAAGTGGTTGGAAGATAAAACCAGAAAAAACTACTTTGAGTGGTTTCTGGAGTCATTGTCTCTTAGCTTATCTTAAATTCAGTGATGAAATTATTGGGGTTTTCTTTGTATACATGTGGGATTTTAAGAAAGTGATGCCGAGTAGTCTGAAAATGGCCGTGGAGAGTGAAGAAAGAGTGAAGTAAACGTCACTTTAAACTTTTGACCTCAAGATATGGGCCATTTTATCTCAGAACTTTGAAAAGAAAGTAGTGCCCATAAGTGAAAACAAGTTAGATAAGGTAAGAAATTGTTCAACAGAAGATTGAAATTTACTAGCAGCAGAAGAGAAATGAGAAAAGACGTTTACCTTCCTATAGAACACTGTGCACGTCTTAGGAGAAAAGCGTCAAACAGTGAAAAAGTGTATGAATCTGCCAAACATAAGAGCCAACATAGCGTCAATAGCCCAGTGACATAAACAGATTTGATAGATTTAGAACTGAATGATGATACTGTGATTAATAATATCCACAAAGATGTAATTTGTACTTACGGACAGCAAGAGTGAAGAGGGAATCATCTTATATTTTTGAGAAGGGCAGAAAGAAGAGTAAGTAAATCCTCCCTTTTCAGTTAACAGTAAGAAAGGTCTGTTTACCTGAATCATTCAGAGACTACATAGCACTTCCGTGTAACGTGATAGGAAATGGGGACAGTGGAGTCAGCACTGAAATAGATGGGGTCTAATTTCCTCCTAGCTCTGTGATATGTGAAAGAAACGTTTCCTCACAGTACAATGATGAGAGTTGAATTCTAGGTGTTCTTAATATAGGTCAGAAAAAGGCTTCAACATAGGTTTTAAAAGAACAAAACTGACTGAATTTTTAATACAGCTGTTAATAGAGAAGAGAGTCTTCTACAGCTTAGTGACAGATTCTATCACAGAGAAAGTTTTTATATAGGTCTTTTTTCTAATATGTTTATGGGTTTGAAATATTTATTTTGATTGGTCTAGTCCTTATATCATTTCTGAAGTCTTTTATACTTCTATGCCTTTAGTTATTTTTGTACTATTTCTGTGAATGTTATTAATATTTATTTTAGAAAAATATACATCTTTTTTTGATTTCATTACTTTGTTTTGATTTTTCTAAAGAGACTAAGGAGACTTCTAAATGAAAATGCTTTTCAGAAGCTTGGATTTTTTTTTTGCTTATACATATCTTCTCCAGAGCAGTTGTGTTCTATAGTTAGAGCTTCTGTGATTTTTTTTTTTTTATAGGAAATTGGAATTGGAAAGCCATGTTCTCTGTTTCATGGTTACTTTATTACTCTTGCCTCTTAAAGTAGGATTCATGGCTTTGGTTCTTAAAATGTTCGTTTTTGTGGTTAATTTCCATAGAAACACTGAACTAGTTTAATAGAAAAGGACATGTTACTGGATGGTAGATAATGCAGTTGATTCTAGAGTATGACTGAATAAAGCAACCATCCTTCCAAAACCTTTTCCGGAAGGTCACCGTCAGGTGTGATTCTCTTTCAGGCACTACAGATACCACCTCCAACAACACTGCAACCGTGATCTCCACGGCGCCGCCGGCCTCCTCGGCGGTCACCTCCCCCGCCCTGAGCCCCTCCCCTTCCGCCTCCGCCTCCGCCTCCGAGGCGTCCAGCGCCAGTGAGACCAGCACCACACAGACCACCTCCGCCCCTCTGTCCTCTCCTCTTGGGGCCAGCCAGGTGATGGTGACAGCGTCCGGGCTGCAAACAGCAGCAGCTGCCGCCCTCCAAGGAGCTGCCCAGTTGCCAGCCAACGCCAGTCTCGCTGCCATGGCTGCGGCTGCAGGGCTAAACCCAGGCCTGATGGCGCCCTCACAGTTTGCAGCTGGGTAAGGTGCTTTCTTACCTGTTTACGTCTGAGAAACAACTCGGAGGTCTTCCCTAGAGTTACTCATAGGGAATAGTTTTCAACACTATCTTAAATGCAAAAACAGAAAACCTTTAAAGCCATAATCTCTTTGAAATAGGTTGCTCTGTAGTAGCAGAGACTTTGATTGTGGTTGGACTAGAGTTTCTGAACACCCTGCTGGTGCTGCTGCTGTTGCTAAGTTGCATCAGTCGTGTCCAACTCTGTGACCCCATAGATGGCAGCCCACCAGACTCGCAAGAACCCTGGAGTGGGTTGCCATTTCCTTCTCCCTGGAAGGGCACGAATCACACTTTTATTTCTAAATGAAGATACAGAATACCAGGCCACTGATTATTCCTGAGTGATGGGGCCAGGAAAAAAAATATAGAATTCCTGACTTGTATGCTTACACTTTTTCCATTCTCTCAACTGTCTGCTTTCTAATTCTTAAACATAAATAAGAGATTATAGTAATAGGATTCCAAATTTTATAATATCATCAAGAAAATAAGAATTAGTTTGTTAGTATATTCCATTCTCTGTCATTTTTTTCTCTTGCTTTGGAAAAAAGAGAACAAAGTAACTCAGAATCAAAATGAGTGTAAGGTTTAGACTTTGTGTGGACCATAACGGTGCTTTGCTTTGCGTAAGTGAGCATCAAGGGAAGCAGTGACTTGGAAGTGCCATGTGAAGGGTATAGAGAAAATGGCACGCATTCCCGTATGCTTCCCACCCGTGCTTTCGTTTCTCTTGTCCCTTTGGGTGTGTTGTCAGATTGACACGTGTGTCTGCGCTGTAATGGTGTGTCTGTTCTGGTCTTTTAGAGGTGCCTTACTCAGCCTCAATCCGGGAACCCTAGGTGGTGCTCTCAGCCCAGCTCTGATGAGCAACAGTACACTGGCAACTATTCAAGGTCAGTAGAATTTTTTTCCCTTACTTCAGCTTTCTCTTTTTTCCTCAAGTGGAGGAAGTCTGCTTTGCTAGAGGTGAAAGTGATGTGAGGAGATAGTTGAGTTGGTAATGCTGACTACCCTGAGGACCAGGAATGTGTTCCTATAAAAAGCTTTGTAAGAAAAATATAGGTGACAATTTGTAAGAACAGGAAATATGCTTAGTGTGGTGTATTAAGAAACCAGGATGGTACTTGCCTGGCAATCCAGCAGATAAAACTGTGCTTCCACCACAGGGGACGCGGGTTCCATCCCGGTCGGGGAACTAACATCCTGCCAGCTGCACAGTGTCCCCAGAAAACCAGAGAAAGAACCCGGGACTTTTATGCTAATATTTATCTTCTTACAATATGGGCTTGGAGGTATTTCTTCCTAAATTTATCTAAATAGTCCTCCAAGAACCATCCCCAGGCAAGTTTGACCAAGTAAAACTCCCCAGTCCCCATCCCCGCTCTTAAGAGCCATATACTGGAAGGATCTGTAACAAATCAACATCGGAGGACAGCGTGCAGCCTGCAGGAGCACTTTTAATTCTTGTTAGGTTCTGCTGTCTATATATCCTCATCATTATAGAGCTTAGATTCTTGAATTTCAACATCTCTTTCCCAAGCCCAGATGGGTCCCTTTTGGCCTTAGCATGCTATCCAGTCTAAAATGAGTCTAAGTCCACTCATTTTATATATTGAAGAGGCTGCTTTGTTTAGTATTTGAGCTTCATGTTTGAAGATGCTTGCTATTATGTGACTCAAGGAAACACTTTGAGACATCATTATACTAACCTCAGAATTTTTTCTTAAAATAATTCATGCTTAAATGAAAGTCCTTGGAGCCAAAAACAAAGTTTTTAAACTGATAAACTTCACTTAGGATTAGTGTTTCATGGATGATATCTCTACAGTATGCTGTAGGCAGTTAGTTCCAAACAAATCCAAAATATCACCTAGATTACCTTACATTATATTGACTTTCTCATTGACTAAATCATATGTGAAATTGCTTCCTGGTTAGACCTATAAAGCTTTTATTATAAAATTATTTCTTTTTGGAGTAAGATTTGTGATAAATCACTTTTTCTCTTGCATTACAATGTGTCTCTGGTCTGTGGTGATGCTAAAAAGACACAGCTGAGTACCGAAGAGGTACTGTATGGGAAGATCTAGAACTGGACTATGCCTCTAAGCCTGGAGGCTCAGAGAATGTCAAGCTGCAGCAGGACTCACTGTTCTGTACTCATTGTGTGACCGTGTCCAAAGTCAGGGACGTTTCCTCAGTTCCTCTTGCTTTTTTTAATTATGTAAGAAATCAAATTTTTAATGCCACTAGGAAAAACCCTCAAATATACATGTGAGGGTGTGATTATATGGGTGAGAGGATTGTTGGGGGTTTTCAGATACAGGAAAAGATAGTCTTTTGAATGGAGTTACTTTAAAGTCAGTAATTTTCATTAAATCAGAATTATTGTATTTAACAAATACTTCTGGGTAGATGAAATAAGTTGAGATTTCAAGATAGAAATATAACTCTGATTCTCTTCTCCCCTATCCTGTTAATGCTCATTAGAGTTTTCAGTCCTCTAGGCTCTTTTAAAATTATAAATAAACTTTGGTTGGTAAATTATAGCACTGTGATTAAGGGGAAAACGTTCAGTTAAGGGATAAACTTTTTTTATCGGGGTTGTAGGGAAGCTTAGGACATTTGGTGTGTTCTTTGTCTTCTCCAAGCTGATACTAACATTCTCCTTCCTACCTGTTTTCTGGGGGGTTTGTCTGTAGCTCTTGCTTCTGGTGGCTCTCTTCCAATAACGTCACTGGATGCAACTGGGAACCTGGTATTTGCCAATGCAGGAGGAGCCCCCAACATCGTGACTGCCCCTCTGTTCCTGACCCCTCAGAACCTCTCTCTGCTCACCAGCAATCCAGTTAGCTTGGTCTCTGCCGCTGCAACCTCTGCAGGGAATTCTGGACCTGTAGCCAGCCTTCATGCCACCTCCACCTCAGCTGAGTCTATCCAGAGCTCTCTCTTCACTGTGGCCTCTGCCAGCGGGGCTGCCTCCACCACCACCACCGCCTCCAAGGCGCAGTGAGCTGGGCCGAGCGGCGCTGCTGGCAGAGACTGAAGCACGTGGTGGACTTCCTGTTGCCATGTTGCAGGGCAAGGGAGAGGAGGGAGAGAAGAGAAAACACACGGCGGCAAACCAGATGGAGATGGGACGGCAAATTTGCCTAATTTTTTAATAAAACACTGTCTTTTCAGGATTGCTTCATGGATTGGAGAACTTTCTAACCAAAAATCTAAAAAAAAAAAAAAAAAAAGGCAGAAACAAAAAATCAAAAACAAAAAAAAATAAGTGAAAGGACTACTTATCATTTCCAGCAGTCATGATGACGAGTTAAGGTGGGTTACCAATTCCGACATAGGAAGGGGATTTCTTGTTTGTCTAAATTCCTTTTTCTTTTAAAAAAATCATCTTTATGGGTCTGTTGTACAGGCCATTAAGTCATAACAAGGTGTTTATAATCATATCAATTGTGTTGGGGGTTCCTTTCTTAACTGGTACAATTTAGGCAGGCCTGTATTACTGTATCTCTGTTGTTATTGTTGTTATTGTTTTATATATATATATATATAGTTTGGACATGTTTATCTCTCGCTCCTGGATCCTGTTTCAGTGAGCTCCCACACTGTGGGGTGGGAGGGCTTTAGGGTGAGGGGGAATTTACGCTCTTAACTGCGGGGAATGTTCTTGCCGGTTTCCTTATCCTTGATGACTCTTACAGAGGTGCTAGAAAATTATTTTCTTTTGCCACTTATGCAAGAGGCTTGGTGCAGAAGCTGAAGGCAGTGTGTGCAAACGCTCGCACTCCACACACGCCCCCTCCCCCCATCAGGTGGTGCCTTTGGAGCACTTTTGTGTAGGAAGGAATTCCTGCTGAACTGTAGCTCTCACTCACCCCAGATCGTTGACCTGAGGCCCAGATCCTGTGGTGCAACAGTGCTGCTTTCTGCTACTTTCGATGGAAATGGTTGTACATGTTGCAGGGCAGGATTTGGTTCCAAAGAGCAAAGACTACTGCAGACACCTGACTTGGTGGTTCTCCTGATTTCTTATCTCCTGAAATGCTCCTACTGTTGGTGTGTGTGTTTGTTTTTTCCACTTTGTGGAAGTTTTTCATCCAAACTTCCTTTAACTTACTTGGCAAAGAACAAAATGACTGATTGAAACTGGGAAACTTTTCCCTTCTTGTGTTTATTGAAGGAACTCTGCTAGACTGTTTTTTCATTGGTTGTGATCACCCAGAGAGGTGTGATGAGAAGAGTGTGAGGTTACCACGTTTTCCTCTAGCCGCAGACTTCCTTTTCAGTAGATGGCCTATCAGTTCCTCTAACCCTGATACTCTCCTTGGTTCTCTGACTGGAGAAGGCACTACTTAGCCAGATAGAGGATCTGTAGAACCTTTGGAAGACTTTGAGCAGGAACTTTGGACACACCTCCCGTGTCTCCGTGGTTTGTTAGTGATGCTCCTGCTGGGTAGGTCTAAATGGCAATACACATCTCTTAATTCATTGTAGAAGGCAGTTAGCTTCTGTAATTGTTTTCAGGGTATTTCTAGACGATGTCAATGAGCCCATGAAAAGGAAATGTTTATGGAAGGAGATGAATAGGAATGAAGGTTTCCCTTCTCCAGGAAGGGTAACCTGGAGATTAGATTTCCCTTTTTGTCAGTGTTCTGTTATTATAGTATCTGTATCCAAAAAAATTCCCAAAGACTGGATCGCTGCAATGCAGCTCATTTGAGCTCCCTTCTTATTGGAATTAAAGGTTCCCACCTGGCATTTGTGGGTGCTTGCGTACATCTCCAGTGGTTCCATGACTGCACTTTTTCCCCCTTCCGAGCTTGGGGCTGAGAGAGAGCTTACAGGGGATTTTTCTTCGTCCTGCTCTGCTTGTGTCTACGAGGGAGCTTGAATTCTGTGTATTTGTCTCAGTGTTGGGAAAGGCAGTGATACAGACACAGTGTGTGTTTTTGTTTGTGATCATTCAAGTTGGAGACAGGCATATTAATATTAAAAGGCCAGAAACGTTTTAGTTCCCTTGTTAATTTTTCTTCTGTTTCCTTCGTCTTCCCATTTTATTTCACAAAGTACCCTTCACCTTCCTAAAATCCCTCTAAAATCAGTGAACTGCAAGCAGGGAAACGATAACAAATGTCCATCCACCGTTTTTATGTGTGGTATGTTTTTTTAATGTTGTGTTTTTTTTTAACTAAGCTTGAACCAAAGTCAATTTTTAGCAAGCTGCTGTACTAATGGACTGGTTTATATCGTGCAGTTCAGACACATTGAGGAGATAGATGCTACTGACAATTTCTTTTTTTCATTTGTCTTTATTAATTTTATATAAAAGTTGCTGCTTGTTTTAATCTTTTATGTTGGTAAATTGTAATATCCTTTGGGCAGACGTTAACTTGATTTTTTAAGTAGTTTCTTTAGTTTGGTGTGTAAATAGAATGGCAGTGTCAGTTACTAATTTTTCTCCTCTTCATCCCTCTGTTTCTCTGATGTAGTTGAATTTAACCTTTTATCCTGATTTGACATCTCTAATTTTAGTCTGTGCAGATGATTTTAGGGCTGTCAGTTATACTGTAGCCACCCATAGGGATGGGTCCCTCCCTTGGGAATGGTAGGTTAAGAGGAAGGATTCAGGGAGGAAAATGCTGATACCCACCAGACTGGGTTAGAGGTTGTAGCATTCATTTCCCCAGTTGCTACCAAAGGAAGTGTTGAGTCCCAAGGGACTCGAGCCCAGTGGATTAAGAGGAGGGGCAAGGAAAGGCCGTGTTTGTTTATTTCCCTATGTGGCTCAAAAATACTCCCTCTCCTAAAGAAAATCACCAATAGACTTTCATATTAAAAAAAAAAAAAAGATACTAAGCTTTAAATGTCAGTACAATGGTCTTCTATTCCCTGCCCTGTCCTAGTCTCTAATCAGTTTGGGATAAAGGGATTCTGCCTTTGTGTGGGTATGAGTGTGGATCACTTTGTGAGGATAAACTTTAAACCAGCATAAAAACCTGTGTTCAAAAGAAGAAATATATTCTTTAGACAAAGGTAACTCTTAGAATTTTTCTTTTATTCTCTTATTTAAGAAACAAGTTATGAAATATATACACGAAACACTAAAACAGCTTGCTGATGGGTGTTTAACTTAAAATGGAATCCCCATCATCACCCCTAGACCGTCTGCTGACCATATTGCTTCAGGACTCAGCCTGTGGTCCTTTTTTACTTTGTATCATTGAATCTCCTAAGCTAAGATACTCAGACTTCACTTTTAGCCACCTTATATGGGAGAGTCTGGAAATTAAGGGGTCCATTTGGCCAAAAAGAAATATTTGGTAGAGTTTCTGCGCTTCTAAGAGAAAAGACCAGGTAGGTCATCACAGTTCGTTGTGGTCCTTCTTTGTTTTCCCCTTAATCTTTATCCAGGTTTTATTTTATCCCCGAATTTGGTTAACACATATTAAGCCAAAGACTAATTCCAGATGCGTTTATAGTGATACTATATTTGCCCATGGTAATGGGCCCTGCCTGCGGAGTGATGAATGTAATTGTTTGAATCCTGCTTATCACAGGCAAGGGAGTTTGGTTATAAACTTTATTTGTACCCTGTATAAATCTAAAGGATAGAGGAGAAAGACCTAGAAAAGGGCTTCTCAGAAGAACAATATTATTGTTCTTGAGTTAAGAAATATGTTGAGTGCTATGTTAGTTTAAATGTTTCTGAAGTTATAATATAGGCAGTCTTTTAGAATTTAAAAAAAAAAATTGTTCCTATCCATTCATGACTTGATATAAAACACACTTTCTTTTATTTATTTGTTAAGAAAGATCAATACCATCCCAGTTGGCTCAACTTATTACTAGAGAAATGGAACCAAAGGCATCCAACTTTGATTTTGTTTAGGGCCATACTGATTTGTACTTCATGGTAGCATTATTAGAAATTAGCATTTTTTTAAAGGGAAAATAAGATTAATTAAAAGATTTTTAGTGAGATTATCTTGCCAATTTATTCTACACAGTTCATCCATCATTGGGAAGAAAAGCACAGTTATACCTCTTTCTTACGTTATTTTGCTCTATTATCCCTCATTTATTTGGTGGGAGAGAAGGTGGGAGAAAACTGTGTCTATATATTATGCAGAAGCACAGATACTTGCTTGACACAATATTTAAATTCAGCCCAATCTTTAATGTTAAATTTTCTATTTAAATTGCTAGGAAAGCTGGATACGTTTGCAAATACAGGAAATTAATGTAGATTTTTAAAGTCGTAGATCCTGCTAGTAAACATTGCAATTAGTATATAATAAACACTTGGCTTATAAAACAAACTCTTTGTAGTTCATAGTCTAAAGTTGTTCCCAAACCATATCACCCTCACAAAACTTTCTTTACCAAGAGAAAAGTGAAATCATTACAATAGGAAGAAACGAGAGAGAATGGAAAGGGAGCTGACTCGAATGGGCAAGAATTGATGAATTCATTTGATCATAACCATTGCGAGTTCCTTTTTGTATGTGTGTGTGAAAAGCATTTAGTTTAATCACAGCCCTGGCCATCTATGCACACAGTACAAATGTGAACTTGGACAAAAATAGAATAAATAAATTGCTTTCATCACTAAAGACTGATACTAATCCTGTTCTACCATATTCTTTTCTTAATCTAAAGAGATTAAATGGGACACCCCTGAAATTTTCAGTAAGATATTTGAAAAGATCCAGTCAGAGGGCAGGGAATATGTCTTTTCTCAGTTTTCCAGTTTATACCCAGATTTCCGTATGATTTATGAAGGTGCTTTCTTCTAAGCATCCTTATTCATGAAGCAGTTCCGTGTGTAGGCTCTTCTACCCTTAGCCTTTGCTTAAAGCAGTAAACGTTAGTGGACTTTATGTTATTCTGTAATCTGGATCTCCTTTCCTCTCTTCCTTTTCACTTTGAATGGCGATACGTTAATCCGTGAAGATAATGCTGGTGGGTAACAGCTAGCTTCTGGCACCTTCATAAAATACCTCAGCATAGCTTAGCATTGTTACAGAGCTGGTTTAAACTAAAAACCAAATAAATAAAAAAGAAAAACTTTATAAATAGTGGAAATAATTCTAGCTGTAGCATTTAGTTGAACTAATGTTTATTATGACTGATAAACATGACTGATGCTATATGTATTTGGGATCCTGTTTATAGGTTACAGTTTATAGGGTTAGGGAGGGGTGGGGGGAAGAGAAGAAGGTGATTATGTTAGAAGGAAAACATTGCATTGCGTGTGTGTGTGTGTGTGTGTGTGTGTGTGTGTGTGTGTGTGTGTGTCCTTATCTCTGTCTTGCCAAAGGAAACTTGATCATCCCTGTGTTTGGATTTGGGGGTTTTGGCCTCTCTGAGGTCTGGGCTGCAGTGCAGTGTGTGGTGGCATGCAGGTTACACATTTGTTATCCAGTTCAGGGTCCTCAAGGCATTTACATCCCTTCCTATGGCCACCTGGGCCCCCCAGACCCTGCCAGGCTCTTCTGATGATTCATTACCTTTCATGTAGCAAGAGCTTAAGAGAAGGATTACTGTGTGAATGTTGGGGTATGTAGTTGAGAAATAGAGACAGAATTAGATAAGCACCCTTTAATTTGGAGAGGAAAAGAGAAATGAGTGATTGATGCGTCTTAATCTTAGGAAATTAAAACTTTTCTTTTGTCACCCTCTGTCACATTATTGAATGTTGTGCCGGTAGCACAGCAGTTTAAAACCTCACTTCCTTTTCTCATATCAAGGCTAATTCTGTCTTGACCAGAAATGCAAACAGAAGAAAAGCAGATCAAGAGGTTGAAAGCCAACCAGCTCGCCCCACATGTGTGATGGTGTGACCTTTAGAGACTGGTTAGTGAGACTGACGGAAGTATTGTTCTCGGTGGGCTGTCTTGAATGAGAAATGATGCTGGTTTAGGAACAGTTAGGAGCCCTTTCTGGCCAGACTGTGGGACAGACTTTCTTGGCGTCCCAAGTTCAGATGTAGACTCTGTGTCCAGAAAGGCTATTTTTCCATAGGTGACCCTTCTCAGAGAACCTAAGTGGGCTTCCGTTTGGATACCAAAGACACTGCATTGTTTATTCTTATGTTTTCCACACAAGCAGCAGAAATGAGAACGAAAAGCTGAAATGTGGAAAAAGCTTTGCATTTGTCTCTTTACTTTTCCTCTCCTCTCTCTTCTTCTGCCTATGTCGCCACTTTTTGAAGGAAGTCTTGTTGGTCATCCTAGCTTTGGAAAAGAGATTAATTTAGTTTCACTCTGCTGGTTCTGTAAAAATACATAGAGTTGCTCAGTGTGGCGGTGATATTCTTGGCATTGCTGGGAAATTTAGAGGGAGTGTGGCAAAAGATGGGAGTAGGATTCTTTTATTTCCCTTTATCCAACACTTACAGTGAGAACAAGTACAACCAGTGTGAGTTCCGATGCTGTTTAGTTGTTCTGTCACGTGTAAAGGAGAAGCGTTTTTAAGAGCAAGATTACATGAAGACCCAAAAGACCTTCTTTTATTCTTCCGTAGAGCTGTATTGTTACAGAATGTTTCTACGTACGGGCTCTGGAGACTTGAGTAATTCATTGTTTTGGTTTACTATTGATAAGACACAGAAAATGGGAGAGGGAAAAGAAATTTATTGTTCTTGATATTCTATCAAAAAATGATCAGGTTGCAGAACTTCATGACAGCTTTACCAGTAATCCTATTCCGGCATTATATAAAGGTGATATTAATATTATGTGACTTTTCAAAGTACTAGATAGGTCAGGAACCGGTAACAGGACTATTAAAGATAACAGCACTTGAAGCAGTTGTGGGAAGACAGACCATACATGATGGACCGCCACTGTCACGGAAGCGAAGCTCTGAGGGTGGGCAGGGCAGGGCCGGTCCCTTAAAGATTCTTTCTGACCCTGAATCAGCCCATTCTGCACAGGACCCTGCCACCCAGGCTCACCTTCTAGTTCAAACCCAGGACACTGTCAGAAAGTTCAGACCCCAAAACTAATTTACTATAAAAAAAGCAAGCAAAGCATTGAAGTCTGATGCAAAGTTCCCCCGAGGCTGGTTGGTTGGTTTGCTCTTCATTGTTTTGAGCCAGCCACAACCTCACGGAAGCAGCTGAAGGCTCTTTCGTGACCTGGCAGGGACGCCGAGCTCTCAGGGGATATAAGAAGCCTGCAGGCAGACAGTTGGCACAGTGTGGTTTCCAGAAGGAGACATCCAAACACTTCTTTAAAATGGGGATCTCCTTCAAATGGACAAGGGCAGAGCCAAGGGGAGAGAAGACTCTGTGCCCCTCCCTGGTCCCGCAGGGTCTCTAAGTCGGAACAATAGCACAGGAAGGGAAAGCACTTTCAGAAGCAGAATGACGGTCCTGTTAGGAAAGGCTGTGGTTGTAGGCAGTTGGAGGTGCCATGTCTTTGGTTCTGAGCCTACACAGTTCTCCGTAAGGCATAGACTTCCTGAGAGTAGAGTGGACCAGCCTGGTTGTGTTTAAAACTGCACACTGTTCAGAGTGGGGGAAGGAGAGAGCCTAAGACTTTGTTATACATTGGCTTTTGACAGCGTAAATAGTATGTCTCCCCTGAGTGCAGGTAAAAGGGAGAGACCGGCTTCTTCCAGCTTCTTTCCTTTGCTCGAGGGGGCCTGTGTGCATTGCTCAGTCCACAGGAGGCTTCATCCCAAGGAATGCCCTCCCCTACATTAGACCATAGTTCAGTCCCTGCAGCTGTGGTGATAACAGAAAGGAGGTAAGTGTGGGGGGTTTCCGCCCACCACAAACCCACGAGCTATTGTATACCTCATTTCTAACTCGTGACTGAGTGACATGCTTTACCTTTCTCTAACCCCAACAGAGTTGCCAAGTCTGCCCTCCCTCTTCTGAGTAATGTTGAACTCTGGCCTATAGCATCATGGGACCTGTATAGGGTGGGACTTCCCAAAGCCTCTGAATGTTGCTGCTTTAAAAGCTACTGCAAGCTGAGGGCAAATTGCAATCTTCTCTTTCTTTTTGTTGCAAGGGGTCTTCACAGGACTCTTTAACATCTGTTCCCCGCCACCCTGCCCTTAGGGGCTGGCCAGCCCTCCCCACACCCCCAGCCCGCACCACATCTCTGACTGCTGGCCACACATCACCTCCTGTACTTGGCTTCTCCCTGGTAGGGAGAGGCCATCCCCTTCCCCTGTGAGGCCTCAGGGTTCTGCTTATTTTCAGGACTTTGGGTGGAAGGGAAAACACACCAAAGGCTCCTTTAACCTGACTGCTGCATATACATTTCACTTTTTTCCTTTAACATGACCAAAAAAAATCCAAATATTTAAGTTTTTATTATTATTAATATTATTATTATTATTTGACAATCTTATATCCATTGGGCTGTCTAGAAGCTGCATCTCCAGCCCTTCACCTTTTCTTTGAATGTAGTTCCCAACCTTCAATTCCCACCCCCAATGTTGAAAAAAAAAGCTTTGCCAGGTCTTACTACTGCTGCTATAAGCCAGGGGAGGGTGGTTTCTTTGTGTTGTTTTGCTTCATTTTTAAAATTTCCAGCCAAAACCAAAGATTTTTTAATGATTGTATAAACTCAAAACAAACAAAAAAACCAAAGAAAAGGGAAGTCTTCAGCATCAATCCAGTCTGTGGCGTCCTGGCATTAAGAGGAGGGGGCCAGGGCAGGGAGGTGGGGCCTCTGACAGCATTGGAAGGGCAGGGGGTCTGTTTTCCACGTTCCAGGTTTGCAGAGGCAGATGCTCAGTAGCCTTGATTCTTGCCAGCTTGTGAACATGCCAAGGAATAAATTGGCATTTCAGATTTTCCAAAACAGTGGACTGAAGCCCATCACCATGATAACACGCCCACAGTTACCACGGTGATCCACCCCGACGACAGCCGTGGCCGCCACAGGGGTTTAGCAGAGGGACTCGGGTGGTTGGGGGTGCTGCTGGGCCCCCATGGACTCCACAGAGTGGGGGAAATTGAAGACACCGGTGCAGGACTGGCTGCTCTGCTGGGTGCTTTAACCTCTGGGGCGGTGCTGGCGGGTGAATACACGCCAAGTTGCCCTTCTGAGCCTTTTCTCTCTTTTCCTTTACTGGAGCTGCTTGGAAGTGGCTGTCCTGTTTGTGAGAAAACATGCAGAATGATTATCGAGCTTTCCATTTCTCATTGTAACTTGTTTCCTTTCGCAGCACCACTGTGCGACTATGCAGTGTATTTCACAACCTTTTGTGCTAGGTAGATGCCTGTGACTTTTTAACTTGGGGGGTGGGGGGTGGCAAATGAAGGAACTTTTTACATGGATCTTTTTAATCTCAGTTGATTGGGGAAGGGGGGGATTTGGTTTTAGGGTCATACAAGCTCTATCCCAAAGCAAAATCCAAATGTTAATAATATTAGCCTGATGCAGATACCAAAGATAATTTCTTTCCTGCAGAACCTTAGACTCGTGTATTAAGTACGATTACCCAGCACTTGCATTAGTCTAACCTCAGTAATTCCAAAGCTTAGATGTATATTTTGGTATATTTCTGGGATATTAAAAAAAAAAAAAAGTCATGTTTCAGTGTAATGCTCTTAAAATCATAGCATGAAAATAACTGTCCTATTCTTAGTAGCTTGAATAATAGTATTTTTGTATGTTTGGGGTGTGTCTCTGTATGTATTAACATACCAGTTTTCACTGCCTAGGTGTTCATAATAAAAAAGAAAACAAAAAAGTTCTGAGTGTACATAATATTCAGTAATAAACTTCCACTGGGTTCAATTTGGATTGCATATTTGCTGATTACCAATCCCAACTGGGATTCCATTTTGTTTTAAAGAGACAGTGATCGTGTTTTTCTAAAGCTATTTTCTTTCTCTGTGTCTTTAAATATCTTAACTTTACCACCTTTCTCTTTTCTTGCTTTTTTTTTTTTTTTTTAAATATTGATTCAGGGGTGTTTTTCCACTGTTGTCAAGGGAGGAACACAAGGGGAAATTGACTCCTTGGTCTCCCCAAACTTTTTGTTTTATGTACTTAACTTTAAAATGTGAGTTTGAGTTCTCTTTTGTGGAAACTTAAGATGTGGTGTAAATGATTTTTTTTTCCAAAATTGTCCAGCAACCTTAATGAGGCAGTGACAATTCATAAGTAGTTTATCGGGAGTCCTTTTACATTTCTGCTTAGATAACTACAGTCTGGGTGGCTATTGTATAGCCTCACTGTCCCAGCAAACCTAGTTAGCCATTTCCCCTCTGATAGGAATATTTCATAAGAATCAACTGATAACTTGGAGTTCAGGACCTCATTATCTGGGCCCTTGGGAAACACTTTTTCTTGGTTTTGAAAACTCGAAACACAAGCAACTTCACATTTGGGGGAATTAGCTGGTACCTCCTGAGGCCTGAGGAGGTGGTGGGGAATATGAGCGGTGCTGTCTCTTTAAAAGTGCCCTTTATAGGATCCCCTTCCTGAGGCTGCCTGCAGGGGCCCTGTAGGCTTGGGAAAGGTGTAGGTGACAGTGAATCAGAAGGAATGGTAGATTTTGTGTAGATGCATTTGTCTGCTGTAATTTTTTTATATATATTAAACTTACTGTAACTGTACAGTTCTTTTTTGTTGTAAAACATCATTAAACCATTTTCCAAGTGTTTTCATATTGTTTGAGTTTCTCTGAAGTTGTCATGTTTGTGTTTTGGATGCTTCACATATTCCCACACTACTCCCCTAAGCCTTCCAACTTAATTTTGTCCAGCAGGTGCTCTCAGGAGCCCCAGGGTCCCTGTAAGCACGCTGGCTCCTCCCCCGCCCGACTCTTGCACACTTGCCCTTCTGCTCCATGGGGCCCTGTGGCCACCACCGTGCTCCCCTCCCCAGGCCCTAGTGGTTTTCTGGGACCCTGAGTCTGGAGACAGTGGTCTCCTTCAGGCCTGAGGACTTTGTGTGATCAAACATACAAGCCCTTGATTGACCTGTGAGAGAAATCTTCAAAACTCCCCTCTCACTGTGTATTTTGACTTCAGAACTGGCATTGAACTTGACTTCTTCCAAACTGATTGTTTAAACTGCCACGTGCCTCTAGCATTTCTTGCCGGGTCCTGAACACTCATTCTCTGGTGTCCTCTGAAGTGGTAATCCTGAATTTGGCCTCTCCTTCTCCTGTCTGATGGTTCACAACTTAGCTCCCTCTGGCTTCTTATAGCCAACATTTAGTGTCTTAATGCAATTAGTTGACTGCATAAAAAGGAAAATTGGAATCTCAAAATGAATTTCCCGGAGAGAGGGAACTTTAGCCTGTTAACAAGCTTTGGGAGGTGTCCACTTTAACTAGTGTGTATGAACTGAAATCTGTGCATCCTCTTAAATGAGGAGTCAGAGATTGAAAGAGAGCTCACACTATAGCCACTATGCTTGCTGTCCCGAAAGGGGCCCAAAATGGAAGACAATTACTGGCTGCTTCTCTCCCCACTTCCTATGTTAAAGAATGCCTCACTCTTTCCCAGTCCACCCTGTCTCATATTTATACTTTGCTTTTCAGTTTGTAAAGTTATTTTCTTAAAACAATTTTAATATGAGTCAGCTATTTGGTAGAGACAGCAGCAGGCTCACAAGCATGAGAAGGGCTTCAGAAAGTAAAACCCATTTGTCACACACATGCAGATCTGAGGATAAGCACCGATTTCCACCTGTTTCGCTGTAGTTCTTTGTGAAAAGGTTATGTTCTAACCCACTCCAGGGGTATCTGCCGAGCAAATTCCTCATGAAAGGACGTGAGTTCTCTTACTGCAGCCTTTTCTCTCTCCGACGACTAGGGCCACTCTCAGCTTGATCTGGGGCTTTGCTCTGCCAGTACATCCCCTCCATCCTCTCCAAATGGCCTTCTCCATGTAGCTATCTTGCACAAAGTCCGGTGAGTCCTACACCCCAGCCACCCTGGGCAAGCTCCTGCACCCATAGCTTACAGCCAGCTTTCCTCCTACTTCTTGAGTCAAAATCTTGACAGAATTAGGTCAAATTCTTATTTTCAGGCCAGCCATATGGGTCATACACAGCCTATATGAAACTTAGCTGAACTTAAAACTAGGTATGAGGTTGAGGCTTATTCATGTTGACTAACAGAAGGAAGCTCACTTCAGTTTTTAAGATGCCGGATAAAATGATAAAGCAGCAGAAGCCAAAAAAGAGCTGTTAACTTGTCTTTATGAACTACACAGTGGAAGGGCAGCTAAAACAACATGGTGCAATTTGCTCCATGACCAGGTTACAGAATTAGGGTTGAGGTTGCAACCATTCTGTTCCACCTCAGAGATCTTTTCCTTCCACAAACCTTCCACAGCTCTGTACCTTGGTGGGCTCTGTCTACATGCTTTCATCAGCAGCCACTCATCCCTGCTTCTGCCTGAGGGTCCCGAGTGGATCACAACACTGCAGTGTGATGCAGAGTTCTTTACATGGTGTGGACGAAATCTAGTGACAAAATTTTAAGTCCCTAAGTCTGTGATGTTGCTTCTCTAGCCTTCTTGGTAGCTTGCAAAGTGCTAGGTACAGAAGAGTAAGGTGTTAGTTAATACTTGGTGGGTGGAACTCAATTCCCCTCTGAAACCAGGGTACAGACCGAATGCCTTTGTGAGGCATCCTGTCTCTGAGTTGCCTGGCAGAGAGGCACATCACTCCTGTTGGAATCCCAAATGCTCAGGGGCTTTTAATAGCCATGGCCTTGCATTTCAATGTCTTTTTTTTGAAAATCTACCCAGTATTAATTGGTGGCTTCCTGAGTTCTTTCAGTTGCTATGTCATGTCCAACTCTTGAGACCCCATGGACTACGGTGCACCAGGCTCCTCTGGCCATGGGATTTCCCAGGCAAGAACACTGGATGGAGTGGGGTGCCATTTTATTCTCCACGGCATCTTCCAGTGTCTCCTGCGCTGGCAGGCAGATTCCCACTGAGCCATCTGGGAAGGCTTATTGAGTTAGGGCCCTATAAACAGCCACTACAGTTAAGACAAAATACTGCTGGGGACAAGGTCACTTTGGGGGGCAGAATCTGACCCCAAGAATGTTTTTTTGTCCCTTACTCATACCTTACAGACAGGTTTTGTGCTGTGGCATTGGCGGCTGTTCATAACCCCTAACAACCTCTCTCTTTCCAACACCTGGATCCTCGGCTGGCCTCTCCTGTTCTCCCACCTGCACACTGCAAGCTACTCCATGCTGTGAGCCCTGCACCCAGGGCTCTCTCCGATCACCTCCCACAGAAGGCCGTGCCCATCCTGACACCGTGTTGCCCCAGGCACAGCCCGGGCTGGGCCACTGGATGCATCCTGCTCTCCTGCATGTTCTGGGGAACCATCCTGTTCTCCCAAGAATCAGCAGTTCTGCCCCCACTGCAGGGGCAGCAGGCTGATTCCTTGATGAATAAATGACCATTAAGGCTTGACTGTCTAAATGAAGCTCACAGCAAAGCATTTTCACTAAAGTTATTTATTATGCAAAAGAGTAAAGCTCTAGCAAACCAGTATAAATTAAGACCGAGCAGAGTGGGTTTCCATCCATCGCCATGTGCCCTTGGATTACACAGCCCTGTTCCAACAAATCAGCTGAGGCTCTTTTTGTGATGCCACTGTCCTTTGGGATCTTTCTAGGTTCGAGCTATACCAAGTCGTCCTTCAAGGCCTTCCCCATGATGGGTTTGTCTCATTCCATGAGGTGAGCAAGTGGCTGCAAAGAATGTGGTCTGGCTTCTCTCGCTGCCCGCTCACCTTGTTCACCATCTGCAATGACACCGCTATGTTCTTCCATCCCAGACTCTTCACAGCTTGCTTCCCTGTGAGAGTGTGGGCTCCTTGAGGGCAAAGGCTAGGCTTATTCATCTCTTGGTCCCAAAAGAGGGCCTGGCATACAACTTCTATCCGGGGAATGTACACTTGATTGCAGGAGGGCTCCTTCATGCCCCTCCCCAGGCCTCTGGCTCCCCTGCTCCCTTCCCTGATCTACAGTACTAACCGCTACCTACTCCCACCTTCCCCTCTGCCCCCTTCCTGGCCCAATCACCAGTTACCTTGAAATTAGGGGGTACAGTAACAACTGAAGCCAAATTTACAGCAGGAGCAAAGCTACTCAAAAACTGACAGAACAATACAGACTATTAGGACATGCACTAACATTTGTGGTTTCTCTGGGGACTTTACAAAACACACCCTGAATTCAGTTGTGTTTGAGAAGGAAGAGGCCCGACTCCCAGGTAAGAGCCTGGAGCTGCAGGGAGTAGGGCCTGCCTAGTCCCCAGGAAACCAGAAAACCTCAGAACATGCTGCGTTCACAGTGGACTCCTCAGGAAGCGCGTGGGGATGCACTCTCTCCCGGCATCCAAGGACAAAATTCTGTGTGAGTTTGGAACTGGGTATGACCAAATGTTACAACTTGAAGCATCCCATTCATAAAGAGAAATACTTGGGTGATGGAGAAATGAGTGAACTAGGTTGTAAATGCTTTATCCTGTATTTTTAACAATCTGGGCGTCTACAGGTCTGGCCTGTGAGTGCTGAAACTCCAGAAGCTGTTAGCGAGGCGGCAGGGCTTGCATGTGGAGGGCATCATAGGTGTCCTTGGTGGCCGTGCTGAGTCCCTGGGAAAAACACATGAGAAAAGAAGAGGAGGTCAGAGGCCAGCAGATGTCTGCTGCTCCCACACCCCCACCCCCCGCCAGCTCGGCAGCCTGGGAGCTGTCCCGCTGCCACAGCTGCAGGCTCTGTGTTTAGAGAAGCTGGCTGTGCTCAGCGTGCACAGTTCACACTGATTCGCAAAAACTAAGTGCCCGACTACAACAACACTTTCTTTTTCAAGTTATTTTTCTTGATTTGTTTGCTTCAGTCTTCTCACCCACCCTATTAGGTGTGAGAATGCAGCAGAGCGAGGCTTCTGCAAGGGCCCAGAGCAGCGGAGAAAGAGGCAGGAAATGGCTTGTTCGGTGTCCTTTACTCAAGACCACGCAGCCTCTGGGCAACTGCCACTTGTCTGCTTTGCCCTGGTCCCCGAGGGCTCCCACTGCCTCTTCCTTAGAGTCAAGTGATGCGCTTGAAAGGCTGAATCCCAACCCTGCCTCAGGCACTGACTGGCAGAGCAGTCACTACAGGCCTGAAGCGGTGCCCTTGGCTTGCCAAGTTCAGCTGTTGAAGAGCTGGCACTGCCAACAAGAAACAAGGGAGCCTGGCCGTGTCCTGGTTAGATGGTGCCACCCCGGGAAGCGGGGCCAGCAGTGCAGACCAGAGGCACCGCCAGCTGCACTTACCTGGTAAAGACCATCATGCCCCTTGCCTCTTCGCCGCTGGTTCTGTGGAATGAGACAAGAAAAGGCTAGACAGTCAGACAGTTGGCAGCAGCCTTCCTGCTCAAGGGTCCGACTCGGAGGGCCCCAGATAGTCGGAGCTGACCATCTTCTGGCCAGCAGCCTTGCCCCAGGGAGAAAAAGGCCCTCAGGTCACTGGCCAGACCTTGGCCTCCACAGTGTAACGTGAAGCCGGGCTCTGATGAGGCCCAGGTTTGCTCTGCCCGGCGCAGAACCTCACCAGATCTCGGATCTGGGCTGCACGGATGCTGGCCACACTGCCCACTGCTGGGAATAATCGGGCATCCCTGCAGCTCTCAAAATCTCTAACCAAGAAAATAAAATCACTATGGAGGTTCCTCAGAAAACTAAAAGTAGGATTCCCATATGATCTTAGAAAACTAAAATTCAAAAGGGTACAGGCACCCCAGTGGTCACTGCGGCACTGTTTACAGCAGGCCAAACAGGGGAGCAACCTAAACGTTCATCAAAAGATGAATGGATGAAGAAGATATGGTACATATATATGGCAGAATATTACTTGGCCATAAAAAAAGAAATAATGCCATTTACAGCAAATGGATGGACCCAGAGATTATCATACTAAGTAAGCCAAAGACCAAAACCATATGATATAACTTACCTATGGAATCTAAAGAGATTATACAAATGAATTTATTTACAAAACAGACTCACAGACACAGAGCAAACTTATGGTTGCCAAGAGGGTAGGGGGAAGGACAGACTGGGAGGTTTGGGATTAGCAGATGCAAACTATGATTGATAAAATGGATAAATTATAAGGTCCTACTATATAGTACAGGGAAATATATTCAATATCCTGTGATAAACCGTAATGGAAAAGAATATGAAAAAGAATGTATATAATCACCAAATCACTTTAATTAACACAACACTGTAAATCAACTACATGTCAATGAAATAAATTTTTTAAAAATTCTCATCTAGTCATTTATACTCTTTGGGAACGGCAGCTATATCATAAGGACAAGCTCCAGCTGTAGAGTCTGTTCAAGTTCTGGCTCCCCATCACCAGCTACGTGACCCTGGGTAAGTCACTGAACCTCTTGTGTCTGGAAGGGCACACGTGTCTCATCGGGTTATTGTGGGAGTTAAATGAGACCATCTGCCTGGTAAAGCATGAGCCAGGCCAGCTTTGTGGGTGTGCTACATATGCAGTTACAGAGGGATCACACTTAGAAGGTTCAGTGCTCTGCGCTCACCATCTGGAAATTCTTAATCGCTTATGAACAGGGACCCTACCATCCCAAGTGAAGTCGCTCAGTCATGTCCGACTCTTTGCGATCCCATGGACTGTAGTCTACCAGACTTCTCTGTCCATGGGATTTTCCAGGCAAGAGTACTGGAGTGGGGTGCCATTTCCTTCTCCAGGGGATCTTCCTGACCCTGACCCAGGGATCGAACTCAGGTCTCCTGCATTGCGAGCAGATGCTTTGCCCTCTGAGCTACCAGGGAAGCCTAAACATACTTTGATACACATTAATCACATGATTACTATTAATGGTGACAGATTTTACCTTTTTTTGCAAAGCATAGGCCATTTTAGAATTTAACTGGTTTTTAATCCTAAAGAGCATCAGTCCTTTCTGAGTAGCTTATCAAGAGATGACAGCTGGATTAACCTTTGCCTCTGGTGGCCATCCCATGGGCTTTTGCGGGTGCCAGGAGGAAGGGATGGGACTCTTGGAACATCCCTCACACCACCCAAGCCTGGGGAACAAAGAAAGGGCACCACTCACGTCACTCTTCATCCCGATCTCACTGTAGGCTTCTGCCATCTTGTCTTTTCTTAGCTCCTGAAGAAGAAGACATGAGACACTGATTTACCAACCAATGCAGAAAACTGTGGACTCCCCTGGAAAAGGAAACCTCTAGATTCCCAAGTTGGGGGGGCCGGGTTCTATATTCAAGGCTCCAACAATCAGCTCCAACCCCACCCTCTTCCTCAGCCCTTTGGAAACCTCTGAGCTGCCAGCCCTTTGCATTGAGCTGAGAAGCTCAGCTTAGAACCTGAGATAAGATGTGGAGTCCCAGCCAAAGGACACACATGTTGGACAATGCAAGAGCTCACGCGAAGGCCCCAAGATTATGCATTTAAGCAAGTTGCCTCTTTACATAGCCAACGCCATAGGAAGAAGTAGCTTCTCTTTACAGTAGGTTACCCCCTGCAGTACTCCCCCACACACTGATCAACACCCAGGACGGTGAGGTTTTCAACAAGAGGCGAAACTCTCTGACTACTCTGGCTCCTAGGAAGAGGAGTCCCTCCCAGGGGCTTGCCCAGCTCGACCGCCCTGTCCCTGCTAGGTCCCAACCAGGCTGATCTGGGAACGCCAGCGGCAGGCCGAGGGGCCTTCCTACAAGCAGCCGCTGCAGGCAGCAAGCAGGCCAGGCGTAATCCGGCCGGGGAAGTGAGAGTCAGGTCAGGCAAAGACCACGGAGCGAGGAGTCGAAACCTTTGTCCAGAGCCCTCTCCAGCCCTACCCCCCAAATTTCCAAGGAAAAATAGGCCACCTCCTCTACTCACATTGTACACGACTTCGTGGGGGTTCTTCTTCCTCTGCTGGGAGAGAGAAGGGGAAGAAGTTAGCAAGGGAGAAGCAGGAATCCACGCCAGCAGAGCTGAGGCACCCTCCCTCTGCCCCTTCCTCCCAGCTGCGGGCTCCTCCTCGGCCCGCGTCCTCCCTGCGCTCCTGCGGCCAGCTCAGGGCCCGGGGCCTTCATGGCCTCATGCGTAGCCTCACACCCAAGCTGCGCTCTGCTCTTAAGACCCCACCTCGGGCCTCCTCCAGCTGCTCCCTTTCCCACAGGGCGGGGAGTCTACAGCTGAGAAGGCAGAGCTGCTGAGAGTCTGGTATTAGCGTTGCCACATTCATGCTGGGAAGGCCCGGGTGACCCAGAAAGGAGCCCCGGGCGGCGGCGGAGGACGGGGGCGATGGCCAACGGTCCGCCTGGCGAGGCCTCTCACGCCTCAAGGTCCAGCCTGGTGAAGAGCGCGCTGGCCCCAAGGAGCTCTCTTCCAACTGCCTGGCTGAGCCCGCACACACACTCACACGCGCGCACGCACATGCAAACACAAAAAGGCCTACCGGTTTCCCCCCCATCTCAGGGTCGAAGCCCCCTCTCCTATCCAGGACTGCATACTCTTCTCTTCGGCCGACATTCAGCTCCTGGAAGAGGCAGAAATGAGTCAGAGATGAGAAAGGACAGCTCAGGAGGATGGGGCCGGGAGGCCAGGGAGCTCTTTACGAGTGGTGGCTCACAAAGGAGCAGGGATCAGCTCAGAAAGCCTCTCAGAGAACATA
>SJYT01007577.1:81261-216506 GCA_006410635.1 Cephalophus harveyi | reverse complement strand
GGGGGGGGGGGGGGAGGGAGATGTGGGAGGGAGGGGAGAAAAGGGGGATGGGAGAAATGAGTAGAGAAGGCGATGGGAGGGGGGGGGGGGGGGGGGGGGGGGGGGGGTGCATGATCTATTCGATCGAAGTCCCATTGCACGGCCGCGGGGCACACCGCCAGGGAGCGGCATCCTCCCAGCACCTCCACGAAGCAGGCATGGTGACTATCCCCGTTTTACGAGTTAGGAAACTGAGTCCCAGAGAGGTTTTTAACCCGCAGGGCTGATAGCCGCGGACCAGACCCACAGCCGAGCCCCTGGCGGCTGTTTCCCCCACGTCCCAGGAGAGGCGAGCACCTTCTAGGCTAGGCTCCCCGGGAGAGGCGGACTTACGTTGTAGACCGGGTTCTGGCCGTGCTGGTAGGCGGGGGCGTCGGCACTCCTGCTGAACTGGATGGGGAAGAGGAGAGAAAGCGCTTTACTTTCTGCGCGGGCAGCCTCGCTCCGCTTCTCCACTGCAAACGGCGTGCGCCCTGTCCGCTGGGGCTGGGCCCCTGCGGGACCCCGGGGCGTGAAAGCTTCATTTCTGAGCCCAGCTGTCCTCCCTCCTCGCAGGGGTCAAGCGCAGTCAGCGCAGGTGCCCCAGCACCCGCCCTGGTTTCCGCTCCCGGGCCCCTGCCCTCGCGCATGCGCAGAAGCGCCGGCCTCGCGGGCCGCACCCACTGCGTTCCGGGCTTTTCTCCCGGCAGCTTCCTCCCAGGGATTCGGAGGACTAGTTGAGAGGTCCCACCTCCATCGTGACCCCTGCACCCGGGTGCACTGTGTCCGTGTGGCACTGTGTCCTGAGGACCTGGCCCAGGCACATGGCCTCGCTCTGTTTTCAGTTCATGCCCCTCGGCTGAAACTGCAGGTCTTGCAGATTCAGAACATTGGGAACCACCTGCCAGACGGTCTAGGGCAGCGTTCCTCAAACTTAAGAAAGTAAGACACTGTTTCTTATAATAAAATGCTTTGCTAAAGTCCAAAATCCAAAAAAAAAAAAAAAAAAGGTTAAGGCACGAAAGTCCTATGGCCACCCCCAGCCCCAGCCCCAGCCCCTCCAAGTACTGCAGGGCCTGCGGGCTCTAGGTGAAATGCTCTGGGTTAACCTTCCCACGTACGGATGAAAAACGGGTTTGAAGAGAAAAGGCTGGCCAAGCCTGGGTCTGCAGTTGGACAGCAGGGTCTGGAAAGAGACTGCAGGCCCCCACCTCCCTGCTCTTCACTGAAGCATAACTAAAAAAAAAAAAAAAAAAAGGTTAAGGCACGAAAGTCCTATGGCCACCCCCAGCCCCAGCCCCAGCCCCTCCAAGTACTGCAGGGCCTGCGGGCTCTAGGTGAAATGCTCTGGGTTAACCTTCCCACGTACGGATGAAAAACGGGTTTGAAGAGAAAAGGCTGGCCAAGCCTGGGTCTGCAGTTGGACAGCAGGGTCTGGAAAGAGACTGCAGGCCCCCACCTCCCTGCTCTTCACTGAAGCATAACCCCCTTTCCTAGCAGAACCTCTGCCTTGAGACGCCTAAATGTTCACACATCTGTATGACTCTTCACTAAGACTCCAGCACCAGTGTGCAATCAATTGAACACTCATCCTCCCACTCTTGTGTGGCTAAGCAAAACATCACCCCCCACCTCTCCAGCCCACCCAGTGTGCACACTTGGTTGGTCTCTGCTTTACCTGTGGGTTCCAACCACTCATGCTTGAGACTTTCCAAGACCAAGGCCCTCTGAACATCCACCGAGTTGGGGAGCCCATGCCCTCCCCGCAGAGGCCGGTGGCACCAACCTTTGCTCTCAGAAACAGGGCAGTGACAATAACGCCGTAGATGAAGAGGATCCCATCCAGCAGGTAGCAGAGTTTAGGATCGAGCAGGCCGAAGCTCTGTGCCGCTGTATCAAGAGACGAGATTGATTAGCCAGGTCCAGGTGAAGGAACATGTCTGCCTGCGCGGGGCAGGTACCATGACAGGTCAAGAAAATCATGATGAAGGCTAGCTGCATTCTCCATACCCCCTTTGACCACAACCTCTCTCCCACCTTGGACCGGCCTCTGGGGAAACCTAGCCTGCCCCAGCAGTGGACCTGGCACCTGGCAGGGCCACAAAGCCTGGAAGACAGGAACAGGGCAAAAACTAAGTGGGGGAGGTGAAATTGTCCATTGTGCACATTGTGCAGGGAAACACCTTTTCTGCTGCCTCCCAGCACGGGAGCCCAGATAGGTGCGAGCCCCGTATGAAGCACGTCATCCGGAAGCCACGCCAAATTGCCAAGGGGCCCCTTACAGTATGCACAATGGGGTTGGGGAAGGAGGTACAGTAAACATTCTGGTTAAACAAGAAAAGCATTTTTTGAAAGCTCACTGCACTGTGAGAGAGGAGACACGGATTTAGCCGAGACTGTTCTTCCTGCCAGGTATGTGTGCAGCAACTCAAGCGTAAAACGGGGTGTAGTAGGCGTCTAACTCACCCCTGCCTGGTATCGCGGAAGCCGCAGTCCCGCGGCCGCCGCAGTCCCGCGGCCGCAATCTCTCCCGGGCCGAGGGCGCCCTCTAATGGCCACCTGCAGGACTACCTCGAGACTAAGGGAGCGGATAACATGCACTTGAAGGCCTCCTCCTTATTAGTTCTGTGACTTGGGGCAAGTTATTCACCCTATTTCAGCTGCTTCTTCTGTTGACCAGGGTGAAAACTATAACATTTCTTTAGTGTTTACTTCGTGCTAGACACCGATTTGATGTAATAACTTGTCAGTTCCTCCCAACAGCGCCACGTGGATACAGGCAGGAAGAACTTCGGATTTAGCCAGGAGCCCTCAGCAAGTAAGAGGCAGGCTAGGAGAGCCCAGGTGGCATATATCCCGTCCTCCCCCCGTCCCCGACCTGCCTGGTCCAGCCCTGCCCTCCCTCTTGCAGGAGCAACGGTTTGGCCTCTGCCACAAGCCCTGGGAGCAGGTGAGTCAAGGCTGCCCCCTAGTCCCCACCCCCAGCCCTCTGGAATCCTTCTGTTCTCAACCCTTTGCCTCCTTCCCTAACTCAGGACGCTCCACTCCCACCCAGGCACTGATTTCTTTGTAAAGGTTCCATAGTCCTTGCTCAGAAACCGTTTTGTCTGTCTGAGTAAAGTCTGAAGTAGGGGATCTGAAGGCCACTCCAGTGTTCTTGCCTGGAAAATCCCATGGACAGAGGAACCTGGCCAGCTACAGTCCATGGGGTCGCACAGATTCAGACACAGCTGATCACACACACACCCCACACACACTGAAGGCCTATAAGGAGACAAGCCAGCCCCCAGCAAAGGCCACGTCTGGTGGCCACTCCACCCTAGCGGGGGTAGTTTGTTTTTCCTTTTAGGACTGGAGGGGTGTCCGCAGAGATTTATTTGGGTGGTTGAGATTCAGAAAAAGGGTTGAGAGAAAATCGCTTAGTTGCCTGTCACATAAAATGAGAACAGAAAAAATACTGGACAGTAAATTTAAAACAAATAAGGAGAAATATTTCTTGGTGTTGTGCAGAGCCAGTGCAGTGGGGGAGAGGATTTGGCCCCTCCCCAGAAATAAGTAATAGGACCACATTTCTTTTCTTTCTTTCTTTTTGAACAGCAGCATGATTTTATGACCAAAGACAAATGTGCTATGTGTGGTTTGGTCAAAAAAAGGATATGAATCGCCACACATACCCCAGGGTAGGAAACGTCCCTCTGCCGAGTCCAGCTGTGGCCATGCTAGGAGAATGGGACAGAGGAAGGCAGTGATAATCCAGAAAGTTCCTTGAAGGGACCCAGGGCTTAATTCAGTTGTGTGGTTAATTATTTATTGGGCATCTGCTTGATGTCAGGGGATACTGAAATAGAAAGAACGCTGGATTGGGTATCAGGTGGGTTCTATGAATAGTCCTTCCTCTGCCACTAAGTAGCTATGTGGTTTGGGGCAAGTCACTTCACCTCTCTGGGCCTCAGTTTCTCCATCTGTAAAATAGTGGGTCATCCTGTCTACCTTAAGGGTGTGGTGAGACTCAAATGAGAGAATGTACTGGTCGGTGTTTTTTGTAAATTTCCTCCATAAGGCTAACATGTCTAGCATTTGAGCAGGATCTTCTGAGTCCCTTCTCTTTTAGGGTTTATGTCTTAGCTCTTGAGGCCACATCTAGGTTAGAGGGGCTTCCCTTGAACAGCAGGCAGCTTTCCAAGAGGACAACTCAAAGACAGGAGCCATAGACACTCCTAGGTTCTGGCTCCTTCCCTGCCTCCCCATCCCCAAGGGAGAGACCCGTTTTCCTCCTTCCCTGATCATCTCGTTTCTGTCCCCACCACATTCAGTCCCTAAGGTGAAGGTGAAGGTGAACTCGCTCAGTCGTGTCCGACTCTTTGCGACCCCGAGGACTGTAACCTACTAGGCTTCTCCGTCCATGGGATTCTCCAGGCAAGAATACTGGAGTGGATTGCCATTTCCTTCTCCACATTCAGTCCCTAAGAGAGGTATTTAATGGGGTTATATGGTGGCTGTTTTCCTAAACAACAGGAGGACCTGTTTTATTTCACGCTTCCCATCCTCTGCCCCAGATCCACAGCACCCAAGAGAACCCCAGAATTTGCACAAGTACCCAGATACTGATTAAGGGTCCTCATTCTCAATCCTGATCGCACGTTAGAATCGGCCTGGGGTCCACTCTGACCCCCGGTTGTCATTTAGTTGTCTGGGGTAGGG
The DNA here is from genome assembly GCA_006410635.1 of Cephalophus harveyi. Taxonomy (NCBI): domain Eukaryota; kingdom Metazoa; phylum Chordata; class Mammalia; order Artiodactyla; family Bovidae; genus Cephalophus; species Cephalophus harveyi. Next base: position 211,787 of record SJYT01007577.1, on the reverse strand, counting down.
ACCAGGCGTGAGCATGGGCCAGCGCACAGCAGAGCCGAGAGTCAGAGCTGCAGTATCCCTCAGGCCCAGCCTTTCTCAGCAATACATCTATGCCCTGCCACAAGTATAAATTTCACTCCCAAAAAGAGACAAAAAACAAAAGCAAAGCCTCAGTCTTTTATATGCACTGCGATTTTTGTGTGCTTCTCAACTGTGTATTATTGAACTTCTCCAAGCCTCAGTTTCCTCATCCATAAAACAGGATAATAATACTAACTGTCTCATTAGGTAATGGTGAGACTTAATTATCTCAATAAAATAATTAATGCCTGGCATGTATTAATAATAAGTGCTCCATATATTAGCTATTGTTATCACCATGATTTTTTTTCCCCAAATCACCACCAATATATTTATTTGAAGGAGAAAGGGTAAAATCATGTCAAGAACTTTTAAACCAGATAGGATTAGGGACAATGATCTGCCTAACTTCTGGGTGTTCACAACTGCACAGGTAACTAGAGCATGTGAGGCGACACCAATTAAACCAAAGAGCACTTGCTGGGAGGATGCATTCTGAGCAGTCATGTGATTTCCCATTCGGAAGGTGCTGCCTTCATATCAGAAAAGCAGTGCTGAGGAAAATGAAGACAGAGCCTCCCGGAACGCAGTATCCTCCTAGCACAGGCCAGGACATGATAGTGACCTGGTGAGAAAGAATCTCACCCTATTTGCAGAGCAAAAGAGCAGTGCTCCTAGCTGAGCTGCAGAGTGAAAGCTGGGGGTGGAATCTGACCGCACGATCCTTTCCCCTCCAACCTGGGCCTCCACAAACCACTCTGATCCCCTGCACAAGGCAGACTCAGCAAATCTGGGAAGTTAGGAGGATTCTTCCCAGTTCCCCAACCCCATTCCACTGTATCCAGGTCCCAGGGCACAGAGCCAGCCTCTCTGGACCCCACTTCTGGATGGACACATGGTAAACATGGGACAGAAGCCCAGCTGGGCTGGGACCCGTCTGCTCGGCTGCCGTTGTCCCATAGGCACTCCAGGATCGGCCTCACCCAAGGTGGTCAGGCTGAGACAGAGCAGTTATTTAGGTCATTCCAGTTGCTCCAGGGCAAAACACAACCGGGCAAGAAAGAAGGCTGGCGCTTCAGAAGCGCTGACCCTGCACAGTCAAGTCCTTCCTGCCGTGGATCCGGGATTAGAACACAAGGAGCAAGGGAGACCCAGTGTGTGACCTGCGATTGCTCACCACCATGAGATTGCCTGCCCACAGGCTCACTCCAATCTCCATGACTAACTTGGTGTAGGTCCGGATGGTCAGGGTCGGCCTGAACTGGGAGCCTGGATTCTAGGTGTTCCCCAGCCTCCCTTTCTCATTATACCGTCGTCCATCTGGTAGGCACTGGCGAGGTGGGCCAACAGCATGATCAACTGGAGCCTTCCTGCCAGGTAGCACGCGTGAAATGCAAATTAAAATTGCATGAGTGTTGCTAAAAGAGCTCTCTAAAACTGAGCCAGGAGACCATTAAGAAAGTATGACTTATGAACATCTCAGCCTGGATGGAATCTGATTTTTTGACCCAGTGATGTCACCCAGAATACCTGCCAGAAATTCGAGATCCTTACTAGACCCTTCGGAGAAGGCAATGGCACCCCACTCCAGTACTCTTGCCTGGAAAATCCCATGGACGGAGGAGCCTGGTGGGCTGCAGTCCATGGGGTCGCTGAGTCGGACACGACTGAGCGACTTCACTTTCACTTCTCACTTTCATGCATTGGAGAAGGAAATGGCAACCCACTCCAGTGTTCTTGCCTGGAGAATCCCAGGGACGGGGGAGCCTGGTGGGCTACCGTCTATGGGGTCACACAGAGTCGGACACGACTGAAGTGACTTAGCAGCAGCAGCACTAGACCCTTACCTTAAAATAACTCATGACGATCTATCTACTTATGGAACCCACACTCTAAAACAACTTGCGATTCCTTAAGGACAAATATTTTCAACCTCATGTTCGAGCCAACCACAGTTCTCAGCAGGCAACTCTTAAGAGCCTGGTGGCTTTTTGTCTTCATAAACCGCAGATGCTTTCTCTTCCTTGGAACGCTCTTTCAGGGTTACCTGACTCTGCGTCTCCTGAACTGCAGTACTCAAGACCCCAACCAACAATGACAACAAAATAAAGACTCCAGATAAACTCTTTGCCTATTTGTAGGCTCCTGCAAGATCGGATGCCTGGAACAGGCCCTGTGGGACACCCAGAGGAGGCTCCGAGGGAAGCAGGCCTTGTTGGGGAGGGAGACACAATGTGCAATGTTCACAGGCTGCTGTGACTAAGTGTCAAGAGCCAGCAGACAGTAAGAGCTGTGAATTCAGAGCGAGGCAAAAGCTCCGTGTCCTGCAGCCAAAGGTGAGGCCCACCTAAGGCAGAGAGGCGTATCTCTACACGTGTTGCGTCTAAAAATGGTATGAGTCTTATTAGCCAAAGTGAGCTCGGCATCTCTATGCACCCTTTTGTCATCTTCATAAAGGCCCAGAGTGTGCAAGTTTCACGGCACTGACCATTAACAGAAAGATTCTGGGTCCCCAAAGGCAGCCTGGAGGCACTAGAGTCTGGTTTTTCTGGATGAGATGTATTTGAATTGTGTTGCTTTCTGTCTCCCAGGCAGACCATGAGCTTTCATAAACAGACTGGACAGGACTTATCAACCTGGTCCTGCTGTAGCCCAAATCTACAGACACACACTGATGCCTGTCTCTCCCTCCAGCAAATCCTTTTCAGGAGCAGGGCATCTGTCAAACTCCATCACATCCAATTAGTAAGGATACTTCCCATGTGAATCCCAACATGTACTTTTGAAATGACTTCCTGTACCGGATCAAGTTTGATTCTCATGACAGCCCAGAAGGTGAGCAAGGGGCTGTTACTAGATCCAACTCACCGATTGATAAACTGAGACCAGAGGAGAAGAGTACTTTTCCTGAGTACACCTGCAGGTTAGAGACGAACTGGATGGGACACTGCGTCCCCGATTCCAGGTACGTGTCTAACCTCTCTGCCTGAGGTGCACCTCACCTTTGGTTGCAGGACATAGAACTTTCACCTAGCTCTGAATTCACAGCTGTTACTGTTTGCTGTCTTTTGACACTTAGTCACAGCAGTTTGTGAACTTTTCACACTGTGTCTCCCTCCCCAACAAGGCCTGGAAAGCACAGATGATGCATTTTGATTTCACTTGCTTATTTCCCCTCCTCACCTAGCACCAACGAGGCCACTTAAGAAGAGGAAAGAACGTGAGCCTTAGAGCCAGAAAGCCTAAGGTTTAAATTCTGAATCTGCTTCTTACTAGCTTTGTGGTTTGGGACAGCTTTCTTAACCACGCTGAGCTTCAATTCCTCTATCTGCAAAAGGGGTTTATTAAGACTGACTTCACAGGGGAGTTATGCAAATGAAATGAGATACCAGTGTGTGGGGAAGTGCCCTGTCTGGTGGCATGGTCTCAGGTGAACTTCTCCACCATGATAGAGGCTCTGATGGTACAAGCAGCCGCAGGAGTATACCAGGGCTTCCCACTCCTTCATGTCAAGGTTGGGGACTAAACCGGTTTCCCCAGCTCAAGACTGAGCGACCCCTCTTTCAGAGTATATGAGGATAAAACCAGACAATGCATATATGGAAAATGCCTGGTGTTCAGCAGGAGCTCAATAGTGGGTGGACAGCCTGAGAACTCCTGGCTTCACCAAATGGTGACAAGCTAACTTACATCTGCACGGTGTTCAGCTTAGAGAACTCTTTGCCCTTGAGTTATCTGGTTTAATCCTCAGAACAACTCTGTATGATATGGGAAGAATGATGCCACTTCTATTCAGATGAGGAAATTGAGTCTCAGAAAGATCACTCAGCTAAAGAGTTCCCAAGTTTTATCTGATGCAAAGTCTCTCTCTGGATGCTTCTGGAGTTTCTCTCTTCTAGAGAGCTTCCCACCTTTTATAAGAATTTCTTCTCTGATACCCCTAGACTCTGCTTGAATATCTCAGGTGACAGAAAGCTCAGTTCAGTTCAGTCGCTCAGTCGTGTCCGGCTCTTTGCAACCCCATGAATTGCAGCACGCCAGGCCTCCCTGTCCATCACCATCTCCCGGAGGCCACTCAGACTCATGTCCATCAAGTCAGTGATGCCATCCACCCATCTCATCCTCTGTTGTCCCCTTCTCCTCCTGCCCTCAATCCCTCCCAGCATCAGAGTCTTTTCCAATGAGTCAACTCTTCGCATGAGGTGGCCAAAGTACTGGAGTTTCAGCTTTAGCATCATTCCTTCCAAAGAAATACCAGGGCTGATCTCCTTCAGAATGGACAGGTTGGATCTCCTTGCAGTCCAAGGGACTCTCAAGAGTCTTCTCCAACACCACAGTTCAAAAGCATCAATTCTTCGGCGCTCAGCTTTCTTCACAGTCCAACTCTCACATCCATACATGACCACTGGAAAAACCATAGCCTTGACTAGACGGACCTTTGTTGGCAAAGTAATGTCTCTGCTTTTGAATATGCTATCTAGGTTGGTCATAACTTTTCTTCCAAGGAGTAAGCGTCTTTTAATTTCATGGCTGCAGTCACCACCTGCATTGATTTTGGAGCCCAGAAAAATAAAGTCTGACACTGTTTCCACTGTTTCCCCATCTATTTCCCATGAAGTGATGGGACCACATGCCATGATCTTCGTTTTCTGAATGTTGAGCTTTAAGCCAGCTTTTTCACTCTCCACTTTCACTTTCATCAAGAGGCTTTTTAGCTCCTCTTCACTTTCTGCCATAAGGGTGGTGTCATCTCCATATCTGAGGTTATTGAGATTTCTCCCGGCAATCTTGATTCCAGCTTGTGCTTCTTCCAGCCCAGCATTTCTCATGATGTACTCTGCATATAAGTTAAATAAGCAGGGTGACAATATACAGCCTTGACATACTCCTTTTCCTATTTGGAACCTCTCAGCACCCATCAATTACTTGCGGAGAGCCCAAATTTTCAGAGCTTTAAAAAAATAGCTTTGGTCCTAGATCTACTTCCAAAAGCACAAAGAACACAAATTCTCCGACATTTATAGAGACTGTAAAATCCCACCCATGTCCAGATTGTCTCCCCCTTAATAAGGAGCACTTTAACATCACAGCAAGAACAAGCCCTCTGAAGGCAGACAACTTGAGTTCGAATCCTGGCTCTGCTGTTTAACTAGCTGTATGAATGTGGGATAATCACAGCTACCTCCCAGGGTGTGTGAGGTAAGTGGGAGGGGCTGGTGAGCTCTCAGTAGGACCTCGTGGTATTGATTCTGATAGCCTACAGTTCAGGTGGGAGCTGACAGCTTGCAAGCCTCCTGGACTCCTTCTGCCACTCCAACCTTGAGCTCAGGGTCTGGCTGCTGCCCAGCTGCACCTCCAGACTCAGATGCAACTGGTGATGACTGCAGGCTAAGAATTTAGAAAACAGGAAGCTATGTGTGTTCAGGAAGCAGTGGCAGCGGTGATGGGCTGCCTGTGCTGGGTGATGCCCAGCCCGTCCACCGCAGCACCTTCGGCATCCAGACCTCCCCCTCCGGGGAGTGGCTCTTTCATTGAGCAACTAACTTTCACTGCAGCAGGGTAAGTCTAGGCTAGACTCACAGGATGATAGTTGTAACCACTTTTGTGCTACGAAGCACATGTGAGTTTTCCCATTTGATCCTTACAGCAACTATGACTTTACGGCTGGGGAAACTGAGACTCAGAGATGTTTAATAACTTGCCTGCAGTCTAGAGGCAGGGTTAAACCTAGGTCTATCTGAATCCATAATCCAGACACCGTGTGGTCCAGAGCCCTAACCACCAGTTGGTATTGCCCTTGGATGACTTACTGGTCTTCAGGGATGGGGAGAAAGGATCCTCACCAGGCTTTGGAGACCTTCTTTTTCAGAGGATCCAGTAGGTGATATCCTAACTTCACAAATGGCCTTCTTTCTTTGAGAAGGCAGAGGGCTGAACAGGGTTAACAGCTATAGCTGGCCTACTATCAAATGTGAGACCAGTACCCACACTGGCCAGTGCCTAGAGAGGCTGATCCATTTGGGAACATCCTAATCAACTTGACTACATCATTTATTAGTACCAGATAATTTTTAAAAGTTTTACTTTCTATTGGAGTATAGTTGATCAATAATGCCGGGCTAGTTTCAGGGAGTACCATGTAATTTTTTTTAATTGCATTTGATTTTTTGTTGCTGGCTGTGCTGGGTCTCCGGCGCTCTGTGGGCTTGCTCCGGTGGTGAGCGGGGGCTAGTTGCGGTGTGCTGGCTGCTCGTTGCAGTGGCTTTTCTTGCTGCAGAGCACAGGCTCCAGCAGATGTGGCACATGGGCTCAGTGGTGGTGGTGCTCGGGCTTAGTTGTCCTGCGGCACATGAAATCTTCCGGAACCAGAGATTGAGAAAATGTCCCCTGCATTGGCAGGTGGATTCTTAACCATTAGACCAACTTTGTTTCTGTTAAGGGCTGAATTCAGTTCGGTTCAGTCGCTAAGTCGTGTCCGACTCTTTGTGACCCCATGAACCGCAGCACACCAGGCCTCCCTGTCCATCACCAACTCCCGGAGTCCACCCAAACCCATGTCCATCGAGTCAGTGATGCCATCCAACCATCTCATCCTCTGTCATCCCCTTCTCCTCCTGCCCCCAATCTTTCCCAGAATAGGGGTCTTTTCAAATGAGTCAGCTCTTCGCATCAGGTGGCCAAAGTATTGGAGCTTCAGCTTCAACATCAGTCTTTCCAATGAACACCCTCAAAATTCATATGTCCTAACTCCCAGTACCTCAGAATGTGAGTGTATTGGAGGTAGGCAGCCAGCCTAAGTTCTGACTTCTGAGAAATTGTAACGAGGGAGCATATTGCACGTAAGCAAGAACCTAGCACAGTGCCTGACTCATAGTAGGTACTCAAAATGCCACGATAGGCCATTGTTAATAGGCGATGCAGGCATGGTGCTAGGCAGTGAGGAGCAAGCAAAAACACAAATAAATGGTTTCACCGTTGAGCAGGGAGGCGAGCAAGGAAACAGATCTTCCCACCAAGAGAGACACACAGGACGCTGAGGGCAGCCAGGGGAGACGGCGCCTGTGCTCACCAGTGCTCTGGGAGGAAAGCAACGGCAGATCGTGGCCTCCCTTGGCAAGCAGAATCCACATTTCAGCTCTTTCCATTTATTACCCCTTCCCAGTGGCCCCTCAAGGCCAGCAGACAAGCGTCTCATTTTAGTGGACAGCACTTACTCTGTACCAGACAGTTATAAACAAGTTATATATACACACACACACATATATATATACACACACACACACAGAAAGTGCAGTATCTATGTATATGTGTATATATATCTACATATTTTATTGCTATTGTTTAGTCGCTAAGTCATATCTGACCCTTTTGCAACCCCATGAACTGTAAGCTGGGCAGATCTTACTTGCTCCACTTTGCAGATAAAGAGTCTGAAGGTCAGGGAGATGAAGTGACTCCTGAGGTGCCGTGGTGTGCATGTCGCAGAGCCAGGAGGAAGCCTGGAGGAGAGGCCAGGTCTTGCCAGGCCTTTGTTCTTTCACACACAGCCCACAGCCCTCACAGTATGCTCTTGAACATTAGCACCATTTAAAAGAAATCTGCTCTAGAACAAAACCGTCATGTAAAAATTCCAGATGGGATTTTGCCATTTCTTTGAGACTTTCATTTATTGTTAGTCTGCAGATAAACCCTCACAGTATGCAGAGGTATAAGTACATTTTTTACACTTATTGATATTTATTACATCATTATCTGCAGGAGCAAAACAAAAAAAAAGGTAGAAGACAAACAATGTAAATGTCCACCAGCTGGAAACCAGATAAATAAATCTCGGTATATTTATGTAAAGCAGTTCAAATAAGCAAACACAACAGACAGTTCTGTATGTGCTCCTATGGAAAGATCTTCAAGATACTCAGATTAAAAAGCAAGCTCTGGAGTGATGTATACAATATTCGGGTATGAACAAGAAAAGGCGTATTACATAGCCTGCGCGTGTGTGTTCATGAGCAGTCACTCAGTCATGTCCGACTCTGCAAACCCCTGCACTGTAGCCCGCCAGACTTCTCTGTCCACGGGATTCTCCAGGCAAGAATACTGGAGTGGGTCGTCATTTCCTGCTCTAGGGGATCTTCCCGACCCAGGGATCTAACCCTCGGCCCCTGTGTTTCCTGCATTGGCAAGCAGATTCTTTATTGATGCGCCACCTTGGAAACCCAGCTTGCACATGTCTGCTGCTGCTGCTGCTAAGTCGCTTCAGTCGTGTCTGACTCTGTGCGACCCCATAGACGGCAGCCCACCAGGCTCCCCCGTCCCTGGGATTCTCTAGGCAAGAACACTGGAGTGGGTTGCCATTTCCTTCTCCAATGCGTGAAAGTGAAGTCGCTCAGTCATGTCCGACTCTGTGCGACCCCATGGACTGCAGCCCACCAGGCTCCTCCGTCCATGGGATTTTCCAGGCAAGAGTACTGGAATAGGGTGCCATTGCCTTCTCCAGGGGATCTTCCTGACCCAGGGATCAAACCCAGGTCTCCCACACTGCAGGCAGACATCTAAACCTAACCCTCTAAACTACCAGGGAAGTCCACCGCACAATCATAGTTGCTGTTATTATTATCAGTGCTGCAGAAAAGAGATACCTTCATACTCAGGTTCCTCCTTGCCCCATCCTTGACACAAGCACCAGCCCAGCCGTTGAAAGTAGCTCTGACCCACTGCCTCGCTCCCCTTATGCCACTGCCCCCGGGAGTCAGGCACCTAAGAAGCCAAGCAGACTTTGAGGCATCAGGAGCTGCGCTACCAGAATAACCCAAGGGAGACCATCAGACTGAAGGGAGCCAGAGAGGCCATCTTTGAAGCCCTCATCTGCCCCCTGGGAAGGCTCCTACTGACTCCAGGCGATTGAGGCTAACTTTTGCCGGCTTGCACAGCACCCAGAGCAAAAACCTATCTGCTTGACTGACAGCCCCTCCAGCCAAGGAGCTCCCTGAGCCTGGGGCCATGCTCGGCCCACTGGGTAGGCCCTGTGCTCGTCTCCTTTGGCTACACGGTGGTGGGTTGGGGGCAAGTCGCAGGGTGAGGCTGGCCTACCAAGCTTAGCTTCTCCCAGACTGGCGGGAGGAAATGCTATTTTGATTTGGAATTATACACACTTTACGGGGCAGGGTAAATTCTCTGCAATTTTAGAGGCAAGCCTGAGCCTTCATGAGGCCAAGCTCACTGTCCCCTATCTGGGGTCCCTCCTGGAAAGGAGATGGAAAAAAGCAGTGGCAGGCTTCTGGGGCTTCTCCTGAGGTGGTCGTGCTCACTTACCGCTGGGCCCTGGCCACCCAGCAGTGCCAGGGGTGGGCCCTGCCCTCCGCTGTCACAGCCCACCAAGTGCGTTCAGAGGCTGGGCTCTTCCCTCCAACCACACACACCCAAAGCCCAGGTGTGCAGGACCCCAGCCTAAGGTTACCAACCGAATTCATGAAGAATAGCCCTGCCCCAGAGGAAGAGCAGTTCTGGACTCTGTGTGTGTGTGTGTGTGTGTAGGGGTCCTTCCCCTCCGAGGCCAGGGTGGGCTCTGGGCGCTCACCGCCTCTCCGTGCGGTTACTGGGAGCAGCAGCTCCACCCCTGGGCCCACAGCTGTCTCCTAGCTCGAGGTTTCCTGTCGAGCTCAGCCATCCAGGGCCTGGGTTATCACCGGAGATCTCCCTTCTGAACTTGAACTGCTCACACACTCTCAGGCACCCGCCCCCACTTGCGGTCCCTTCCCCCGAACCGCACCGCCCCCGGACTCTGCGGGGAAGTCGGCTGGGCTGGGAACGCTCAGGTGGGGGTGGGGGGGCAACTGGATCCGCTCTGGACCTGGGGGCCGGGGCCGCAGGGGCTGTGTCCGGTCGCCTGGGAGAACTGGCCGAGGGTCACCCTGAGAAGCAGGGACCCGCCAGGCCCTGTGGGGTGAGGAGGTGGGGAGCGCACGCACGGGCCTGGCTCTGGTCTCCGAGAGTGTTGAGCGTGTGTGTCCACAGGCTCTTTGGAGACAGAAGCCTCCCACACAAAGAGCCTCCAGCCTATAAGGTCTGCCCCTACCCCTTTCTCAGAGATCCAGGAGGAAGCAGAGCCCACAGCTGCTTTCCCTTTGGAAACTTGACACAGGGTAAGCAGCCGGTGCTGGATTTTATCCGCCCCTCTGCTGGGGCAGCTCTGTGCGGAGCTCTGGGAATCCACAGGTGGACTGCCCCTGTTGGGGTATGTTCTCTCCCACCCAGCCAAGGAGTGAGGGGCCATGCGGGGAGGGGAGGGCCCCAGGAGGTAGCCCTTGTCAGCTTCTACTGGTTTTCTCTGACATAAGCTAACCAGGTTGCAGGACAGGGTGTTATTCTGACTGAGGACAGAAAAAGTCATTGAGCTAGCTCCTCGGTGAAGAGGGGCTGTTTTACTCCTCTTGACTGGCATCGGAGCCGAAGCTCTCAGCAATGCTTGCCAGTTTGGTCTGGAGCCTGTGTCAGAATCACTCCAGAGGGGCTGAATTAGTCTCTAAAGGAAGATCCAGGGATCTGCATTGTATATGATGCCCCGTGTTCTCTTCTGTGCTTCACTTCAGGCTCTGCTGCTTTCTGGGTTGATCGGGTCTGGAAGATTCTTAGGAATGCATCCAGCCCCATCTGAGCATTTGTGAACAGGCTGCTCCTTGAAGGAGGGCAACCCCAAGGCTCTCTGTCATAGACACAGAGCAACCCTACCAGGACCCCCACACTCTGTCGCTGTTATCAGAGAAACCCGTCTTAGGTTATCTTCGGTGCATCTCATCCCTCACATTTCATTGTGCCGGCGTGTGATCTTACATGCACATCATGCTCTCCCTGACATGGCTGCCTGGAGTTCTGCTTAGTTTAAAATAGACTAACGAGGACAGTCCTGAAATTTCTTTTTATCCTTCTGCTGCTGCTGCGGCTAAGTCGCTTCAGTCGTGTCCGACTCCGTGCGACCCTATGGACACCAGCCCACCAGGCTCCTCTGTCCCTGGGATTCTCCAGGCAAGAATACTGGAGTGGGCTGCCATTTCCTTCTCCCTTTATCCTTTTAGTTCCAGTTTTTCCACATCCGGTCATTTGCTGAGGATCAGCTTGCTGGCTGCTGGGACCTGCCTGGGTAGCTCTCATATCCACCTGTGTCTTGGGAGATTTTGAACAGCTGGCATGAGATGGCATCCTGGTGGCACCAGGAGCTGGGGTGTGCCCCTCACACTGCCCAGCACTGTCTCAGTGTGGGCCTCCGCTCTGGGCACCTGAGTCACAGCTCCTCTGAGCAGTTTAGGGGCCCTGCTGGTTTGCTCAGGGCTGTGTGGAAATAGGATGGGGAGCCTGGGCACCTTGAAGCCTGCTTTCATCCCTGTTGCAGGATTAGTTGGTGAGAGAGAACAAGTCCATTTTTCCAGGACAGACCAGGACAATCCTCAAAGGAAAAATAATGTGGCAGCCAAAATGGAGCTGGCGTCTCACCCTTGAATATTGCCACTGATTTATCCTGTATGGACAAAGGGCGAAAATCACCTACCAACCCTGGAAGATGAGAAGTGCTGTGAGTTGAAGCAGGGAGCCTGGGAATGTAGGAGTAAGTGCAATCTTGTATATAAACAGGCACTCAAGAGTCTTCCAAGATGCTGCCCACAGCTCTCCACCCAGATCCTGCCTTTCCCCTTCCCTCTAGTAATCCTTTTCATGCCTTTCCCAGCTCTCTTGTTCCTCTCAAGCTCCCTTTCCAGAAAGCTCCAGCCCACACCAGCTTCCACTGCAGTCTTTATTTTTTTAGTACAAAGAGCACTTTGTTACTCTCACTGCGTCTAAAGGAGTCTTTTCTACTCAGCTAATGCGTGTTACTCAGGGGTAAAGAAAGAGCGGGGCTTCGAGTTCTTTTGATTCTACCATGTAGAAAGCCCAGTGGTAGGCCTCACCAAGACTCAGTCGTTACATAACTGCTTGGATGATTAAGAGGCTGATTGATTGACGGATAACTATTAATGCATAAGGATGAGATGGCTGGATAACATCACCGATTCAATGGACATGAGTTTGAGCAAATTCCAGGAGATAGTGAAGGACAAGGGTAGCCTTGCATGCTGCAGTCCATGCAGTCACAAAGAGTCGGACACAACTGAGCGACTGAACAACAGCAATGATGCATAAGACACGTGAATTTTGCCCCCTACATTTCAAAGGACCTATGAGTGGGAAGAAGCCTGAGAGACTGTCTTTATGGGAGTCTGGGCTAACACCATTATCTAAGGTGGGTGACCTTATGGAAACTTTCCACCCTTGGTTTCTTCACCTCCAAAATAAGGCTGTTCATATAACAATCACTATGGTTCCCTCCAGCTGTGATCCGTGTTCAAGCTAGTCATTAGGAAAAAAACTACTCAAGATTTCTTAATGAGCAGATGTCACAAAGTGTCAGATTTCCTCCTTCTCTGGTGTCCTGGCACGAGCATGGCTAAGTAGGATGGAATGCGCTAGCCCCTGAGCCTGCAAAGGAGAGAGACTGGCAGGCCTTTTTTCACGAATGGCTTCCAGGCTGTGAACGGCCCCAGGTCCTGCCGTGCAGGACTGCCACCCCGGGCAGCATCCTCAGCATCCTACTGGCCGCTGAGCAAAGAGCAGGCTGAGTCTCACCCAGAAAGGATGAGCCTTCTGGGTGGACCAGTCAGTGGCTTCCAAGAAGACTACTCAGCTCATCCTTCCATTAAACTGTCCAGCTAAAAACTTTTACTCATTTTTCCAGACTCAGATCAAATGTTACCTCCCCTGGGAAAGCTGTGCTTCCTTCAGGCAGAACTAATCTCCCTTCAGTGGTCACCTGTGTTATTCTACGGGGTGCCAGAAAAATCAGGAATCATGAGTTAAACTCATTGTTAAACAAAATTTTAGTTACATTTTTCAAAAAGATAGATTTCATATGTTTTCCTTCAACTTTCAGATATCTATTCAGGTAAAGTATTTCTAAACTGAAGAAATGGATCCAATTGTTAATTTTGTTTTTAAAAGATACAAGCAATACAAGAGTGTTTTGGACACTCTGTAGTGTACTTCTTGTGCTTTTTTTTTCAACATTGACAACTGCCCTCATTGCTTTAAACTTAGAAGGATTTCCTGATAAGTTGTTGGGAAGTTGAAGTAAATCATATTGAGCACATTGTTTGAAAATGTTGTTACCATTCTGTTTAAAAATAAGTTTGTGATAATATTTCTGACTTATCAGACAGTGTAGCTTTTGATACATGTTCACTAAAGATTTGTGGAGAAGGCAATGGCAACCCACTCCAGTACTCTTGCCTGGAGAATCCCATGGACGGAGGAGCCTGGTGGGCTGCCGTCTATGGGGTCGCACAGAGTCGGACACGACTGAAGTGACTTAGCAGCAGCAGCGCTAAAGATTTGATGACAGTCTGTCTTAAAAATTAAACTCCACAAAAATATATTTTATTCTTTTTTATATTTCTTTCTCTGCAATCCCTAGCTAATGCCTGCACAAAGTAAGTGATCCTAAGTGTGTGATGAAGAAATAAATGATAAATTCCACCTGGATTCACCCCTACCCTTGCTCTCAAGCTGAGCCCAGAGTGGGCTGCCTCTCTCAATTCTGTGTTTTCAACTCTCTCTCCCTAATCTCCGAAAGCTTGACAAGAAGAAATAAGATTATTTTATGTCTTTATGTCTCAGATGTTCAAAAGAAATGTGAGTGGGTGTGTGTAGCAGTGTGCAGGAAAAGCCCAGCATCTTAGCTCGGGGAGAGTTATTTCTGAGTTCCTGAGGCTGGGAACTGGGTGGGCACTGGGGTCACCCGAGGGAAGGGCAGGTGCATTCCCAAGCCTTTTATGCAGGCTCTGTGTGGGGAGAGCTGGAGCGGGGAGCTGACTGATTGAAGCCCAGCCAGAGCTGGAAGGCTTTCCTGGAGGTGTGTTTGTCAGTTTGGCAACCCTTGTGCGCCGAGCCCACGCCCCGTGAGCACTCGCCTGTGACGTACTTCATTCTCATGGATCAAAGGCCCTGCAAAGCCTGATGCCCCTGCAGCTGCTGGGGACGTGGGCGATTGTGGGCTGAGAGTCAGCCTGCAGGCCTGCCACCTCTCATCACGGCTCTCTCCCATGAGGGGGAATTCACCCCACGGCTTCCAAACCAGCCTCCACCCTCCCTCTTCTCTGGTGGAGGCAACGTGGGACAGGGGGAGCCTGGCATGTCACCTCCTCTCTTGCTATCTCAATTACCCCATAATTTGGGTTCTCAGGATGTCTCACCAGGACAACCAGAAATCAATGAGGTCTTCTACCAGAGCCTGGGACACTTGCAGCACCCTGTGACCACTCATATTTAATTCTCAGTCTAGATTTATAAGCAGGCTTCCTGAATGACTCAGATGGTAAAGAATCTGCTTGCAATGTGGGAGATCAGGGTTCATTCCCTGAATCAGGAAAATCCCCTGGAGAGAGAAATGGCTACCGACTCCTGTATCTGGCATGGAGAATCCTATGGAGAGGGGAGCCTAGGGTTGCGAGAATCAGACAGGACTGAGAGACCACACTAGATTTATAAGCATATACACAGAGGTGCAGATATCACTATAGAGAAGTAAAGGAAGAAAAGTCCCAAAAGTGTTCTCAGTGCTTTCATTTCTGATTTTGAAATTATAGATGATTTAAATCTTTTTTATGCCTTTTCCAAGTTCTACAGTATATTATATGAGAATATAGAGTTTTTAAATAAGAAAGAAAGTGAAAGGGAAGTCGCTCAGTCGTACCCGACTCTTTGCGACCCCATGGATAGTAGCCTGCCCCAAGCTCCTCCATCCATGGGATTTTCAAAGCAAGAGTACTGGAGTGGGTTGCCATTTCCTTTCTCCAGGGAATCTTCCCAACCCAGGGATCGAACCCAGGTCTCTCACATTGTAGACAGACGCTTTACCATCTGAGCCAATAAGAGAAGACAGTAAAATACATTTTTAATGCCTTTTATTAGCCTTCTCCACTCCTTAGATGTGCTTTAGATCAATGAATGTCTAAATTACTCCGCTTTCTTCACATACATGTGTAGACAGGAGGGAGGTAGCTGATGGGATGCTGGAGTGAAAGGCTGGTTCCAGTCAATTCACAGAGTAGCAGAAGCCCGCAGAAGAAGTGGGACAGTTAACATGGTGTAACGCACGCAGGACTTGCTGCCATCACAGGCCCGTCCGTGCTGACTGCAGCCTTCTCCCCGCCTGGCTCTCTTCAGGCCCAGGAGGCAGATGGGAACTGTCCGCTAGTGCTGTTCAGGGGCTGGCATTCCCCTCTCACATCCCGGGACAAGGACCAGGCTGGGGTTTTGGGTTACTCTTGGGTCACAGGTCAACTTTCCTGGAATCCCTCCCAAAACACAGCTCACAGGAGAGGCCCTGAGTCTGGCTGTGCAGCTGGACCGGTGTGGTTTAGGGAACAAAACCTGAGCGATGGGGTGGGAAGCTGGAAAAAATGATGTCCCTTGGGTATCCGAACAGGCAGATAGTGTCTGCATGTATGAATGCCTATGTCTCCACACATAAGGGCACCCCACTCCAGTACTCTTGCCTGGGAAATCCCATGGACGGAGGAACCTGGTGGGCTGCAGTCCATGGGGACACGACTGAGTGACTTCACTTTCACTTTTCACTTTCATGCATTGGAGAAGGAAATGGCAACCCACTCCAGTGTTCTTGCCTGGAGAATCCCAGGGACGGGGGAGCCTGGTGGGCTACCGTCTATGGGGTCGCACAGAGTCAGACACGACTGAAGCGATTTAGCAGCAGCAGCAGCAGCACACACATAAGAAAGAGCCCATGAGAGAAGGCATGCCTCGTGTCTCAAAAGTGTCTAAACCAGGAGAGGTGGTTAAGTATTCCTTTGGGCTAGAAGCAATGCCTGGCAGGAGGGTTTGACAGAACACTCTAGGCTCATTTACAGAGAAGAGGCACCCGGGCTGTTCCCCACCATGGCTTCTCTCTGTGGGAAGAATGTGACAGCAAGGAGAAGGCGGTCAGACCAAGCCTGTCACTCCTGGAAAGGGCCCTCCTTGGCTGGGGACTGCAGCCCCCAGCCTTGCTCCTGATCCCCCTCCCGTGCCTGTCTTCAGGCTGGCGCGGCTCCTCCCTCTGGGTTTCCTCTTGAGGGTCTCCTCCCAGCGCTCCCCGCAGGTCCCCCTTTCAGCTTTCTGCCGCCCACCTCTACTCCACCTCTCGTCTGTCACCAGATGGCCCCTTCCTGAGGCGGCGTCAGTCCCTGTCACCTCACACAGACGTGGGTGACACGCTGCCAGCAGCCCTAGCCCTGAGAACTTGGGGACGCTCCTTTGGGCTGATCCAGCTTTCTGGAGGCTGGACAGTCGCCCGGCCATCCTGGCGACCCTTCCTCGCCTCTTATGTGGCTTTCCATGAACTGCTCGGCCCTGGGTAGCATGGAAGTCACACTGTCCACTCTGGTACAGGAAGCATCCAGGGAATTGCAGTCAGGACTGCAGGGTGTCCTATGACCAGGGGCAGCAAACCCTTCTTAATCTCCAGCCAGGCCAGGTACAGACGGCAAACTCAGAAACCCACAGTCCTATCGGCTGTCATTAGCACACCAGGATGCGCCCAACTAGTACTGCTCGTCCCCGCCTCCCATCTGACTTCACATGTCCAAAACCCTGGAAGCAGAGACCGGAAAAAGTCATCTTTTTTTTTTTTTAAGGAGAAGGGGGCAGGGTGGGTAGTACACATTCACTTATTCACACACACAAAAATAAAAGGTCTTTCATGGAGATAGTCTGCTGGGATATTTAGAATCTAGGATGGTAACTTGGCATCTCTTTTCTCTTGATCCTGCATTTTAGCCTCCAATTTAGTGGGATCTTGAAATAGCACTAATCATTGGTGAACATTAAGTTCAAAGAGTCATTATTTTTTTGGAACATCAGACATTTAAACTGAAAATTATTGACCCCATTGAAGTGAGTGCTTGAAATTTGATCTGAATCTGCATCAATTTATTTCCTAAAATTATTAAATTAAGGAGAATGTCACCCTATTGCCTGAATTTAAACCAGTGATTCATTTCAGCTAAAGAAGCTTCCTTTTCCAGGAATGCTATGTCCTATAAATTAAAGGGGGATGGTCAGAGAAATGGTGAAGAAGAAAAGGTTTCTTTGCTTATTTGTTTGTTTGTAACATTTTGGTTCCTGACTTAAGAAGAAAACCACCCTGGAGATGACCTTCTCATTCTATCACCCCTAGAACAACAAAACACCTCCAGAAATCCTGATACTGCTAATAAGGCACATTCCTTTTATGATTGCCTTCAAAAGAATCCCCTGTAGCTGGATAGTTGTATCTTTGGTTATGCACTTTCTCCAGAGCGTATCAATTGTAGCTGATAGCAATTGTCTTTTCACTGGGCGGTAATAAAACTGCTTTTACATTCTCTTCCTTTGAGAAGCTTAATTTATAAATGAAAATAATAATAAGTTTATAGTTATTCCCCCCAGCAGGAGCCAGTCTCCTTGAACAAAACCACCCCAAGATTGCAACCACACAGGATGAAGTCAGTTTTTCTGAATACCCAATTTATGTCAGTTTTTCTGAATTCCCAATTTATGCATTCTCAGAAGGCAGCTAATTTATTTCCCCGCGTGTATTTGGGCTTTTCACAAACACTTAGCACCAAATACAGAAGCTGCCTCCCTGCTGCATGGAGTGTAGGGAATTCCTAAGTACCCCTGTTTTTCTTCAGCTGAGGAGGAATTTAGCTCCATATCTTAACAACTCTGGGGTGGCTCTCCCTAAGAATAGCTCAGAAATAGTCCTGTTAGTAAACTTCCTGGGAGAAGTGGCTGTTAGGACCAGCTGCCTCCTGCTACGGGCAAGGGTGCTTTCTCCTGAAGCAGGGCACAAATACCTTGAACTCCCCCAAGCTGATTTTCTCAGCCCCTCGTCCTTTTCCTGAAAGCAGAAAGCTGGGCAAGCAGGAAGCTGGGTGAGTGAAGAAGATGGAGAAGAAAGGGACGAATTTTGCCTGCAGTTTTCTACCTTGAAATCACTGAAATTGGAAGGTGACACCGCTGACCCAAAACTTTCATTATCTTTGTTTTAAAAGCAAACATTTTAAAATTAATGTAAGAATAAAGCAAAAAGAAAGATTAAGAGAAATACAGTTACTGGAAAAGTTCAAAGATTGCAATATGTATCTGCAGTGTGTGTTCTGTTAACAAAAGACGATGCCTATTACTTTAGAGCTACATTGTATTAATTTCTGGAGAAGGAAATGGCAACCCACTCCTGTATTCTTGCCTGAAGAATCCAATGGACAGTGGAGCCTGGCTGGCTACAGTCCATCGGATCACAAAGAGTCAGACACGACTGAAGCGACTTAGCACAGCACAGTAGAGCCCAGTGTTAATTCATTTTTCTTTTCTCTCTCTCCCTCTGTCCTTCTCTCCCTCTGGCTCTCTCTCTTCCTGTCTTTTACTTCCTTTTTAAATTAATATTGCTGTCTCTTGCTTTTCTCTTTTCTCCTCTTCTACCTCCCCCCTTCAGTCTCCCTTTCCATATATTCCCCCTTCTCCCTCCCTCCATCCATCGCTCCCTTCCTCCTGTCCTTCCTTCCTCCCTTCCCTTCCAAAAACCTGTCCCGAGGTGGAACGTGTTTACAAGCCTCATATACAGAGTTTCTGTAAGCCTCCTCACTCCATCTACCACGCCAACCTCCTGGGGCTGATCAGCCCCTCCTAACTCAGCAGATGCTGAGGCTGAAATCAACCAGCAGGCAGACTCCTCTCCTCTTCCTTTCCCCTTCCCGTAGTGTTTCTCCCGCTCGTTATAGGTGAGCAACAGGGAAGTGATAGCATTGGTTTCCCTGAAATATTTCAGGGAACATTTTATTTCACAGCGAGAATTATTTATCTAGCCCAGACTGCCAGAAAATTCTGAGCATCTAGTCATTTGGAGGTCATTGATGACTGGTCATGCCCTGTCCATATTTCTCTGGCTACAGTTGAAGCAGTTCTTTGAGCAGTCAACTGGGTAATATTAACTCCCTTTCCTTCTTCTCTGCTAATTTGAGTTCAGATGATACATAGCCAGGCACAAACACACTCCTGACAGCAGTCGCCAGGGAATATTGCTTTTTTGGACTTTGACACCAGCTCCAACTCTGAGTGGAATTTAAGTGATATTTACTGCATAGAAATTCCTCTTTGGAGCCCAACTCTTCTGGCTTAGGGTGCTGACAACACATTAGATTTATTCTAGCTTCAACCAGCCCAAGACTCAAACTTAATTAACTTCACTGGGGGCTCAGGCTGCAGCTTTGGGGTTTGTGGCTCAGCACAGATCTCATGATTGGTACCAATCATGGCATTTAGAGAACCTCAAATCAAACAAATTCACAAAGAAAACAACCCGCCTTCTTCACACTTTTCTGACCATTTGCCAGGCTAACTTCGACCTCCTTTAGGGAAAAAAAATCAGTTTGTCTTTGGACTGATACAAAGTGCTACGTGATTTTGCGCATTAAAATCCATCTTTATGTTGTACTACTTTAGACTTGTTTTGATGTTAGAATTTGGAACTAATGGTTTGGGGAAATTTTTCATTTAGTGAAGACCTGCAAAATAATTATTCCTCTGCTCTGCTTTTTCCCTGCATTTTCAATCCCAACTTTCCCCCCTGAGTTTTAAGGGTCACCTGTGTTCTATGCTTAGTCGCTCAGTCATGTCTGACTCATTGCGACCCCATGGACTGAAGCCTGATAGGCTCCTCTGTCCATGGAGATTCTCCAAGCAAGAATACTAGAGTGTGCCATGCCCTCCTCAGGGGATCTTCCCAGCCCAGGGATCAAACCCCGGTCTCCTGCATTGCAGGCAGATTCTTTACTGTCTGAACTACAGGGAAGCCCAAGGGTCACCTAAATACTGAAAATAAAGTGTAATTCAGTTTCATTTATGAGAGAAAACATATGTGTATGTATATTTGTACATACATATATATATACACACATAGGTACCTACACGTACGCTGAACAGCAGTTTCCAGAGTGGGGACTGTTAAGTCAAGTGAGCGGTCACGGGGTAGCATGAGCCTGACAGGCTGGAACACCTTGATTAGCGAGTTAGCATATCAATACAAAGGCATCATAAGACCTGGCTCTTGTTCCAAAATTCCAAAATTACTTTATCCAAAAGGATAGCATCCAGGCCAGAACCCAGAGGTGACTGAAGGGTTCTGATGAATGCTCATCATTGAGGTGCATGCTTGCTTTTCAAAATTTGCTGTGGGCTCCAAGCTTGTTAACAAAGTGTTGCCATTTGCTCCTGGCTAATTCTGAGGTGAACATTATCTGATTTTCAGCATCCCTTCATGCAAACACAAAGTCATAAAGTCCCCAGCAGAGGGCCCCAGCCACGAATCACCTATTTTCCACCTTTGTTTACCACCCGAAAACTCCCACATCCCATTTGGAATGGTCAAAGGACATGAATTCTATAGGGGACTTTTCCTTTCAATTAATTCTGTTGCATTGGGTTATTAGTGTCTTCCCGCCTGCTTCTCTCCCTTAGTGACTCAGAAGACAGCACTTGGCAGATAAATAGGAAATGCAATAAATGTTTACATTCCTTCCCCAGGGACCCTGGAGCTGGTTGACACTTGATCTAAACGTCACAAGGACTAAAGAACCCAGACCTGCGTGTTGGGGGCTGGCTGTTGTGAGCAGCCTCTCTGTGCTTGCCCGGTTTTCAGTCACAGTTTGGACCTGTCTTGCAGTTCTGCTTTATTCTTATATTTAAGGGGCTGCCTGTGGAAAAGGAAATGGCAACCCACTCCAGTATTCTTGCCAGGAGAACCCCATGGACAGCAGAGCCTAGCGGGCTACACCCCATGGAGTTGCAGAGAGTCAGACTTGACTTAGTGATTGAGCAAGTGTCTGCCTGTACACCTCCTCAGCACCCTCTGTTCCCACCTCCTAACCCAACTAGATGAAACCCAGCAGAGCTGCTATATCCCAGTGACCTAAGGCCTCTGTCTGCTCGGTTTAATATCCATATGGTACCTCTGTGGGCTATTTCCCACCCTGTACACTTCCTCATTTCAGACATTTGGTAACAAATCGAAATTGCAGGGGCCATATTACATGACACAGTTCTCCAATCCCCTTAATCAATTCATAATTGACTTTTAAATCACTTAGGTGCAAAAGCAAATAATAATATCCCCACTGTTCAGTAGCTAATAAATTCTAACTCATGAAAACTGAGGGAGAAGGCTTAGACCATAAACATTAAATATTTATATAGATATCATACCCGCATAGACATATAAAAACACATACACATTTTAGGCATCACTATTCATTTTTAACTTCTTAGGTGATATCCAATAAGGCAAGATTTCTAGCAAGGAAAAAAAAAATGAAAGGAAGATTTGTTGCTTTGAAATAATTATAAGAAAATACCCCTGTAATATCTATCCTCCTCTCCCAGTAAAAGAAAAAAGAGAATTCAAAAATACTGAATTGACAAAATTATTTTTTCTCTATTGTGTGAAAGGTAAGTTAATATCCACAAAGAACTTAGAGTTCCCACACTTGAAAGATGCTCTATAAATACAAAACATCATTATTATTTTTTATTAATAAATGATATATGTTTATATCATTTATTATTGAACAGAGTCAATTTTTTCATCTGAACCATTTTTCAAACCTCTCACAGTACAGGCCCATCTGATGGGAGCTCTGACATGAAGCCAAAACACCTCTCGCAGACACAGAGAGACTATCAATCAGTTTAATGTAAAGGTTCCTCCAAGTCAGCCTCTTAGAAACCCAGCAGGGCTGTCTCAGC
Source organism: Cephalophus harveyi (assembly GCA_006410635.1). Taxonomy (NCBI): domain Eukaryota; kingdom Metazoa; phylum Chordata; class Mammalia; order Artiodactyla; family Bovidae; genus Cephalophus; species Cephalophus harveyi. The sequence goes on along the minus strand of SJYT01007577.1, from coordinate 189,863 downwards.
TCTGCTTTCCTTCAATTAAGTCAAGCGAATTACACAGAGCTGGGCTCACGCAAGGGAAATGGGTGATCTTTCCCCCCTCACCACTCTGCTCCCAAGCAGGAAAAAAACGAGGTTAGGGCCCTCCTCTCTTCGCAACCCATTTGACACAATGGTAAAGCGTTTGCCTGCAATGCAGGAAATCTGTGTTCACTCCCTAGGTCGGGAAGAAGGGAATGGCCACTCACTCCCGTATTCTTGCCTGGAGAATTCTATGGACAGAGGAGCCTGAATAGGCTACAGTCTGTGGGGTCACAAGGAGCAACCATCACTTCACTTCCAACTTCTCACCTCCCACCTCCCCTGCCAGCCCTGACATGATAGTTGTGTCCACTCCTTGGAATCCTGTGGACCGTAGCCTTCCAGGTTCCTCTGTTCATGGAATTTTCCAGGCAAGAATACTGGAGTGGGTTGCCATTTCCTCCTTCAGGGGATCTTCCCAATCTAAGGATCAAACTCACGTATCATGCATCTTCTGCATTAGCAGGCAGATTCTTTACCATTGCCCCACCTGGGAAGCCCTGCGTTCTGCTTATTGTAACCAACAAATCTGTAGCAGCTAATACCCCTATTCCTGGTCAACTGGTCTCTCCTAGACAGAGCTCCTTCACTTCGCTGATCCATTGTGAATGAAGGGGATTAAAAATAATATAGTCTCTTTTCTTCCAAGTAGTGGAAGGAAGCCGCTCTCTCAAGCACATAAAGGAAGTAAACTGCACTCAAAAACGGAAGTTTCTAAAACTAGAAATAAGTGATCTGCTTTTTAAATAAATCTCTTTAAAATTTTGGCAAGCAGGATTTATCCATTTGCAGAGTTGAACCCACTTGAATAATCCAAATGTTCTGGCTCTAAACAAAGGCCCATTGGACTAATTGGAAAATGGAGACATACGGTTTTCAGTTGTACAATTCAGTTGCACATTTACTCAAGAGGATTCACTGAAGAAGGGGATCGACTCTCGGCCTGGCCTCCAGTACTGGCTGACTTCCCAGTGTGCTGAAGTGGCTACTGTTGATGTTGATACAATTAAGATGGCCCTGAGGGGCTGCCGTCTATGGGGTCGCACAGAGTCGGACACGACTGAAGCGACTTAGCAGCAGCACCAAGCATTGTATCAGCGTTTTTTAATCTGGCATTTTTTTGTTAGCCAAACATAATTTTGTTCTCAAGAATGATGCCACTACTGGAGAACTGGGCCTGAAAAACCAGGGAGATGAAGAAAAGGGTACAGGCAAATGATCTGAGGTTTTAGAATAAATCAGTCCCCGGAGTTCATTTGTTTGTTCCTAGTCATTGCAGAAATGTTTCTAAGAGCCTGCTGTGAGCACCGTGGTGGTCACAGGGGCCCTGCTGCTTTTGCTGATGCCCCCCAGATGTCTTGGAGAGAATAAGGGTCTTCTCTAATCTGCTTAAACTCACTCCTTTTGTGATCTCATCATTCATTCTCAGAGCATTAAAATCCCACCCATGTGCTGTTGACTGGAGCATTTGTATCTGCAACACTGACTCTCCCCTGAAATCCAGACTTGAGCATCCATTTGGAAATCTAATGAAGTGTTAGTTCAGCTCTAATAGGACCTCCTGCCCCAAACCTGCTCTTTCTCTGGTAATTGAGTAAATGTTAGGATGAATTTGATTTTTCAATTCAAAAGTGAAATATTTATTTTTATATTCTTTATAACTTTTCTGGTAACAGGAGTAGAAATGTTAAGTATAGGAAAATTAGAAAATATAGAATTAGATGAAAAAGAAAATAAAAATTACCCATAATTCTATCACTCAAACATAATTACTATTAACATATTGCTGCTAAGTCACTTTAGTCGTGTCCGACTCTGTGCGACCCCATAGACGGCAGCCCACCAGGCTCCCCTGTCCCTGGGATTCTCCAAGCAAGAACACTGGAGTGGGTTGCCATTTCCTTCTCCAATGCATGAAAGTGAAAAATGAAAGTGAAGTCGCTCAGTCGTGTCCGACTCTTAGCGACCCCATGGACTGCAGCCCACCAGGCTCCTCCATCCATGGGATTCTCCAGGCAAGAGTACTGGAGTGGGGTGCCATTGCCTTCTCCGATTAACATATTGCAATATTTTAAAATGCTTATTCTAATGTATTTTTTCATAACCTTAGGGGTTTTGTTTGATTCTACTTAGGATTATATTTTTAATTTTTTTTTTTTTTTACTATTTTTGTTATACACAATTATTTAGCCACTCTGCCTATTGTTAGAAATTAGGTTATTGTTGATATGTATTATAAATAGTGTTGTAATACACATCCTTAAACATAGATGATAAATTAATAAATAAAAATTCCTCTGATTACATCTTAAGAAATAAATTAAGACACAGGAAAATGCAGCCAACAAGATAAATTTTTTGGAGCTCTTTAAACTTAGAACTGAATTACTTTTCAGAAAGATGGTGTCAGTTTACCCTGAACAGTTTTTGGAAGGCTCCAATTTATTGTAGTCTCACCGACACTGGGTATTACCATTAAACAAAAACCGAAACAGCCTACCGGTAAGGAAAAAACAGACTCTAATTTTACATTTTGCATTTCTTTGATTATTAGTAATGTTGAATATTTTTTCATGCATTTTCTTTGTGTGTCTCTCATTTTATGACTTGTGAGATGATGGCTTTTGCTTGCTTGCTTTCATTTTTTGTTTTTTTCGATGTGCTTTCTTTAGTGTTAGCCGCTCAGTCGTGTCCGACTCTCTGCAACCCCATGGACTGTAGCCTGCCAGGCTTCTCTGTCCATGGAACTCTCCAGGCAAGAATACTCGAGTGGGTTGCCATTCCCTTCTACAGGGGGTCTTCCCAACCAAGGGACTGAATTCAGGTCTCCCACACTGTAGGCAGATTCTTTATCATCTTAGCTGCTGGGGTTTCTTGATTTATTTCAAAAAGTATGTTACCTACTGGGGATATTCACAATTTTCCTATTATACTTATTGCAAATATTTTTCTACTTTGTCATCTACTTTTCATTTTGTGTCTTTCACACATATAAATCGCAATTTAAATCACCAATTTTTTTGCTTTTAGTCATATGCTTAGAAAATGTTTGCTCATTTTGAGATCAAATATATTTTCACTTATATTTTCCTGAAAGTACTATTTTCAATGTTATTCTGAGAAACACTCACAATAAAAAACTTAGGAAGTGTTCTATGCAGCAGCCCAGATTGGCAGAATTATACCCCTTACTAAGTGTGGCTATACACACTATACACACAGTGTGTATACAAGGCAAAAAGCAAGTCTAACAAAAACTGGCTTTATCTGTTGAGATGCAGCAAAATTAAGGAAAAATTGTGGACTTAGGTCAAGGAGGCATAACAATAGAGCCAAGATCACTGTTTTACAGCCGGATTAGAAAAGATGTACCTGTACTTCTACTAGGATTTTGCCGCCACTAAAATTGGGTCCTCACAATTTTACTTTTATTAACTCCAAATTAACTTTCATATTTAATTCATCATTTTTTTAAATTAAAATAAAAATCAAAGGAGGCAGAGGTGTGTGTAGGAAATGTTTTAAATATATATTCGTAAATGAGACTGCTGCCCATCTTGTGTCTCATCACGCCCCTCCCATGTACTACAGCTGCTAGACAGGCTTGGGTGACCCCCTAGCCTACAACTTTCCTGTCCTGTTGGCCTGGTTCACGCCCTGTGCAGCCTGGCACGCAGGGTCGTGGACACATATTGATACTTACAAACCCTCCTCTCTGGACCCTGCTGTCTGGCCTCCCTGGCAAGTCTGCCTGTGGGGTCTTTACCCTACAGCCCCAATATTCTATAGATCAAGGCTGGAAAGCTGGACTCCTCAGGTGTCTGCTACCATTTCTTTTCTTAAGTTGCACACGCATACACACACACCCATAGTCTTACAGAGAAATCAATTCTGAGACCTCTACTTGAAACACAATATTTCCGTATCAGACTCGCTAATAGAGTCTCCGGGTAGTCCTGTCCTCTGAAATGACCAGCCTCCCCTGGAGCCTCCACCCACTACCCTCAGGAGCAAGCCTGGCTTCTTCCTCTGCAGGCTAGCCACTCTGGGTCTTTCTATCATGCAGCTTCTATCTGAGAGCAGTTTCAACCTGGATATTGTTTTGAAAACAAATGCAGTTGCTTCCTGTCTAGTTTCGGTTTCCCAGCAGGTATGAGGATCATTCTGTCATACCTCCAGGGATTCCCAGAGTTTCTCAGCTTACTTCTCCTTTAACCCCGCCTTGAGGATGAGGAATGACTGTTATCCCCACTGTGTAAAAAGTAGGGGGGAACTGTCCAAGTTCACACAGTTGGTGTGTCCACTGTGAGCCCTGGGTCTTTCTTTCCTCGGCCACAAGCAACTCGATGTTCTCCCTTTGGGTATGGACTCAACCATCAGACAGGAACCCCCAAAACATTCCTGGCTGAGACCTTCTAGGCCTTTGGAGACTCTCACTGGGAACTCTCCCGGCTCCGTGTGGCATTCTGTCACTGGGTGGTTCTGCTCATCACCAGCCTCCTCATCACACCGACCCACGAGGTCTGGTTCTGCCCCTGAAGGTTCACCCGTATGTGCTGTCCTACTTGGTGGCACCTTGCATATCTGAAGGCCGACCTTGGTCAATTCCCCCTTAGTGCTCTGTGCCCTTTTCATAGTACACTTGTCTCTGGAGGGCTCTGCCTGCCCTACACAGCCCCTGCCACCCACCCTTGCAGATTAGATAAAGCTATGTAAACCGGAGGTACCCCACTACCTCCTCCCTAAATGTTCTTCTCTGATTTACTTTCAAGATAAATCTGCCTAAATATAGATAGATAAATAGAGATACTGAACACTCTTACTGCCCTCCTTTCCTTTTCCCCGGTTCTGAGTCTGGGGGTGGGGCAAATGCTGGGGAGGGGGAGCCAGCCTCAAGCAAGTTACTGCCTGGGCCTTTAAAGTCAGATTTTAATCTCTTTTCCCCTCCACCCACCCACCAGCACAATCAACGCATCGCTGAGACACCTGCTTGGGTGGGGGTGGGGGTGCAGCGGCAAGGGGGTAGAGGGTGGCAAAGCCACACTTGCTTGTTGTATAGAGGAAAATTCTGCTCCTGGCTACAGAGTCCAAAAGAGACATCTCTTGGTTACAGTGGATAGGCGCGAAAAAAAAGACTCTTAGGGAAAGACGTCCCAGGTCTGGGTAGGAAATGCACAACATAAATAGGACTCACGACGTCAGTATTGTGGATGATGTCAAAGAGTACTGGACTTGAGTCCAAAAGAACTTTGGAGCCAACCTGAAGAGGTTCCCCTGGCCAACAGTAGAACCACTTAAACATTCATAAGAAAATGACTACAATGGATTAGAACTCTTAAATATGTTTAAGTCCATGCAGTCATCACGACACTAGAAAAACCAACACATCCATTGCTTTCCTTTGCAGGGTACTTGGGCACCAGGGCTTTACTTAATATTTTTTACTTAAAAACCCCATACTTTTGGTTACAAAATGTCTCAAACATACATGCAAATAGAGTAGTGGAGTGAGCCTCCGTACACCTATCATTTGATCAAAAATGCTCAGCCCATGGCTCTTCTTTTCTATATGCTTACCTACTCTCCTCTCCTGGGATTATTTTGAATTCGATCACAAAACTTTGTATCCATCATTTTATGCAAAGATAACAAGTCAGTTAAAATAAGCATTTATTCTGGGTATTTATCAGGGTAACCAAATAGTTAGTGAGGACTTTATAGAAATGTTTCACTAAAGAGATGAAAAAAGAGCTAACTCCTAGTGAAATAGCAGCTCTAAAACTAAGCAGTGATCATCAATGGCTTCTCATATCACCAAAAGGGACATCATGCATCTCCTGATGAAATACACCAAAGCACCTTGAAGTATAATCCCATCAAGCCTCCAAATCCAGCTGCCAGTTTATATATACGTGCGGAAGAAACACGACACCACAAGAATGCAGTCAGCGAAATCCATACTGTGGGAAACTATGGGACAAACAGCCAGCTTCCTCAACAAGAAAGTTCAAGGAAATAAAGAGGGTTGGGAGGACGACGGGGTGTGGGGAAGGGAAGTATAGATATACTAGAGATGAAGCAGCGTATAAGCCAGTTAGGTTCTCATTCAAACACACTGTTATGTTGAAAAAGGAAAAAAAAGCAGATTGGAAAAATGTAAAACCTGAGCATATATTTGACGATCTTAAGGAATTGATAGTAAATTGTGTAGGTGGGATAATGGTATTGTAGTTACCTTTTTAGAAAGTCCCTAACTTTTAGAGATAAATACTGAAACATGTACATACAGTTTATTATGTTATTTTCTCTATGTTTATGTGTGTTTGGAACAGAAAGAGCAACCCTTCCCCCTTCAGAAGTCAGGGGTCTGGTTAGAAGTGAAGCTTCAGAGGTAAGTATAACATAATGGGTTGAAACGGCACGTCTCCCAGGCTGCTGGACTTTGAGATTCTGGTGAGCTTTCCAAGGTGGGCTCTGTTTCTGGAGCTTCTCCGTGCCTCCAGGGTGCCAGGCCCATGGCTAGGCCTTTGAACACCCTGAACCCCTGCTAAGCAGGGGGAAAAAGCAACTCTTTCAGAGGGTATTTGGCTCTGCTCCACTCTACTTAACTGCATACCTAACCCCTCTATTTCCTTCCTTTACCTATAAGATCAGAGCAAAATAACTAAATTTAGAGGGTTGTGATAAGGATAAAATGGCATAATAACTGTGAAGCTGCTGTATAATCAAATTAATAAGTAAGCGAAGTCGCTCAGTCATGTCTGACTCTTTGCGACCCTGTGGACTGTAGCCTACCAGGCTTCTCCGTCCATGGGATTCTCCAGGCAAGAACACTGGAGTGGGTTACCATTTCCTTCTCCAGGGGATCTTCCTGACCCAAGGATCGAACCCGGGTCTCCCGCATTGGAGGCAGCCGCTTTAACCTTTGAGCCACCAGGGAAGATTCCAATCAAATTAATAACTCACAGTAATATAAGAACTAAATATATTGAAGGCTAACTATGTTCCAGCTTTAATTCTAAGAGCTTTACATGCATCATCTCATTCAGTCCTCATCAAGTCCTGTCAGGGGTGTATCTTACTATCCTCATCTCACAGATGGGGAAATCAAAGCCCAAGGATATAAAGGATCAGGGCCAGACTTCTGTGTTTGTTCTTAATGTGCAAAGATGAAGAGGCTGCTGGCCACCCAGATATAATTTGAGGGACAGCAGTAAGTCCTGTCTTGGAAAGTATCTTAGATGAAGGCATGTGCGTCTCTGAAAGGTCTCTGTTCAGTGGAAGGGACCTGAGAGGAGAAACGCAGTAACCTTCCATGCGCTACGAATGCCTTACTATGAAACTTCATCGTGTTATTCTCCCTCCTCTTGCAGGACCCTGAGCGAAATCAAATCAGGGGACATCCAGAGGGCGTTAGGGCATTAAGGCGTTAAGGACAAAGTCCATGATCTTGGGCAGTTTCACCTGGAACCTCAAGTGGTCGTGTCAGGTGATAGACAAACAAAGCTGCCTTGCTTGTTCTCAGACAGACCCGGGGAATGGGTGCCAGGGACTACTACACGTGCCACCTGGGCCGTGGCAGCGCTCAGCCAGAATGACCCTGCCGTGCTGGCCCGCACCCATGCAGACTCCTGCAGACCGGCTCTTGTGACCGCTGGTGCCTTCTTGGGAATTCACAGTGTAAAACTGGGAAGCCACCTGGAGACCACAGGTGCCGCGGGGACAGCCGCCAGCCCTGCCGCCACAGCCGGCCTCCCCTCCCACCTCACGGAGCCTAGCAGGACCAGGCAAAGAATCAGAAGGCTTGGCCAGCCAGGCCATGGCAGTGTGAGGGGCCTGTTGAAGTTCAGTTGTTATGTGTAAAAGCCGCTGAGTTTCTGGCTACACTGGCGGGCGTTCTGGGTCCAGCACACATGGGCAGAGAGGCTGCTGCAACTGACCCTGAACAGGTCACCCCACGCCGTGCTTTGATTTCCATCTGTCCAAAGGGACGCAGAGAAGCTCGGCTCTGCCTGAGTGAAAGGCAGCCTGGTGAAGGGCCTTGGAACCAAGAAGAATGGCTGAGATGAAGCTGCTAAGCCTGGCAAAGGCAAGACGTGGGGACCTCAGAGATGTCTCGTGGAGAAGAGCGTCAGTGTGCGAGCGTGTGTGTGTGTGTGCGTCCGGTCTGTAAAAAAAGCTTCACTGAGAACTGGTGGGAGAGGCCATAGGGTGGCTGGCTCTAGAGTCAGAACGTCCGCCTTCAAATCCCACCTTCCGTGCCTCAGTTGCCTTGTCTGTGAAGTGGGAACGAAAAATAGTACTTGTCTTGAAGAGCCGTTGTGAAGGTTAGAATGAGTGAGTATACGTAAAATGCTCGGGATGGTCGGCTGCCTGCTTAGTCAGTGTTAGGTTAATATGATGTTAACAACTGTCAAAAGCAGAAACTTGTATGATATGGTAAATGAAGACAGTGGGATTAAAAGTGTATGTGATGTGATTCCAATTTTGTTTTAAAGATGCACATTATTTTGAAAGAAAACTAGAAAAAAATACCACAATATATCAACAACAGATTAAGAGATTTCTGGACAATAGGATTATGAATGGTTTAAGTTTTTACATTTTTAAGTTTTGCAGATCTTCCAGGTAAGCATGTTCAGTTCAGTTCAGTCGCTCAGTCGTGTCCGACTCTTTGCGACCCCATGAATCGCAGCACGCCAGGACTCCCTGTCCATCACCAACTCCCGAGTTCACTCAAACTCACGTCCATCGAGTTGGTGATGCCATCCAGCCATCTCATCCTCAGTTGTCCCCTTCTCCTCCTACCCCCAATCCCTCCCAGCATCAGAGTCTTTTCCAATGAGTCAACTCTTCTGCACGAGGTGGCCAAAGTACTGGAGTTTCAGCTTTAGCATCATTCCTTCCAAGGAACACCCAGGGCTGATCTCCTTTAGAATGGACTGGTTGGATCTCCTTGCATGTAATACTTCATAAATAAAAAAACATTTTTAAAGCCATCTATATTTTCAAAAGTTCCAGTGTGTTTAAAGATGTAATGAGGTCCTGGTCATTAAAAGGGTTTAAAACACACTGTCACTAAAAATATTCAAACCCACATGACTAATGGACAATTGTGGCATTTATACTATTCAATGTCAAGCACGGAAGAAAGCCAGTGCATAAAAACAAAGATTGGAGAGAAATCAGTGAGACAAGTAACAGGGTTACTCTACAGAGATGGATGATCACTAGGGTTTGGTTGTTTCTTTACTCTTCTCTGTACTTTAAACATTTTCTAAATAAAATGTGCATGACTTTGAAAATGGTGGGGGAGGGACAGTAGCTGGAATGAAAACTAAACCAGAAAGAAATCAAAAGAAAAGGCGGTCAGTCTCAGTAAGCTCAAAGGCTCCCCTAGACCTGCTGATCTAGTTTCCATGACCATGATTCTGTGACCACAAGATGGTGGCAATTACATGACATGACACGTCCGCCTTGATCTACCACACACTGCAGCCCAGTGATGGTCATGCCCCCCTCCCTCCCCCTTCCCCTTTAAAAACCACCTAGAAGTTCCGGTTTGCTTTTGCATCACATTGCAAACCTCTCCTCTCACCATGTGGCTTCAGTGTCTCATACTTTGGTCACTTAACTTTCCACCTGTGTCCCCTGCCCATGTCACTCCCACCAAAGGTCTGCCTTTCTGGGGCCTCACTAACCCCAGCCCTCTCTGTGCCTGGACCATAGCTGATCCCTCACCTGGGACCCCTCCTCCTGTCAATAAAAGCATCCAGGTGCTACCCATCAGTCAAGGTTGCCTGAGTTCCTCCTGCAAATGCCCATTTTTTTTCTACACCAACCAATTTATCATGACTACATTCTTTATTGCTCTTGACCCTGTGTCTCGTTTGCCCATTTGGGTGTGAGCATCTTGACTATGGAGCCACATTTTCTACTCCTCTGTTGTCTCCCATGCCCCAAAACAAAACACCTAGCTCCAGGCTGAGCTAGGGTGACTCAGAGTCCAGAAACTACACTGGCTGAACCATTTTATCAATTGCCTCTGCCCTGTGGTCTGCCACCCAGTCCCACCCCAGGCCGAGATCTAAATAGGCAGACATCCAATGGATCTGAAAAGAGAATACACCTGGGCCAGGTAAAGATGACTTGTCAGAGTAGCCCTGTGGTTAAGACACAATCCTGCCCTGGAGTAAAAGAAACATAATTCTCACTTTTCTCTGAACATGCGGTATTTGGTTTAGAACTTCTTAACATGTGCCAAATGGAGAAGAACTGGAGAAGCTTTGGTAGGGTCAGGACAGTGAGAAACAGCTTGGAAAGTGGAATAAAAAGTAAAGAAAATAGGGTTAATTCAGCTGGAGAAAGAGTTGACATGGCCCCATGCTTATTACCAAATTCAGATTTAAAATGAAGAAAGTAGGGAAAACCACTAGACCATTCAGGTATGACCTAAGTCAAATCCCTTACGATTATACAGTGGAAGTGTAGAAATAGATTCAAGGGATTAGCTCTGATAGACAGTGCCTGAAGAACTATGGAGGGAGGTTCATGATATTGTACAAGAGGCAGTGATCAAGACCATCCCCAAGAAAAGAAATGCAAAAAAGCAAAATGGTTGTCTGATGAGGCCTTACAAATAGCTGAGAAAAGAAGAGAATCTAAAGGCAAAGGAGGAAAGGAAAGATATACTCATTTGAATGCAGAGTCCCAAAGAATAGCAAGGAAAAATAAGAAAGCCTTCCTCAGCAATCAATGCAAAGAAATAGAGGAAAACAATAAAATGGGAAAGACTAAAGATCTCTGCAAGAAAATTAGAGATACTAAGGGAATATTTCATGCAAAGATGAGCACAATAAAGGACAGAAATGGTATGGACCTAACAGAAGCAGAAGATATTAAGAAGAGGTGGCAAGAATACACAGAAGAACTATACAAAAAAGATCTTCATGACCCAGATAACCATGATGGTATGATCACTCACTTAGAGCCAGACATCCTGGAATGCAAAGTCAAGTGGGCCTTAGGAAGCATCACTACAAACAAAGCTACTGGAGGTGATGGAATTCTAGTTGAGCTATTTCAAACTCTAAAAGATGATGCTGTGAAAGTGCTGCACTCAATATGCCAGGAAATCTGGAAAACTCAGCAGTGGCCATAGGATTGGAAAAGGTCAATTTTCATTCCAATCCCAAAGAAAGGCAATGCCAAAGAATGTTCAAACTACCACACAATTGCACTCATCTCACACCCTAGCAAAGTAATGGTCAAAATTCTCCAAGCCAAGCTTCAACAATACATGAACCGTGAACTTCCAGATGTTCTAGTTGGATTTAGAAAAGGCAGAGGAGCCAGAGATCAAATTGCCAACATCCTCTGGATCATCGAAAAAGCAAGAGAGTTCCAGAAAAACATCTACTTCTGCTTTACTGACTACATCAAAGCCTTTGACTGTGTGGATCACAACAAACTGTGGGAAATTCTTCATGAGATGGGAATACCAGACCACCTGACCTGTCTCCTGAGAAATCTGTATGCAGGTCAAGAAGAGCAGTTACAAATGGAGATGGAACAACAGACTGGTTCCAAATTGGGAAAGGAGTACATCAAGGCTGTATATTGTCACCCTGCTTATTTAACTTATATGCAGAGTACATCATGAGAAATGCTGGGCTGGATGAAGCACAAGCTGGAATCAAGATTGCCGGGAGAAATATCAATAACCTCAGATATGCAGATGGCACCACCCTTATGGCAGAAAGCCAAGAAGAACTAAAGAGCCTCTTGATGAAAGTGAAAGAGGAGAGTGAAAAAGTTGCCTTAAAGCTCAACGTTCAGAAAACTAAGATCAAGGCATCCGATCTCATCACTTTATGGCAAATAGATGGGGAAACGATGGAAACAGAGAGAGTTTATTTTTTGGGCTCCAAAATCACCACAGATGGTGACTACAGCCATGGAATTAAAAGATGCTTGCTCCTTGGAAGAAAAGCTATGACCAACCTAGTCAGCATATTTAAAAGCAGAGACATTACTTTACCAACAAAAGTCCATCTAGTCAAGGCTATGGTTTTTCCAACAGTCGTGTATGAATGTGAGAGTTGGACTATAAAGAAAGCTGAGCACCGAAGAACTGATGCTTTTGAACTGTGGTGTTGGAGAAGACTCTTGAGAGTCCCTAGGACAGCAAGTAGATCCAACCAGTCCATCCTAAAGGAAATTATTCCTGAATATTAATTAGAAGGACTGATGTTGAAGCTGAAACTCCAATATTTTGGCCACCTGATGCGAAGAACTGACTCATTCGAAAAGACCCTGATGCTGGGAAAGATTGAAGGTGGGAGGAGAAGGGGACGACAGAGGGTGAGATGGATGGATGGCATCACCGACTCAATGAACACGAGTTTGAGCAAGCTCCAGGAGTTGATGATGGACAGGGAAGCCTGGCGTGCTGCACTCCATGGTGGTCGCAAAGAACCGGACACGACTGAGCAACTGAACTGAACTGAACATGCTAGTCTTTACCAGACAAAGAAAGCCATAGCGACTGTGTACGCTATAGTGGTATTTCACCTCTCAGAGACAGCCACCCTCCCCAGTCAAGCCCTCAGCACAGCTGGAGGGCTCTTCCCACTCAGCCAGCCCATGAGCCACCTCGAGATCCTCCCAGCTCCAAAAGTGTAGCCTGGAACCTCTTAAACCTGAGACAGTAGGGTCTGAAGGATGTAAACAAGGGTGATTGTGGAATATTCTTCTCAGTTGACCTTAGAGAAAATAGAGCTATTTTAGAGAGTGGTTTAAGCAGGATTTTTGAAACTTTTTAACTCTTCCATCCACTGTCTTTCAAATCAAACATGAAGATGCATGTGTTCCCCATAAAAATAGTAATTATTTTGTTAGAAAAAGATTATAAAATATTTTTATAATCTTGTTTTTAAAATTACTTAGTTACAAATAATTTATTTGATTTGTGACTGGCTACAATTTCTTGACTTTCATCATGCAATCTTGGGAATTTTTATAACGTGAAAGAACTTCAATGTACAGCTTGTTTTCACATGTAAGATTTATGTGAATATTAAGTCAACAATAAGACTGTTATAAAGCACAGTTACAGTATTGCCTGAGATTCAGTGCCTAGTGTATTGTTTCTCGATCATTATCCATTAAGAGGTGTTATAAGAAAATTGTTATGTATGCTGCTGCTGCTGCTAAGTCGCTTCAGTCATGTCCAACTCTGTGAGACCCCATAGACGGCAACCCACCAAGCTCCCTCATCTCTGGGATTCTCCAGGCAAGAATACTGGAGTGGGTTGCCATTTCCTTCTCCAGGGGATCTTCCCAACCCAGGGATTGAACCCAGGTCTCCTGCATTGCAGACAGACGCTTTACCCTCTGAGCCATCAGGGGCTTAAGAAATAGCTTATTGAATTCACTAATACTTAGTACTCCAGATGGAGACATACTGAAAATTGCACCATTGTCCCAAGTGTCTCCAAGTGTCTCCAGAGGGGAATCATAAGATCATCATCATTTAGCCCCAAGAAACTCATAAAGGTATCTTGCTTGCCCATTTCACAGGGTACTCTGAGACACAGGGCAGGTAGAGAAAAAGCCTATGCTGGGTGCTGCGAAGGGCCCGAGGCCTGCACTGAAATTGATTTCGGCCTTTGGCAAAAATCACTGGGTGTGAATCTTGACTAAGCAACCTGCCTACTCCACCCCTGCTCTGGGGTCGTGCTCTATTCACCCTCTGGACAACTCTTGGAAGGCGGCTTAGGCCCTGAAGAGGCTGTCCCCTGAAAAGTCCTCTGACCTGAGGATGGTCTCAAACTCCCATTCCTGCCCCACTAGGGACAGCACTGTCCCCCACCATTCTGGGATCAAGGAGTCAAAATGACATCTCCTCTCTCTCGACCTTTCAGAATCCCAAGCCCCAAGCTCATATGGTCTCCCCACTGCTCATAAAATGTTGAGCTCCTGCAGGCACTGGTGATAAAGAAAGAAAGCAGATCTACCCCACCAACACTTGACTCCATCCAGACACTGACTTTCCAGTTTTACCTAGATTTTGTTTTGAAGCTCTCCTCAAACTCAAGGGCCAGGTGGAGTGAGCCTCTTTTCTCTGTGAGTGTGCAATGGGCTGGCACCCAAACCGTGGGCTGGCGTTCCCTTCCTGCCCTCCTCTGCCCACATCCCTCTCCCATCTCTTGCCCTCCCCAGAAGCAAAGCCTCTGCAGACTGGGCCCAGGTGCTGACCTTTAAGAGCACGGAGGGCTGACAGACGGCAGAGGAAACCCAGCTGCTCCGGAAGCAGCAGGGCGGCCCGGGCCTCGGGCCTCCAGCACCGCGGAGCACTGGGGCGACTGTAAGGGATCCTTCTGGACTCAAGTCCAAAATGCCTTGTGCCTCTTGTATGGGGAAGGACCCTGGGAGGGGAGGTGGGGTGGCAGGGGTGGGGGGGCTGGTCCGACACAGGCTGCCACAGTCCTTTAGGCCTGAGTCTAAGTTTGCCTCAAGCTAGGTGAGAAGCTAAAGTGGCAGGAGGGAGAGGCCTGGGGTGGGCCCTGGTGTGGGCCCTTTCTGAGCTGCCCGCTCTGATCTAATATCCACCCCCCAGCCCACCTCTCACGCTGATGGCTGCTCACAGAGCAGCTAACCAACACTCTAATACCTTTAGCTTATCCATTACAGTGTCCAGTGAAGAAGATCCAGGCCTGCTCTGGGATTTGCTGTCCAGACCCTGTGAATCGCTACCCTCTGCCTCCTACCATGCTTTCCCACCAGCCTTTGCTGTCTGCATGCCCTTTATAGTATTCATGCTAGCTTTTCCCCTCCAGGGTGTCTATTACTATTTCCTATGTTCCCCACACTGGTTATAAAGTGTATCCCATTTAATCCTCAGAGCCTGCCCAGGGAGAAGGAGCATAATCTCCCCATCTCACAGAGAGGAGGCAGACGCTCTGGGTCATTATGTTATCTGCCCAAAGTCACACAGTGATAGGTGGAGGAGCGCGTTATTCTGTGAGCGGTGAGGCCCACTTTACCCACAGCGTGGCACCTGCTTCTGGAGGCCAGCCGGGGGCACGGTGCACCAGGTACCCAGCCTTGGCGATGATAATGACACTGAAAGTATTTTGCATTTGCCCAGCACTTTTCAGCAGTGCCCCTTAGCTCAGACTTTGGGGCATGAACTGTCCGAGAAGAGGTGCCAGTCCCCTTTCCTCCTCCAGCCCAGAGGTGACCTCAGCCGCTTCCTGAGGGATGCGAGAAATGGTTTGCCCACTGGGCTGGTTGAAGCAACGATCAGAGGTCTCTCGATCAGAGGCAGCAAGTGTCCCTCCGCCCTAGATCGCCCACACCCAGTGTGAGGCAGGGCTGGGGGCGGAGGACCACAGGCCCAGCTCTGCCTGAGGGCAGGGAGGTCAGGGCTTCGAGGAGGCACAGCCCTCCCTGCCACCGTTCCTCAGGCGCTGGCACAGAAGCCAGGGACCCACCTTAGTTTTTTTTCCTGTTTCTCTGAGATTAACTCAGTCTTCGGGAGTCTCACTCTTTTACCTCTGATCATCATTCAGACACCACCTGCCCACCCTTCCCTTTCTCCTCCCACTGACTTCTCCCTTCCCCAAGTGCTGCCTATGGGCATGGGGATTCCTTAAGGCTCCACTTCAGTCTCGGTGGTAGGCAGGGCTCCTGGCTCTCAGCAGCCCCATCCTTGTCCCTCCCGCTCAGGAATCCCAGCGGCTAGGGTGGAGGTCCTGGAGGAGGGGGTGCCAGCTGGAGCCCTCTGGCCAGAGCAACTAAAGGCATGTCCTACATTTAACTCCTACCTTGCCACTTTGGGAAAACAGAGGAGAGGACATCCCTGTCTGAGCGGATCTGCAGATGTCCTGGGGCACAGGACAGTGGAGGTCAGGAGCCCCGGGTGGTAGGGGGGAGGTATTCATGGCCCTGTCCCTTCCCGCTCGCCACTCCTCACCAGACGTTTCAGAGCAGAAGCCCCACAGCTAGAAGACCGATTAACAGCTCCGCAGCTGTTCAATTGCAGAAGCTCAGCCTTAGATTGTTGGAGGCTCAAGAAAATGATCTCCTGTGAGCACCCCCAAATCAGGGCCCCCGTCTTACTCTTGAAGCTCTGGTAGGCAGAGGGGTCCGAGTGCCAGGCTCTTTTGGGGGAGGATTCTTGGCCTAGCACGTTGTCCTTGGAGGTTGAAACCCAGGCAGGCGTGGGGAGTGTGAGGGGTCGAGCTCAGGACAGACCTTCTTTCTGTCTGTCCTCAAGAAAGGACAGATCTCCTTTCTGTCCTGCCTCCAGCCCCAATTCCCACATACACTCTGGGTAGGATTTAACTATTCCACACCAAGAACAACATGAGCTTTGCTCTCTTTATCCCTCTGGCCGAGCCCCAGAGGAGACCAGTATGGCTGTAGGGTGGGCATGGGGGAAAGAAGCCGCACGCTGACAACGAGGTTGAACACCAGGACTTTAGCCAAAAAGAAAATGATGGGGGTGCTGGAGTGGGGGGAGGGATAGGATTTGCAGTTGGCCACCTTCCAAGAGCCTCCTTCCTCTTGCCTCCCTGTCCACGCTGACCCCAGGACCCCTTCAAGGACACACCACCATGCCCTGAGGGGCAGATAACCTCAGCTCAGCTGCTCCCAAGAGATAGCAAGAGAAGAAGCATTTGTCGGCCAAAGAAATGAGCAACATGGAAAAGTCAGTGGAAAGAAAACATGTTTTGATCACAGCAAGATCAAGAAACTGGTTTGATTCTTGCCTCAACCCCCTCATTTTTCATATGAGAAATCAAATTCAGAAGGGACACAGGACTTGCCTGAATCACCGCAGCTCTTGAGAGACAACTCAGGGAGGTGGCAAGTGCCCTAGCCTTGGGGACCCAAGTGCTATGGACAGCGAGCAAGTCACTGAACCTCTGTGAGCATCAGGGGCCAACTCTACAGGGTTGCAGTGGGGCTCAGCAGAGATTGCTTATGTGAAAATACTGGGTCAACTGAAACATAAAATAAAACAGAAAGGGATCAGTGGCAGAACTGGGACCAGAACTCTGGTCTCCTCAGCCCCCCCGCCCCAGCGCCTCCCTTCAGCCCAGGGCAGAGCTGCCGTCTGGCGGGCACACCGGCACGGGCAGGCAGGTCTGTTTCTCACGCTGCAGAGGCCAGCCTCTGCTACCACATCCTTCCCTCTGGCTTGTGGGATCTGCTGCCTGCTAGGAGGGGTCAGAACAGAAACACCCCCTCCCACCCTGCGAGGGAGCTGACCGCTGACGCTGGGCCATGGCCAGCTATTCATACACCGTTGCATGAGTTAGGAAGCGGCGTCTTTGAGGAGGCTGGGCCAGACAATCAGCACCCCTCCTCCAGGCAGGCGCTCCCGGGCCCCCACTGGGAGGAGGCTCAGGCATACTCCAGGACCCGCCGGCAGCCTCAGCCCAGTGCCCAAACTGAAAATACTTGCAGTTCCAATCAGAGGGTCACTAGTCTCACACCGAGAGCCGGACCCGCTATTCTTCCAGCGGCGCTTTGTCCGGTGGTTTGTGTGTGTGTGTGTGTGAGACAGACACCAGAGCCAAAGGGAAAGAGCACCGAGGGCATTAGAAGATGCAGTCTTGTCCCGCATCATTGCTTCCCTGCCGTCTTCCCTTGCGGAACTCAGTTAGCCCCCCAGAACCTCACTCCCCCATCTGTCAAACGGGAACGCCAATTCCTCTCTCAAAGTGTTTGTAATGAGGCACAACCCAGATGCTACTGAGAGTGCCTTGTAAAGTGAAAATCAGGATATGGTTCTAAGATGTTACTATCATGTGTTCTAACAAAATTTTTTAAATAATTTTATTGTTAAGATGACATAATGGTTATCTTGAGACTTTTTTTAAAAGCAGAAAAAAGACTTTCTCGGATGGAGCAAAACCAATATTCCTCTTTCTATATGTGCACCCACGCTTTTAATGCCAGTTATGGGAGCATATTCTTGTAGTTAAAACAGTTGTGAGCTCAGGGCAGTGAGTACATGGCAGGCTCAGGGAGGAGGCCTGTCCCGAGAGTCTCTGAAGAACGGGGCTGGCTTTGGGCGCAGTCTCCTCTAGGAGTGTGAAGGCAGCTGCTTCCCCTCCATCTTAGCAGCCCACACCTCATGGAGAGGCAACTCGAAAAGCAGGGTTGAGAGACACTTAATGGATTTTGTGAGGTCTACTCGAGACTAATAACATCCAGGGCAGCATTTCCCCAAAAGGGATGTGTCACTGCAGAATAAAAATGGACAAGAGAAAGAAGAGTTCCTAGAAGGATTTCCCCCACCCTCTGTTCTATAGGTACAGGGTTTGTGTTCTTGGATGACAGTTTAGGACTTTCCAGGTAGCACAGTGGTAAGGAATCCACCTGCAATGCAAGAGACGCAGGTTTTATCCCTGGGTTGGGGAGATCCCCTGGAGAAGGGAATGGCAACCCACTGCGGTGTTCTTGCCTGGAGAATTCCATGGACAAAGGAGCCTGGTGGGCTATCGTCCATGGGGTTGCAAAGAGTCAGGCACAACTGACCACTGAGCACACACATACCCGTGACAGTTTAAAACATACATGGTGTGAAATCAGCACTCCAGTGTTGGTGATGGACGGGGAGGCCTGGCGTGCTGCGATTCACGGGGTCGCAGAGAGTTGGACACGACTGAGCGACTGAACTGAACTGAACTGAACAAAGACATCAAGGCTCCCACATCACTTTCTTTGAAAATATGTATTCAAATATTATAAAATGTTATCACAGGATTTTGTGTCCGGAAAAGGGGTTAATTAAAGATTTCCTGCCTGCTTTATGAATAGGTGACGCTCCCATTGAGACACCAGCAATGCCGCGTCTGTTTAGTTGGCTCTGTTCATTATCTCCCTATTCATCTGGCTTGGTCATGGAACTCCATGGAAGTGTGACCCAGTTCAGGGACCAAAGAAGCAAAATGCTGCTGTTCACTTAAAGGCTGTGTTTGCCCAGAAAACTAGCACCTTGGAGACTGGGACTGAGGACAGGGACTTAGGTCCTCTCTCCTGAGATCCGTAAACTGTGATGTGACTGGCCTGTGGGAACGAGGCGGAGGGGCTCCTGGCTGATCGGTGTGCAAAGGGCAAGAGCCCAGCTGCTGGGCAGCAGCAGCTTTGTTGGGCCAGGGCAGCCCCTCCCGGAGTTCTCCCCTCCTCCCCCTTTCTCACAGGCACTTGCCCTGAAATGAAAGAACCGAGATGACTTCATCCCTTCAAAAGCGGCTTTAAAAGTACATGAAACGCAAAGCTGAATGCCACCCAGCCCTACTTCTGACCTGTGTCCGCGCTGAGGTGCTGGGAGCAGCAGGCCTTGGAGGAAGCTGGCCTTTCTGCCCAGGAATGCCCCTCATCTCCACCCCTTTTTCTGACCTTGTGGCCAGAGTAAGGAACAGTGGCTGGCTCATCTTTGTGTCCCTCCCAACACAGAGAATCACAGCAGAAAGCAATCCATGTCCCTGAAGCAAAGACATACAGGCGGGAGGGTTGATGTACATCCAGAGGGCCTGCGGACTTCTGATTCCAAAAACATCATTCCAGACTGCCCTCAAGCCCTTCCACCTTTTCACCTCATCTTGCCTCCGTTTGACTTAATTTTCCTTCTCCCGTTCTTTCTATTTTCCCCTCTCCTTCTCTCTTTTCTCCTTTGACATCTCAGAAGGAACCTACATAAGCAGCAATTTTATTTGTATGTGTGTTAAACTCATTATTTGTTAAATTAAATAGTCACTTTTGGGTATATTTTATTCTATATTTATAAATTTTGAAATCCTGGTTTTGACGTCTCTTCCTTTTAAAAACACCGCCTCATATCTATTAAAATGGCAATTACTGGACTTCCCAGGTAGTCCAGCGGGTAAGGCTCCACACTTCCACTGCGGGGGGAATGGGTTGAATTGCTGATCAGGGAACTAAAATCCCACATGCCATGCGGCATGGCCAAAAATTTTTTTAAAATAAGATGACTACTATCAAAAATAGAAAATTAGCGAGTACTAAGGAGAATGTGGGGAAGTCGGAACACTGCCCCACCGGCGGGAATGGAAAGAGGCAGCCACTGTGGAGAACAGTCTAGTGGTCCCTTCCTTAGAAAATTCAAAATAGAACCACCACCGAACCCAGCAGTGCCACTCCTGGGGATGTACCCAAAAGAACTCAAAGCAGAGCCTTGAAGAAATTATTTCTACACCCATGTTCTAACAACATTATTCACACTAGCCAAAAGGTGGAAACAATACAAATGTTTATCAACAGATAAATGGATAAACAGCATGTGTATACACACGATGGAAAAGAAAGAGCTCGGTCTCTAAAAAGGCAGGAACTGATACAAGCTACAACATGGGCAACTTTCAAGGATGTTATTCTAAGTAAAATAAGCCAGATACAGTAGGAAAACTATGGTATGAAGTACCTGGAGCAATCAGATTCACAGAGACAGTGTAGGATGGTGGCGGCTGGAGCTGGGGGGAGGAGTGCAGGAAGAGTTACTGTTTACTGGGTAGAGAGTTTCAGTTTTGCAAGATGAAAAGACTTCTGTAAATGGATGGTGGTGGTGGTTGCACAACAATATAGATATACTCAATCCCATTAAGTGCTCACTGAAGAGCGGTTACGGTGGTAAATTTTATGTGTATTTTACCACAATGAAAAACGTGGTGGGGAGGGGCGGGGTGTGCAGAATCTAGAAGCACATTGTTAAAACTGTCTTAGGCATGACGACTGTCGTATTCCACATGTGTGGGGGAGGAGGAGGAGGAAGAGGCGAGCAGGCTGGGCGCCGTGGTGGGTACACTGCTTGTCCACAGAGAGGCCTGGCCTCGTCGCACCAAGGAAAGCAGGAGGCCTTGCCTCTGTCACTCCATCCATTATTCCCCGGGTCACCGTCACTTACTTTTCTGAGTCCAACATGTTTCAGTGCTTCTAGAGATGAAGCTAGGCAAGAGCTTGTAAAATTTAAAAGCCAACGTGCTCAAAGGAAAAAAGGCAAAACAAAAACACCAAGAGAACAAGCTGGTGAGTTCTGTGAAGCCTCTTTCTAGCAGGGAGGGGAATTTTCCTCTCCCTTCTCATAGGCTGCTCTCTTCAGCTTCAAATCATCAACAAACTCCCCGGCTAGGGTTAGCCCCAGGTAGGGGACACCCCATCCCCTAAAACCTCCTTCCTGAACTGACAGTTCCGTTAGCCCCAGATGGGGGTGGGGAACCACTCGACTCCATCTCAAAGGGACCGCTCCGTGGGTGGGTAGAGGGAAGGAGGCTGAAATGGCAGGCTTGTCCGCAGATGGGGCACCCAGTGTGGTGTCAGCCTGGAGGAACAGACCCCGCAGCTACAGAAAGCTTCATTCCCCAGATACCATGGGGTCTGCTGGGGGCAGAGAGGAAGGTGATGGGGAGTGGGAGGTAGGGGAAGGGTTTTGGATTTCATACATAGTCCACTTTTAGGCAGGCAGAAATTATTTCACTGCCACCTCCAAACTTTCCTGCCCACCATCCACCACTGCCATTTACTTAATTTTCCTTCTCTTTTCTTTCCATCTTCCCCTTTCCTTCTCTAACTTTCCCCTTTCTGCTTCACAGAGACAGCTGTTGCAACATAGAGATCAGACGTGTGGTTGCCAAGGAGAGGAAGGGGGGAAGAAGGATGGACAGGGAATTTGCAAATTCTCTTCCCTCCTCTTTCTCCCATTCCGCTTCCATGTCTTTCTCTTACCCTTCCTTTTCCTAACACAGTAGATCTGTGGATAATGGTGTCAGCAGGGGATGGAGGAGAAATCTGACTGATAAGAAGAGAAAGGAGGGAGCCAGGCTCAGGCTCCACTCATGATGTTAACGTAGATTTATTTTCTGCCTGTCTTTTCCGAAATGTCTGAGTTCCAGTGCTAGAAGGAAACTCGCTAATCACCAATGTCCAAATCTCCCATAACGTACAAAAAGAATAGGATCAGATACATCAAGTGATGTTCCTAAGGCCACATTGCGAGCTAATGGCAGAGCTCAGACCCAGAAACTGGCCACCTAATTCCACGAGTTTCCTGTTCTATAGGCCTTCTCTATAGGTGGATGCTACTAGGTTTCCTTATCTAGAACCATTCATTTGCTCAGGAAGCATTTGCCAAAAACGTACCCTGGTCAGGCACGGCATTAAACCCCACCAGAGACCTAGGACACCTGGTATGCTCTTACTTTTGCTGAATCTGTGTCTACAGGTGCAGCCTGGGGGGCCCTGGACCTTCTTCCTGGAGCTCTGCTGCTGCTGCTGCTAAGTTGCTTCAGTCATGTCAGACTCTGTGCGACACCATAGACGGCAGCCCGATTGTGAAATGAGAACATGATCTAACAGGGTGCTCTCACGGGATGATCTAGGCTGAGTCTTTCCAAAGTTATTAGTGGGGCAGGACGAGTATGGAAATACGACTGGTCCAGGGTGACTCGTGGGGGTGGAAAAGGTGGGAGGTGGAGATGGCTGATAAATAAAGCCTGCTTCTTGGGAGCGCTTTGCTGGCTGTGTTAATCATGTGCAGCCGAGGTCGAGGGCCAGTTCAGCAAAGCCTCCGCCCAAGGATTAGAGACGAGCTTCAGTCCTGTCTGAAAGTCTCAGATAATCTCCTTTCACATGGGATGTGGCCAGGTACTTGGGGTATTCCAGAGACTGTATTGGGTTGACTTGAGGATTCAGAGTTTAATCAACACGGTGGCCCCTCACGCTAGTGAGGGCAGGACTTCGTTGCAGTTTGCCCTTCTGTGACATGGAAATGAGTTCCTCACCATCAACCTCTCGGGTCTGCTGTGAGGGTCAGATGAGGAAATAGGTGTGAACGTAGTCACTAGGGTATTAACTAGCACAAAGGCAAGAGTGGTCTTGTGGTTGCATTGTCGGAGTTTTATTTTGCACTGTGGCTTTCCACAATCTGCCTCATTAGACTGTTTTAAGGATCAGGTAAGAGCGTGAATGATGTGTTCCTCAGAGAGAAGGAGCTTTGCCTTGTATTCTGTACCCCTTCTAGGGCCTGGATACAGAGAAATCTTTATTAATGCAACTGAGTTTAGTGCAATGTTGAGTGTGACATTTTGTCAAAAATCACCAGTGTGGGAGAAGGCAATGATTACACCAGACTTTAAAATCCAATGTGCTAATTGGATTTCATAGTTGAAATGAGGGCTAGAGACCTATTGAGGGGCCTTATCCTAGAGAACTAAGTTCCTTCTCCATTTGGTTCTTGTCCCCAGAGCAGTTCTGCTGCTGCTGCTGCTGCTGCTAAGTCGCTTTAGAGAAATCTTTATTAATGCAACTGAGTTTAGTGCAATGTTGAGTGTGACATTTTGTCAAAAATCACCAGTGTGGGAGAAGGCAATGATTACACCAGACTTTAAAATCCAATGTGCTAATTGGATTTCATAGTTGAAATGAGGGCTAGAGACCTATTGAGGGGCCTTATCCTAGAGAACTAAGTTCCTTCTCCATTTGGTTCTTGTCCCCAGAGCAGTTCTGCTGCTGCTGCTGCTGCTGCTAAGTCGCTTCAGTTGTGTCCGACTCTGTGCAACCTCATAGACGGCAGCCCACCAGGCTCCCCTGTCCCTGGGATTCTCCAGGCAAGAACACTGGAGTGGGTTGCCATTTCCTTCTCCAATGCATGAAAGCGAAAAGTGAAAGTGAAGTCGCTCAGTCATGTCAGACTCTTCGTGACCCCATGGACTGCAGCCCACCAGGCTCCTCCGTCCATGGGATTTTCCAGGCAGTTCAGGGACCTCATTCAGACACAGTGAGGAGGACAGATCTGGAGGAGAGGAGGCTTGGTGGCCCAGATGGCCACCTGAAAGATTTCAGCGGACTTCTCACACTATCTTAGGAGTACTTTCAAAATCCAGTACGGGAAAAATTTTCCAACAATGACATAGCAATTAGTATCATGGCTTTGGTATGAGACAGTCCTGGGTTTTAAATCCAGGTTGCCGACAAAGGTCCATCTAGTCAAAGCTATGGTTTTCCCAGTAGTCATGTATGGATGTGAGAGCTGGACTATAAAAAAGCTGAGCACCAAAGAAATGATTCTTTTGAATTGTGGTGTTGGAGAAGACTCTTGAGAGCCAATTGGACTGCAAGGAGATCCAACCAGTCAATCCTAAAGGAAATCAATCCTGACTATTCATTGGAAGGACTGATGCTGAAGCTGAAACTACAGTACTTTGGCCACCTGATGCGAAGAACTGACTCATTGAAAAAGACCCTGATGCTGGGAAAGATTGAAGGGGACGACAGAGGATGAGATGGTTAGATGTCATCGCCAACTTGATGAACACAAGTTTGAGCAAGCTCCAGGAGTTGCTGATGGACAGGGAATCCTGGTGTGCTGCAGTCCATGGGGTCGCAAAGAGTCAGACACAATTGAGCAACTGAACTGAACTGAACTAGCTACTTATTAGCTATGTGGTCTGGGATATCTTATATAACCTCTCTGAGCCTGTTTCTTCTACAAAGATTTCTAAAATCTGGATATTATGGGGTTGTTACAAATGCTTGAGAGGAGTAATTGCAATAATGGATGGTGTGTGCTCAGCCCCTAGCTTGGTACTGCTGCTGCTAAGTCGCTTCAGTCGTGTCCGACTCTGTGTGACCCCACAGACGGCAGCCAATTGGGCTCCGCCATCCCTGGGATTCTCCAGGCAAGAACACTGAAGTGGGTTGCCATTTCCTTCTCCAAAGCATGAAAGTGAAAAGTGAAAGTGAAGTCGCTCAGTAGTGTCTGACTCAGCGACCCCATGGACTGCAGCCTACCAGGCTCCTCCATCCATGGGAGTTTCCAGGCAAGAGTACTAGAGTGGGATGCCATTGCCTTCTCCGTAGCTTGGTACTGGTAAGTGTATATTAAATGCTGGAGGTGGGGGGCAGTTGTGTCCCAAAGAGTTAACAGAAGCTGATACTAGTAGAAATTCTTGGACTTGTCTTATAGAACAATAGATTACAGAACAGCTTATTAAAACCCCTTTGCTTTTTAAACTGCCTTCATTGATTAAATCTGCTTTAGGGTGTTTTTTTTTTTTTCCTGTCTTTAATTGCGTACCTTCCCAGACTCATGCATTGCAGTTGTTTTACAGGAACTTGGAGTCAGCTCTTGCCCAGTGTGAACCAGGTGGGGCTGGTTGGGGTCCCTGATCCTAAAACTGGGCCTGCATGGGTATCTAATGAATGGCATTTTGGTGTCAGAGAGCTGACAGAGGCTTCTCTTACAACTGTCAAAGTCTGCAAAACTCGAGCCTCAGATTGTGCTAAGCGTCCCCATGTTCAACATGCATCCAGAAACATGTAAATGAGATGCACCTTTGCAGAACCCTGCTGGCCGCACCTTTTCCCTATCTCCAATCACCTTTCCCCATGCCTGCGACCACTCTGTTTATTACATAAATATCCTAAACGCCATCCTGTGGAGGATCTGACTCTCTGCACAGCGTAGAGCAGGCAGTAGGAAGAAGAAACTCAAGGAAGAAGCAGTTGGATGTCAGAGGTGCTAGGCGAGAGAGAAATTAGCAATACCAGCTGATGAGCAGGACTTCATGGGTAGGGCTGAGAGGCGGACATAGGGCAGGAGGAAGAAACACCACAACCAGGGAGACAGTGAGGCAAGACAAGAGTCTAACCGGGACCGAGTTGGTTAGAAGTTTGAGATTTGGGGACTCTCCCTACCTGGCCTCCCTCCATTTCCTGAGAGATTTCTTTGGATGAATGTGTCCTCTGTGGTCCTCTCCCACCATCATAAATGTCTGAAGGGAATGATAGAAGAAACCCTTCTTGGTCTTGATCACCATGGTTACAAACGGCTGTCAGCTCTGCCCCTTGAAGAGCAGGCCAGGAGAGGTGTGATGTGCACCCTGTCTCACATGAGATCGCCAACAGATGGAGATAGGCCTGGAGTTTAGGAAGCTTCATGAGAAAGGTGGGTGATGCAAAGTTTGGGCCCAGGAAGGCACCAGAAACAGGCCCCAAGATGTAGAGACCCTGAGGGGCGGGTGCGGGGGGGACCTAGAAAGTCTACTGCCATGAACTTATTCCAAGGAAATAACCCCAAATGTGGATCTGATATACGCATAGAAATGTCTACAGCAGCGCTGTTCATAATGCGCCAAATTGTGAAGCCATTTAAATTTCTGACAATAAGCAGTGATAGAATAAATTATGATACTCTATGGGCACTAAAACTAATATAGAGAAGTATTTAACAAGAAGGGAAAATGGCCATGATTTATTGTTAAATGAAAAAAACAGTTACAAAACTAAATGCCCATATTCAAACCTCGAAGGATGATCACCAACATCTTAATGAGTTTTTGTAGCAAATTAAATGATTTTTTGTTTTCTCTTTGTTCTTTTACATAATCAGTATGCTTTGACCTTGTAATCATTAAAATATGAAAAATGTTGTGTTTAATGTGTGCGTTGTCGGTTCTAAAAACAGGTAATAAAATCCACCCAATTTTAAATAAGATGCAGTAGAGTTGCTGACGTCCAGGTCATGTTTGTTTCTCTCTCATTTTCTTTAGTATTCTAGGGCAGGAGAACCTTTGCACTTTTAGAAGCAGCATCAAGTAAATAAAGACATAAAGACTGTAAAGGTCGTTTGATTTGGAAACAGTACTAATTTCCTTGGATACCTGTTATCCTAGAATTTAGAGTTAAAAAAAGACACAGGATTAAGAGGAAGGAACCTGGTAGTGCGGAAAGAGTACTTGTCTGGGAGTCCATCCTGGGCTGTAGGTCTAGAATCACAAACTGCTAACTGGAAGAAACTTAGAACTCCCTATCAAAGGGACACTGAATCCCATCTGTGACCTAAATGCCACCGCCAACATCTTTCGAGCTCACCCTCCAGCTTTTCAATTCTGCCACCTCCTTTCTCAGGGCCAGTGAACCTAAAGTGATGGGGACGAAGGGGATCCCCTAGCGTTTTTACCAAACAAAAATTCCACGATCAGAGGGAAGAGAGGTGACCTTCACCGTTTTCCCCGGGCTGTCCCGGCGAAGCACGCTTTTGAGGGTCTTTCCCTTTATCCTTGGTGCCCCCATAGACCCTGCTGCAAATGTGATGGGTGCCAGCGGCTGGGCCTTGGGATCCAGGCCTGCGGCAGCTCTCTGCCACGCTTCCCAGCCTTCAGCCTACCCTCCAGCTCTGGCCAAGGCAGCAGCTCCCGTGCTGCTTTATCAAGAACTGCCTTCCCATCCACCCACCTGTTCACATTTCTATCCCTCTGAGGCTTAGTGA
The DNA here is from genome assembly GCA_006410635.1 of Cephalophus harveyi. Taxonomy (NCBI): domain Eukaryota; kingdom Metazoa; phylum Chordata; class Mammalia; order Artiodactyla; family Bovidae; genus Cephalophus; species Cephalophus harveyi. Next base: position 162,505 of record SJYT01007577.1, on the reverse strand, counting down.
CTTTGGTTGTTTTTCACACCCCAGATCAACAATGCTTTGGCATATTTCTACACGAACTGACACCTTTCCAACCTTTCCTTCTGGATCATGCAGGTCCCTCAAGAGTCAGAGAAGCAGGGACACTGAAGTGAGAACAGGTTGAGAGGGCCTCCAGGGAGCTGAAGACAGGCATACGCTTCAGGGATCGTCAGAAAATCCTAGATACCTGCCCAGAAGGACCTGGTCACTGCCCAACGCTCCTTTTGACATTTCTACTCTATCCATTCAGCTGTTCATTCTTTTTTTATTATTATTTATAGCTAGCACTCTTGCCTAGAAAATCCCATGGACGGAGGAGCCTGGTGGGCCTTAGTCCATGTGGTCGCTAAGAGTCGGACACGACTGAGTGATTTCACTTTCACTTTTCACTTTCATGCATTGGAGAAGGAAATGGCAACCCACTCCAGTGTTCTTGCCTGGAGAATCCCAGGGACAGGGGAGCCTGGTGGGCTGCCATCTATGGGGTCGCACAGAGTCGGACACGACTGAAGCGACTTAGCGGCAGCAGCAGCATAGATATAGAAAACATTTATTACAGGCTTACCATGTGCCTCACTCCATCTAGGCCCTTGACACACATTATCTTTAATTCTCAAGTTCTTTAAGGTAGGCAGTCTTCATTTTACAAAGGAGCAGACAGTTTTAGGACTTTCCTTGTGGTACAGTGGATAAGAACCCACCTGACAATGCAGGGGATGCAGATTCAATCTCTGATCTGGAACGATTCCACGTGCCACAGAGCAACTAAAACCCGTGTGCCACAACTACTGAGCCTGCGTGCTGCAACTACTGAAGCCTGTGCACCGAGAGCCTGGGCTCCGCAAGAAGCAGCCCGCACACCGCAGCAAAGGGTAGCCCCCACTCACCACCACCAGAGAAAGCCCGCGCGCAGCAACGAAGACCCAGTGCAACCAATAATTAATGAATGAAAATTTTTAAAAGGAGCAGTTTCAGAGAGGTCTAGTCCCTTGCCCAACGTCACATAGCTGGGTAAAGCCAGAGTTTCAGTTAAAGTCTGGCTGCCTCATAAATCTATGCTCTTTCCACTTCCTGTTGAAATCGACCTCCCTCAATCCCACCATCCAGATGGAAATAAGCAAAGAAAACAGAAGGAGGAATTTGCCAACTTGAAGACACAGTGCCAAGTGGCTGCCTGCCATGAGTTATAGCTGCCACTCTTGGGAAGAGCCATCCAAAAGCCAGTCTCACAGGGCAGCCCTGAGGCTGCCTCACTTCAACCGATGTTGGGAAAGTGCTTAGCCTCCTGTACTGGGCAACTTAATGACCAAAATGAAGTCGGACTAGATGTCCATCAGGCCTAATGAATCACTGAGTGACGGACCAACGAAAATGATGGCTTTAATCCACTAGCTGTCAACCAGGGGCAGACCTTGCCCCCTAGGATTTGGGCAACATCTAAAGACTTTTTGGATTATCACAACTTGGAGATGCTGTGGATAAGAATCCACCTGCCAATGCATCTAGTGGGTGGAGGGCAGGGATGATGCCAAACATCCTACAAAGCACAGGACAGTCTCCCACAGCAAAGAATTATCCAGCCCCAAATGTAATAGTGTAGAGGTTGAAAAGCCCTGCTCTGAGCACTCAGTCAAAAGCTATTTGATGCAACCGGAGACCAAATATCAAAAAGAGCAGATATTTTGTTTCCTGTACAATTGTTAAATTGTACAAGAGTTAGTAGCAAAAATAAAGTCAAAACAGATTAAAGACCTAAATTATGGATGGCCACTTAAACCTCTTAGAGGAAAACATAGGTAGAACCCTTCTTGACATAGATCGCAGCAAGACCCTTTTTGACCCACTGCCTACAGTAATGAAAACACAAACAAAAATAAACAAAAGTGGGACCTAATTAAACTTAAAAGCTTTTGCACAGCAAAGGAAACCATAAACAAAACAAAAAGACAGCCCTGGAATTGGAAGAAAATATTCGCAAATGAAGCAAGTGACAAGGGATTAATCTCCAAAATATACAAACAGCTCATGTAGCTCATTATTTTTTTAAAAAAAGTGAAAAAATGAGCAGAAGACCTAAGTAGACATTTCTCCAAAGAAGACATACAGATGGCCGAGAAGCACATGAAAAGAAGCCCAAGATCACTAATTATTAGAGAAATGCAAATTAAAACTACAATGAGATATCACCTCACACTGGTCAGAATGGCCACTATCAAAAAATCTAAAACCAGGACTTCCCTGGTGGTACAGTGGAGGAGAATCTGCCTACCGACGCAGGAGACACAGGTTAGCTCTCTGGTCTGGGAAGATTCCACATGCTGCAGGGCAACTACGCCCTGCACCACAACTCCTCAGCCTGCGCCCCTGGAGCCCGTGCTCCACAAGAGAAGACACCGCAACGAGAAGCCCGAGCACCGCAACAGAGTAGCCTCCGTTCGCTGCAACTAGAGAAAACCACTTGTACAGCGACGAAGACCCAGCACCGTCAAAAATAAATAATTTAAAAAAATCTACAAACAATAAGAGTTGGAGAGAATGTGGAGAAAAGGGAACCCTCCTACGCTATGGGGGAATGTAAATTGATACAGCCAATTTTCCTTAAAAAACTAAAGATACAATTACCTTATGGTCCAGCAATCTCCCTCTTGGGCATCTACCTGCAGAAAACCATAATTCAAAAGCGCATGCACACCAATGTTCAGTGCAGCACTATTTACAATAGCCAGGACACAGAAATTACCTCCATGCTCATCAATAGAGGAATGGATAAAAAGATGAGGTACATATATACAATGCAGTGTTACTCAGCCATAAAATAGGACAAAATACTGCCACTTGCAGAGACACAGTTGGACCTATAGACTGGCATACAGAGTGAACTGAGACAGAAGGAGAAAAAAAATCATATATTAACACATATATGTGGAATCTGGAAAAATGGTACAGATGAACCTATTTGCAAAGCAGAAATAGAGACACAGATGTAAAGAACAAAGGTATGGACATCAAGAAGGGGGAAGGTGGGTGGGATGAAATAGGAGACTGAGATGGACATATATATGCTGCTGCTGCTGCTAACTCGCTTCAGTCGTGTCCGACTCTGTGCGACCCCATAGACGGCAGCCCACCAGGCTCCTCCGTCCCTGGGATTCTCCAGGCAAGAACACTGGAGTGGGTTGCCATGTCCTTCTCCAATGCATGAAAGTGAAAAGTGAAAGTGAAGTCACTCAGTCGTGTCCGACTCTTAGCGACCCCATGGACTGCAGCCTACCAGGCTCCTCCGTCCATGGGATTTTCCAGGCAAGAGTACTGGAGTGGGATGCCATTGCCTTCTCCGCATATATATGCTGCTGGGTATGAAATAAATAACTAATGAGAATCTGCTGTATAGCATAGGGAACTCAAGTTTCTGTGGTGATCTAAATGGGAAGGAAATCTTAAAAAGAGGGGATATGTATACATATAACTGATTCACTTTGCTGTACAGCAGAAATAACACAATATTGTAAAGCAATTACACCCTAATAAAAATTAATTTAAAAAATAAAATATGGCAAAATGTATCTTTCCAAGTAAGAGAGAATAAAAAGCTAAACATTAAAAAAAAATAAAGAGTCTACATCCTGTTAGGCTAGTTAGTTGGCATTGTATATTTTTTCCAGTTTGCCTTCTTCAAGAGTGGCCCATAAAATATAATTAGCTCTTCTTTGGGTTAAAATCAGAAATGGAAAATTTAACCTCTAAGAGGAAACATAAAATGAAAAATATGTGTAACAGTGAAGTTCATGTGCAAATTTTAGCCGAGTGCATTCTTTTTTGTAAGGTTGTACACCTCTTTGGATGCCACCCTTCCAGGCCACAGATACACACATAACCTGTGCACATGTAACTGTGTAGGAGAAAAGCTTGGATTTGGATCCAAAAGAATAAAATTCAATTTCCAACTCTACCAATGAACAATCTTGAGCAAATCACCTATCTTCTTTAAACTTTAGCTTCTCCACCAATAAAAGGGGGCTAACCTATACATTTCAAAGTGATATAAATTTTTCATACAGTAATTTACAGTGAAGTACTTGGCAAATCTATGAAGTGTGATCGAACCACTCACAAGATGACGATCACACACACAGAGGGCTTCTCCTCCACGGGCCATGTGGGTTTTCTTTTATTATATTTTCCCATTTTATCACTGCCTACATAAGTTTCTCCTAGGTGATATTCTATTTCTTATGCTGCACTGGAGAAATACTCATTATATTTTGAAAACAAACCGAATTTAATTTATTTTACTCATGTCCCAAAGGAGATTATTACGTCTCCTTAATTATTACGCTAAAGGATGTATTATTATTAGAAACAACGCATCCTGTTACAATGAGAAAGCTTAGGATGATCAGGCAGACATTTATGATGTAGCTTCCCATTTTCCCAGTGATGAGATCTTGACATCACCCAATACTTTCTTGTCCTACTATACCTCTTACCACTTTGAGCCAGACTCTAAATGCTCTATAATTCTCACCTGTGTTTGTCTTTCCTTAACACGATGTTGTATTTTTACTTTCAAAATCAACACAATTTCAAGGATTATAAGAAAGTTGAAAATAGAATGTCATCCTTTCGTTGTAACCTGAGCTTCTGGTAAGATTAGAGAGGGGGTCTGTTCACATGCTTTGTTAATTAACTTTGATGCTCTTGAAGCACTGGTAACCACCCTAACACACATGATTTCTCATAATTGCCTTCCACCCCTTGCCTGTAAAGGCTTGTTATGTAGAACAGAATTATTTTGTGGGTGAATAAGATGTGTGTCATGATGTGCTGTGAGTTCCTAAGAATAGAAACTCCTATGACTAAACTCCCCATGAACACAGCAAATTAGAGAAAATAACAAATGCTTTTATCCCTCAGGCCAGCCAAATCACTTTGTGTTTCCATGTCACTTTAGTGAGAAAGTTACTGACCTTGAAGATGCTCCCCCAGCAAATGTATACCATATTTGTTTTAAGTTCCACACCTGTGCTATCTGCTCACTGAAGTCAACCACCCACTTCAGCTGTGCAGCTGCTTAAGGAGGACACCTCAGGTGTCTCCCTGGTGCCATGGACTGGGATCAGGCAGAGAAAGGCACACACTTACTGATGGGGCCTTCTTTCAAACACAAAGCTGGAAAACGGGGCATATTAAGTGGTGGACGTAGATTTGGACCCAAGTATCTGACTTCTGTTTCCATTGCTGTTAACCAGGCAAAGTATGGCCTACAGCCCAAATCTGGGCAGTTACCAGCTTGTAAACAAAGTTTTTTGGAACATTGCCATGCTTACTGGGTTTCCATACTGTCTGTGGTTGTTTTTGTGTAACTCTCTGAAAGCTCAGTTGGTAAAGAATCTGCCTGCAATGCAGGAGACCCCAGTTTGATTCCTGGGTCGGAAAGATCCACTGGAGAAAGGATAGGCTACCCACTCCAGTGTTCCTGGGCTTCCCTTATGGCTCAGCTGGTAAAGAATCCGCCTGCAATGAGGCAGACCTGGATTTCATCCCTGGGTTGGGAAGATCCCCTGGAGAAGGGAAAGGCTACCCACTCCAGTATTCTGGCCTGGAGAATTCTGTGGACTGTACAGTCACAGAATCATAAACAGTCAGACACAACTGAGGGACTTTCAGCAGAGTTGAGTAGTTGTGCAGAAGACCTACGGCTCATAAGCCTAAAATGTTTACTACCTGGTCCTTTGGAGAAAAAGTTTGTTCTATTTAACCACTGGGTTTCATTCAAGACAGTCCAATGGTAAATGCTTTAGGCATGAAAAAAACAACAGTGTCAGGGACCTGGCCTCCAGAATCTTTCCATTGGAAAAATGAAGTGTAACCACATAGAAAGTTCATTAATAATACAATAGTTGGATGATGACGAGTCAGCAATCAACAACAGCCCAGGGCACTGATCTTATGAACCGGTGTATATCAAGGGCTCATGGGCTGAGTACCAAGCCTAATGCTTTTCAGCATTAAAGAGCTTGCTTCTCACGAAACCCCTCTGAGATAGGTGTCATTATCCACATTAAACAGATGAAGAGCCCCAGATCCAGAAAGCCTTTATTTGCTCCTAAGGACACACAGCTGGAAAGTACTGAGGGTAGGCTTTGAACCCAGTCAGTGTGACTCCAGAACCCATGTTCTTCATCATCCATTGAGAGGGACAGATGGCGAAAACCTGAGTTCAGTGAAGTGAGGGGTGATTGCTGGCTGCGTGGGCTGCAAAGGCTTCAAACCAGAGATGGGCTCTGAGCAATGCCAAGAGGGATGGAGAAGAGTCTGAGAAACAATTCTCCCCACGTAAGGGAAGACCACATTTTACATTAGTCAAGACCAGCTAACCCTAGGGAGGGGACTTGGCCAGAGGACGGGTCTTTCCTAGGACCAACTGCTCCCGGACCCATTCTGAACCTCCAGTGCTTCCTAGCAGCTCTCAGTCAATTGCAGCCAGCCCTGTCACCACGCATCAGTGGGTGAGCAAATGGTGCTGGCAAGAGGTGCGTGCGCAGGTGTCTGGCGGTTGCCCCTGTGCCCTTGGGAGAGCGCCTGAGACAGGTCTGTCTCAGAGCCATGGAGAGAAGTGTGGTCAGCGGCACAAGAGAGATTCAGGTCTGGTCTCAGCACCCCACACCACAGCCCCGCTGACGGCCCCTCTTCCTGCAGCTGTGTTCATGGTGGAGCTCAGCACAGCGAGGAGCCCAGCACTGGCAGGCATACGACCTAGCTGCACCACTTACTAACGACAAGTCCTGAGACAAACCTCTCAAGTCACTCAGCGCTTCGGTTTTCTCATCCATAAAATGGAGAGCCAATGCCAACTGCAAGGGATTATCCTAAGATTGAAAAGGCTATGAGATGGGACCCTAGGTGGAAACACCAGGTGCGCATAGGCACTCGACAAACATCAGTAGAGGTGGAAGTTAAAGGTAAACGGCAAGCTGGCAACAAGGGAAGGAATCTGAAATACATGAAGACTGTCCTACTTCAGAAAGTGGTTCCTTTCTCTCAAATCAGCTGAGCAAGAGGGATTCCTTCCTGAGGATGTGAACCTCACAGAGTGGCCTTCTCTAGCAGAGGAGGGGCCGTTTTCCAGCACTAGAAAGGAGGTCTGCTTCTGTTCCAGTCAGTTGCTTCCAGTCAACACACTCTCCCCCCACAAGCTCCCACACCCACATCCCAGAGCTCTCTTGAGGTGCTGGTTGCTAACAAGAAGAGAAAGAAGTCCTAGAAATTACACTATTTGCCATGAATATCCTTGCAATGCATCTTCCTGTCCCTTTCCTGCCTCCTAATTCCCTGTCTCTTTCTTGTCTCTCTTGATCTCTTCTGTGTCTGTCACACACACACACAATCTTCTTGTAATACTAGAGAAAGTCAAGTCACTCTTAGTCCTGGCCTACTCAGAGTAGTGGAGGAAACAAGCAGGTCTCACTAGAATCAGAATCTATTCGTAATTAAAACACACTCACACAGTCATTCCTTGTAATCAGGGCCCTAATCCTGTTTCTGAAATGCTCATGGACTGCAGAAAGCTCTAGAGAGAAATGGCCAATTCCTGGTGACTCTTCGCAATAACTTGTTTAAAGCATTTCTTAACTCAAAACTAAACTGGAACCACCCTGCCTCACAGCTGGGGCCCCAGCCCTGGAAACACTTTGTTCTTTCACCAGCCAAGGAGACCACGCAGAAGGCAGGAGCGGGCAGCCGCAACTGTCACCCTGGCCTCGCTTCTGTCAGAGTCCCTTTGCCATCCAGACCACTGTTGTGTGGAATCTAGATGGAGATTGGAAAAAGAGGGCCTGGAGCAGGGTCTGGAACTGTCTAAAATCCAGAACAAGCTCTGCTGCTTGACTTATCATTCAGATTCATTTCGAGATTGCAGAATGTGCTGGCGATGTTTTTCTAAAGGGCAACCCCGGTGCTCCCGAGATGGGAAGCACCCTCCCCTCTGACATGTTTATTCCATCCTTCGGAGGAAGGGAGGGGACAGAGCTGGCTCAGCAATCCCGCAGTCTACATCCACGCCGGTGACTTCAGTGGGAGCTTGACAGTCAGCCAGGCTGGAAATGAACACTTATGCCTTGGGCTGGAAGTGTCCTTCCCTTAGCGATGCCTGATGGCAAAGACCCCTGTGCATTTGACATGCCTCTTTTCTTTCCTCACTGAACCACATCATGGTGAACAACAACCAGTGTTCAAAACAAATAAACTGAGCCATCATAGAAACAGCCCTTATAGATAGTCTTAGGAAAGATTGAGAAACATATTCTAGTGTTTAGGCAAGAAATTAAAATGCTGACTCAAACCATAATTTCAGCAAAGATCATGGTGCTTGGAAAGTTTCACAATCTCTCTGTATCCCTGAGGTACCACTTTTAAGAAGGGTGTCTTAGTTCAGATTCTTCCAGAACCAGACCCTGAGATGAAGTTTGGAGTACAGGTACTTTATTTGGGAGATATTCCCAGGAAGCACTGGTGGGTGTTATGGATTGAATCATATCCTGTAAAAGATTGTTGAAGTCCTAACCCCTCCTCACCCAGTACCTATGAATGTGACCTTATTTGGAAATAATGTGTTGGCAGATGCTCAGGTTAAGATCAGGTCACTGGAGTGGGTTCTAACCCAATAGGTCTGTGTCCTTACAAAAAGTGAAAGTTTAAATACAGAGACAGACTTCCACATAGGGCAAATGCCATGGGGGCAGAAATCAGGGTGTTGCATCTACAAGCCAAGGAATCCAAAAATTACCAGAAAACCACCAGAAGCGAGGAGAGAGCATAAAATAGATTCTCTCAGAGAAGGAACCAACACCCCACTAATTCCTTGATTTTGGACTTCTAACCTTCAGAACTGTGAGAAAATCATTAACTGGTTTTCAAGCTATGGTACTTCATTATAGCAGCCCTAGGAAACAGATTATAGTACATATGTGGGGGAGTCTGGCAGGAGCAGAAAGTGAAGTGAAATGAAGGCGCTCAGTCGTGTCCGACTCTGTGACCCCATGGACTGTAGCCTACCTCTGTCCATGGGATTTTCCAGGCAAGAGTACTGGAGTGGGTTGCCATTTCAGCTAGTCACCACTCTTAACAACAGGGCTTCATGATGCTGGCAAATTTGTGGAAATAGGTGGTGCAGGGTTAGCATATGTGACGGCAAGGCTATTTGGGTCTGAATTCAGTCCCTGGCCCAGAGCTGCCGCTTCAGGGCGCTGGACCTCCTGCACGGCCAGCGCCTTCTGCACCGCCTCCTGCACGGCCAGGTGCACAGAATGCCAGAGCGAGGCTGCAGGCTGAGAGGTGCCGCTGGAGGCAGCTGCAAGGCAGGCCAGGCACTGAGCAGGAGGCTAACGTGGTGTGAACACGCATCATCCACTACAGAGGACATGCCAAACCTTGCCCGGGCTGTTGGGAGTTTCCGTTGCAGAGTTTAGCACCTAGGTTATTTAAGAAGGGTAAAATATTACTGACCTCTCTTTTCACTGGAACAATCCTCCCGATCAGTGTCCCTAGGTTATGTCCCCCTAATCATTCACCTGTCCTGATTGCCGCGGGGATATGAGTAGGAAATGAGAGCTGCTCAAAAGGAATGGAGCATCTAAGTCATACCGCTGTCCCGCCTTGGATACATCCCTCCCATTCTTGGGGTGTGTTCCTCTCCCCTTTTTGAATTGAGTCCTACCCATTCAAATCCTCTGACCCCAGTGTGTATCCCTTTGCTCCTCCAGCACAGCTTTCTGAAAGCCCTTATATTTGAACTACTTGATGCTGTTCTCCATTGAACTTTTTTCGAACGATTCTGCAGACCGTTTAATAGCAGTTCTCTGAAAAAATAAATGCCAAATTGGGTCAAATCAATTCATACACTATTACATACTGTTTCTCCCTCTCTTCCTCTTGGGGATGTGTAAGGCACATTTGCAGAGAGAAGGTTCTGACAAGTCCTACAGTGAAATGACAACAAAAGAAACCTTCCTTAAGTTTGCTCAAACTAGTGTTTCCAGTACGTCTATCCCTTCTTGCTGTGGTACAGCATTCCTATCTTGCAGAATGCAGTTTGGGAAACAATGCCTTTGTTAGACTTCAGCGAACAAGACCTTTAGGAGTCAGCTCCTTTGAATGAGGAGGGCTGGCTCATGTGAGCAGCTGGCCTCATGGAGGGAAGTCAGTACTGGGCCTTGAGTGGGAGTGGGCTATACACCACAGTCCCAAGGGCCATGAATGTGAGGTCCCCCAGGCTCTTCATCCCAGAACCATTCTGAGGGTGGGGAATGAGTTTCCAGGGATGGGCAGGGGGCTACTAAGAGCCCTTCCTGAGGTAAGACATTCTGTTCCTAACACCAGATCTGCCCTTTCCCAACTTCTTGTGGCAAGCAAACCTCAACTCCTACCACAAAGTTCATAACAAATGTAAGCTATTATCTCCCAGGGGCAATACAGTTCATAGTGGGGGCCAGGCTGCCTGGGGTCAAAGCCCAGCTCTAGCTCATGCTAGCCACATGCCACTGGGCCTCAGCCCCTACCTGCACCATGGGGACACCAGCAAAAGTGCCAGAGGACTATCTGACCTAATGCATCTAAACAACACAGAAAACAAGCTCCTCTCAACAACAGCTCATATCACTTCACCAGACCAGTTAGATATCTCCGTCGTGTCTCGAAACTGTGAGTTCTCTGAGCATAGCAACTGGGACTTATCACGATGCAGTAGCTGGCGTGTAATAGTGCTTCCTCAGAAAATATATTCAGAAAAAAAAATGAAAAAAAAAAAGAAAATATATTCAGGATGAGTTAAAGGATGGCTATGCTCTGTATTTTATTTCTACCTCTGATATTATTTCCAACAATGAAATGTTTTGTTTTAACATACCCTCTTCACTAATAGGAAGATAACTCGATTTTCTCTCATTGTAGTCTTTTCTCTCCAGCTAGAGAGGACCTGTCATGACTAGATGGCTGCCAGGGCCTTTGATCAATGGGTCTCTGTCCTTGTGGTCTCCATGGCCCCGGGCAGTCACAGCAGAGATGTTTAAGATGCCATGATATATCTGTCTGTCTTAGTCATGAATGGAGTGCCAAGCAGGGAGGTTCTATACCCACGTAGAATCACATCACAGAAGCTCTTAAAAGGAAATTCTTCCAAGTCCAAAGGGTCAATCTTGTTCATCCTAGGAAGGTCATCCATTGGTAACCAACTGATGAGAAAATCTGGACACATCTTTCCTTTAAGAAAGTTGAATGTGTCTGTCTATGCTATGAAAGGGCTTCCCCAGTGGCTCAGCAGTACAGAATCTGCCGGCAATGCAGGAGATGCAGGTTGGATCCCTGGATCAGGAAGATCCCCTGGAGGAGGGCATGGCCATCCACTACAGTACTCTTGCCTGGAGAATCCCACGGACAAAGGAGCCTGGCGGGCTCCAGTCCACTGGGTTGCAGAGAGTCAGACAAAACTGAAGCTACTTAGCATGCACACCCGTATGCTACGAAAATCCACTAAGTGAAAATTCACACTCATGAAAACAGTTGAATTAGAAAATGAATTCTTCCATTACTAACTAATTTGATAACACTCTCCCAAGTAAGTGTTGTTATAATATTCTCTTCCACCTCATCTAGTGGGGGGAAAGTCCTTTTGTATGTGGCTAATATTTTTTTTGTTGTTTTAAAAAGCAGTTTTGTTGAGTCATCATTTACATATATTAGGCATTTTCTGAACCTAGATATAGTAATAATATAAGGAATTTGGATCACTTGTTTGTTCAGTAAACTTTTATATAGACAAAAAGTACTCTCCCTCCATTCAAGCTTCTACACACCAAGTTCTCACTGGTTTTAAGATTTTTGCCCATTAATGCTGCAGGCCCTGACCTACAGGGCAACAGGCTGCAGGAGAGCCTGGCTTTACAGCACCCGCTCTCTTGTAGGCCCTGAGAGAAGATCAAATCAGCACTCCTCCCAGAATGCTGTCAGAAGCAAGACAGACAGAGGAGAGGCAGAAAGAAAGCTAAACACACGCACACACAAGTAACTCGAGCCAGAGTGCTTTTTGTCTCTTGGATCACCATTTCTGCTCTGGTAAGATCCAAAAGTTGAACTTAAGGGTATCTCTCTTTTTCAGCTCAAATATTCTGTGATTCTGTCATATCAGGGAAGCCCCACTTAGGTCACAGAAAATCTTTCCAGAGAGGCTCCGTTCTTATCACTGAAAGTAAAATTGACTGACGGCATTCCCCGTACCCACAGCAGCTAATCATGATGTTACCAAAGCCACTTTTGATTACAAAGTAGTTACACTCTAGGAAAGGTGAATTCCTGATGATTTTCCAAAATTCTAGTTAATTTCTCACAGGAATAAATGCAAAATTAGAGCCACATTATTGTAAATAGTGCACATAAATTGAGAACTTATTAATTTTTTGTATTGCATTATTTTTCATTTGTATAATTCAGTTCAGTTCAGTTCAGTTCAGTCGCTCAGTCGTGTCCGACTCTTTGCGACCCCGTGGACTGTAACCTACTAGGCTTCTCCGTCCGTGGGATTCTCCAGGCAAGAATACTGGAGTGGATTGCCATTTCCTTCTCCAAAATCCCATTAAATGTGATTTTTATATTCCCTTGGAAAGGATTTTTTAAAAACCTTCAGAGAAAAGGAATGAAGGTGATGGAAGAGAAAGGTAAAGCCCCATGGTCATACCTAATGGAGAAAGACTGTGGGTTTGAAGGAATTCTATGGGGAAAGCATCCAGGAAAATAGAGAGGACTCCCTAGAGAGGACTCATTACAGGGACAGCACCTAGGCCCATAGAGAGGACTCCCTAGAGAGGCCCAAGCAGCACCGTCCTCGGGTAATCATTCTGCACTGAATCCGAGATGATTAGCCAATATGGAGGTTAGATGCCTTTTTTTTTTTTTTTTTTTAATTGAAGGCTTCATGGGAAATAGATGGGGAAACAGTGGAAACAGTGTCAGACTTTATTTTTGGGGGCTCCAAAATCACTGCTGATGGTGACTGCAGCTATGAAATTAAAAGATGCTTACTCCTTGGAAGAAAAGTTATGACTAACCTAGATAGCATATTCAAAAGCAGAGACATTACTGTGCCGACTAAGGTCCGTCTAGTCAAGGCTATGGTTTTTCCTGTGGTCATGTATGGATGTGAGAGTCGGACTATGAAGAAAGCTGAGCGCTGAAGAATTGATGCTTTTGAACTGTGGTGTTGGAGAAGACTCTTGAGAGTCCCTTGGACCGCAAGGAGATCCAACCAGTCCATTCTGAATGAGATCAACCCTGGGATTTCTTTGGAAGGAATGATGGTAAAGCTGAAACTCCAGTACTTTGGCCACCTCATGCGAAGAGTTGACTCATTGGTAAAGACTCTGATGCTGGGAGGGATTGGGGGCAGGAGGAGAAGGGAACAACCGAGGATGAGATGGCTGGATGGCATCACTGACTCGATGGACGTGGGTCTGTGTGAACTCCGGGAGTTGGCGATGGACAGGGAGACCTGGCGTGCTGCGATTCATGGGGTCTCAAAGAGTCGGACACGACTGAGCAACTGAACTGAACTGAACTCCAGGCTTGCATGCTACTATGAAATATTCAACCCCAAATTTAAAAATCCCTAAACAGCCAAATCCTCTCTTTATCCCTTGGCACAGAGGAGCCATTTTGTGCCCTTAAAAATGGCTGACAGGAATTTTCTGAGTAAGCTATGGTCAGGAACCAAACCAGAAATTAGATTGGCTTCAAATCTGAAGTTTGAGTTTAGAGCCATAGCTAGAAATTGATGTGTTTTTTTCCTAATGAAAAAAATTCAAGAAATTGTCATGAAGATCAAAAACTGCTCTCCAAATCTTCCCTTTCACATCCTCTCCCCAGGCGACTTTGGATTGCAAGAGTTCGTGATTATAACTTTATTCACAATCCGTTTTTGGTTTCCAAGTAGCTCCCTCTCCAAGATGAAATTACAAAGCTTTGAAAATTAGAGGCACCCTTCTGCTCACCCCAAAGAGGTATTCCTGATGAGATGCTCTGTTGAAATGGAAGGAATTTGCTTTACAGCAGCCTCCCTTGTGGAATTCTGTATAGGAACATTTAACAATACAGCATTTGCAATGGGCAGGTGAGAGCTGACCAAGTTTTTAAAGGAGATTTCACAGGCCAGTTCAGCAGGGAGATGGATGGGTGAGCTGCGGTAGATACAATTATTTGACTTTCTGAGCTGTTCTTTTGAAGCTTCTACACTTAATAGAAAGAAATAGAAAAATCCTCTTTGCCAACCTTTTGTAGCTCAATCTTTATTGTTCCCACCAGAAGCCAAAGAAAACAGACAAGATTCATTTGGTCCATAAAGCATTTGTGTATTTTATATAGGTCTGGGTTTTGAAGTGTTGATAGTGAAGTAGAAGAAAACACAAAGTCTCCTCTCTAATCTGAAGAAATCAAAGGGAGAATTTCTGAAGCTCTCAAGCCTAACTTAGAAGTCCTGGGTGGCATCTCCTGATATAGGCCTCTTTTGCTATTAAACTCAGCATGGAAATTAGCACAGGCTCACGAAATGACGGAAATTAGACTAGATCATAAAGAAGCAAGCCTGTAGGGAAATTAAGACTTTTTCATAAAACCTGAGAACATGACCTATAGAACTAGGTAAGCTTTCTCTTAAAGAAAAAAAGCTCTTCTTTCTTTTCAGCATCCATTTCTCAAAGACTGGTCTGGTTAATGGGCTGGTTGGGCCAACCATCTACAGGATTGTTTGTTTGCCTTGGGGTATATGAGAAGTTCCTGGTAAATACTCACTCATTGATAAGTCAATTGTTTTACCAAACAATTTAAGTGAAAATTTTTGTTTTCATTTTAAGTTAAAATTTTCTTAATTTTTTATTCCTGGTATCAATACCACAATTTACAGGACAATATACCTGATTTACTGAAAAGAAAAAGACCAAGCTTCAAGTGATAAAAGACTTCAGGAATGTATATCTAACTGATACTACATTGCATTAATCAATAGCTACACTTTTTGCAAACTGTGGCTCTGACAGTCCGAAGGTTTTCTGTTTAAGCTGCAATAACTTTTCTGACTATCATCACTGTTGCTTCTGTAGCACATTTTTACAGCCCCTCCAGTGCATTTTGGAGGACTGCCTCAAAGTAATCTGCAGCTTTCCTAACGACTCCTAACTCTCCCCTGCTAAGAACTCTAGCCCTTTTCTGCTGCATTGTTGGAACCTTCTGATACCATATCCACCCCCCCACTACCAGCTCTATGACCACCAACATAGGATCCCGAGCTTCTTCCACCAAAACTGTCCCACTTCATAGGCCCATGATTTGATCGCTGTTATTCACTA
This sequence comes from Cephalophus harveyi, assembly GCA_006410635.1. Taxonomy (NCBI): domain Eukaryota; kingdom Metazoa; phylum Chordata; class Mammalia; order Artiodactyla; family Bovidae; genus Cephalophus; species Cephalophus harveyi. The sequence continues at coordinate 147,101 of SJYT01007577.1, read as the reverse complement.
TAATTTCCAAATCATTATAGTATCCCCCACTATCACAGTTACTACTGCGAAAATGTCCTCCTTCATTGTAACCTTTATCCTCTGCTACCATCAGCACTTCTGTTACCGTGGTTTCCATATTCTGGCCCACCACCACAATAGCCCTCTCTAATGCAAGAAGCAGGACCATCATGATAGTTGCTGCCATCACCTCCAAATTTACTGTATCCCCTATCATCTCCTGCTGCCTCCACCTCTATGATTCCATGACTTCTATGACACCTCTTCCATCGAAGTTTCCACCGTGGCCAAAGTTTCCTCCATAGCCTTAACATTGCCGCAAAAGTAGTCTTTCAAGTTATATTCTTCTGTGTCGCTAATGCCACCAACAGAAATTTTCTTCACTGTTAAATGAAAGCTTCCCTGGTGACTCAGATGGTAAAGAATCTGCCTGCAACATGGGAGCCCCAGGTTCTATCACTGGGTCGGGAAGATACCCCGGAGAAGAGAATGGCAACCCACTCCAGTATCCTTGCCTGGAAAATTTCATGGACAGAGGAGCCTGGCGGGCTACAGTCCATGGAGTCGGAAAGAGTCGGACACGACTGAGTGACTAACACTCCCCTTCACTTTCTTTAGGAAGAGCTCTCCTTGACTTCACTACACACGCATCACCCTTGTGTGGTCCAACACATATTGCCCCATCCACTTCTGTGATTACAAAAATAAATCACAAAACTAAAGACCCGGGACATTTCGTTTGGAGGTATCTCATGACCACAAGTCTATGAGTGTGCCCCATTTCTTAAAGTGCTCGATTAAACTATCATCTGCACTTTCAACCCTCAGAGCACCAAAAACCAGTTTTCTCAAACTGCTCTGGTTCCTTTGGATCAAAGCGGTAGCACAAAGACACATAAAATTCTGAGTATTTTAGCAAGAATGGCAGATTTTGCTTTAAAGCAGCAAACTTTTTTCAAAAAATCATATTTTCAGCTGAGTGCTTCAAAGAAAACACAGGGCAGAGAATTAAATTCTTGTCACCTTAGAAAGGTCTGTAAGGCCTCAAAATGCGCTGGCAGAAGTTTCAGCAAAAATGAGGCCATTTGTAGCATTTTCTGCCCGACTCCTCCTCCCTCTCCCTTCCAATCCCGTGCTCTCTTTCCCAGCTGTGGAGTGAGGAGGCCACTGAAGGCCTTTGTGCTACCCAGATGGTTTGAATAATCAGATATTGAAAATAACTATCACACATAAAAACAACAACATAAAAAAACTATCAGTCTGGCAATACCAACTCTCGACAGCCAAAATAGGTTACTTTATCAAATTGCTTATCAATCTGTTTTGAGGGCAGAAAGAAAGAAAAGCATCAAATGTATTTTGACTATTTGAGTCAAAACTCGTAGGATGACCACTGTGGGAAGAACTGGTGAGAACCGGGGAACTGGTGGCGTTTTCTGCTCACTGGTATGTGTTCCTGAAACTCTGTGTGCTGGGCCTCCACTCTGAGAAGGGCTCACCATAGGGAACATTTGTGTTGGATTTTTAACTATGAGTTATGAGAACAACAGTTTTCCACCTTCCTTTGTCACCTTAATGCTGCTAATAATGTCAACAGAGAGTCCAGGAGGTCCTCACATATCTGGACTTGATTATAAGAGGAAGACAGGGTTTCTACAGAGGGGGCCAAGGTAGGGTCAGCATTCTAAGCAGAGGGAACTGAGAGGAAGGTGGAAAGAAAGAGAGCAGGCTTGGGAAAAGGGAGAGTCAGGAGGGGAGTTCATAGGGCAACTGAGTCACCTGAGAAATCTCTGTATCAACATGGACAGACCTAGAGATTGTCCTACTGAGTGAAGTCGGACAGAGGAGATACATCGTACAACATTTCTTATATATGGAATCTAAAAAGAAATGATATATATGAATTTATTTACAAGACAGAAAAAGATTCACAGACTTAGAGAACAGACTTATGGTGGCACGGGCGGGAGAAGGCGGATGTGGGGAGGGGATAGTTCGGGAGTTTGGGATGGACGTGTGCACACTGCTGTGTTTAAGATGGATAATCAACAAAGACCTACTGTATAATACAAGAAACTCTGCTCAATGTTTTGTGGCAGCCTGGATGGGAGGGCAGACTGGGGGAGAATGGATACATGTATGGATATATGTATGGCTGAGTCCCTTCACTGTTCACCTGAAATTGTCACAACATTGATAATCAACTATACTCCAAATAAAATTAAAAGTGTGAAAAAGAGAGAAAGAAAAGGGTCTCTATGAAGGAGTTGCTCACACCTCTCCGTAATCCTAGAGATTCTAGTTTGGACAGAAGTTGTCTTCTCTCCCTTCTGCAGAGAATGCCTGGAATGGGTTCAGTGACATCTCAGCTTCGCCATTCTCCTGCCTCGATTGCCAGCTCTAAGCTCAAGCAATGTTTGCCCTTCTTTCTACAGAGCTGTCCTGCTGCCACCAGCTTCCTCTTAAATGCGCAGAAAACCACTCAGTGGTGCACATGGAGAGACACACCAGCAGATGCAAGACACATTCATTTGCATGCAGACAAGCACACACATATACCAAGCGTGCCAATGAACTCACATGCTGGGACATGCCAGAACATATGCACAAACACACAGCCTCACACACACCTCCACACGTACACTGGGGCACAGACTCTTTTACCTCCAGCAGAGCACACAGGCAAACACACCAGCACACGAGTGTGCTGCACCCACACTGAGCCGGCCCATACTGGAGTCCCCGGGTCACCTGCCTTCGACTGGCTTCTCTGACCAGTCTGCCTCCCAGGGCCACAGACTGCAATCTCCACCCCCACCCCACCAGGCTAACTTCTACTCTTCTCCCTGTAATAGCAACTCACTCCAAGTCTCCCAGCCCATAAGATGAAAATGCAGTTCTAACTCAGGGCTGACGTTCACATTATGGTTTAGAATCAGAACAACATCGCATCGTGGGGAACTGGTGAAATGTAGGAACACACAACTGACTTTCTAGTACCTACAGCAATACAGAAAAGTGGGGATTTGTTTAATCTTATATGGTGGTGTTGGTTCTAAGTCACTCTCCCCAGTTCCGGGGTTTGGTGAAAGTCACGCACGTATAGCCAACAGCCCTACAGACAGCCGGAGAACCTCCCAGAGATTTCTCTTTTCCCAGTCTTCCTGCGGGCATCTTGGGGAGCAGCCCCACTAAGACTCACTGATGTTCAGAATCTGGCAATTTAATGCTTCTGCTCTGATCATCAGATTTCTTATCTGTTTGCTTTGCCCCAGCCAACAGCAAAAGGCTTTGCACTCTCAGAGCTCAGCCCAGGCAGATGTAAGTGGACTCAAGGCTAAAATCTGACATAAATAATTAATAATTGATTGTAGACGTTTATTATTTAAAGATAATTCTCCCACTCCTTTAGGATTTATATAAAAAACCAAATCTCAACTCAAAGTCTGTGTATAATATTAATTGTACACTATTCTTTTAGAAAAACTCACCCCACAAAATCTTACACACTTAATGAAGACACATTGTTACCAAACAGATCGATTAAGGCTATTATTTAGGATCAAATCTTCTCAAATACAATTTAATTTATATTTTGATCTCCACCTATGCATAATGTGGTAGGTGCAAGGAGGGATGCCCTTCTCCATACACAGAAGCTGGTTGAATTGTAAACTGAGGTTGGTCCCTCTCAAGAAATGCTCCCAAATATGTGTTTTTATTAAGAGGAAAACAAGAAAGATGGATTTTACCATTTGGGGTGAACATGAGTTCAGAATTATAGTAATAGTCCAGAGGAAAACACAATCCTATATTAACAACCAAATATTTTATACTCAGGAAAAAATATATTAATGAGGATACTCAGTATCAAAACAGTTATTTCTTACTTCAGAAATTGAAAGGAAAATCACAATACATGCTTACTAAGGGGAATACCTTCAAAAGTCTGCTTCAGAATTCAGTCATCGCATGTATAATATTGCAAGTTGACAAAAAGCCTGGTGGAGAGGCTGCATAGAACATTCGAGAGCATACCTTGAACAAGGGATCAGAAAAATTGTGTTTGGGGCCTGGTTCTACTCAGGCAAGTCACCAAACTTCTGATCCTCGTTTCTCTTTCTATAAAAAGAGAATCTTACTACTTCTTCGGCTGACTTGCCATAGGAGAGTTATGAGTGAAGGTACTGGAAAGCATTTTGTAAATATAAAGGGGTAACTGCGCTAAGAGAACGTTGGTCTGTACCAGTGAGGATCCTGCCGGTCTTTGTTCAAATGCTTTCTATTTATTTTTTTCCCCTTGAGCCTGAAAATTAGTTGCTGAGTATCACAAATCATAACCGGCAAGCAAAGCGGACGGTGGAAGCTCCTAACATTTCCACCACTGCAATTTGACTGCTTCAGACAGCATTTTGCTTTCTGTCAATTCTCAGCAACGAAGTCCTTGTGCGGCCATAAATCTACGGTCGATGCACAAGCGTAAGGGACAAGCCAGAAAATGCTGGACTCTGTCCTTGGATTTTTCACAGTGGGAGCTTCTGCTTAGAGAGTTAAAAATATGTGATAAGGTAGAAGTCTGGATTTTTTTTTATAAGTGTGTGTTTTATTTGTTTATTGGAGCTTCAGGGAAGAGTAAGATTTAGGTTCCTAATTCTATGAGCCAATACCAGTGAGATGGTAGGCAACTTAAACGTTCTTAAAATTCTGGTAATTTTGCAAGACCATGCAATTCATTTTGTAGCTGAAAGGGGTATTCAGCTCTCTTCTCATCTTACAGATGCAAAAACTAAAGAGATTTCTGCCAAGTTTACACTGCAATTTAGTGACAGAGGAAGAAAAAGAAAGCATGTTAGTACCAGGGTTTCTACTTTCTTCTACCAGAAAAATGATATCCTTTCTATTTTGTAGGTTGGGAAACTGAGGCACATATCATAATGATTACTGCTTTTGCAACACTTCTGTGTACAGGCACTTCTAAGTAGTATTTCCAGCCCACATTGCTCTCCATGAGGCAAGACATCGCAACCGCCATCTCGCAGAAGAACGGGGCTCTGAAGGGAAGCAACAGGCCACAGTGACAGGATGGCGAGAAATCAGGACTTACATCCAGATCTTTTTGGTTCCATGGCCTTCTCTGTCCCTCCACCCTATTGCCTGCTCCAGAAAAGATAAGAAACACTTGCAGATGGTCAGGGAAAAAATTCTCTTTCCTTGATGGAAAAACGGTTTAGACTTCAATAGAAGTCTACAGTATCCTAGGAAATGTTTTTTTACTTTAACCTATTATTTTAATTATCAACCCTAGAGAAATTAGCCCAAGGGAGTAAGTCAGGAAAAAAATTTTAAGCTATATATGTTAATATTTTCTTGCAGGATTAGCTATAATAACAAAAATTAGAAATAGCGCAAATGTCCAACAATAAGTAAGAAAATATGATGCATAAACTATGGAAGTTAACATAACAATTAAAAATAATCATGAAAGCTAAGCATAAAAAAGATACTCAGAATAAAATATTAAGGGGAAAACCACATGAAATTTTTTTTGTAATAACAACTAGAATAAGCACCAATACTTTGGCCACCTGACGCAAAGAGCCGACTTCAGGGTCAGAAGAGAGCCTGATGCTGGGAAAGACTGAAGGCAGGAGGAGAGGGGGATGACAGAGGATGAGATGGCTGGACGGCATCACTGACTCAATGGACATGAGTTTGAGCAAGTTCCAGGAGATGGTGAAGGACTCAGGGAAGCCTCCATAGGTAAATAAGGCTCAGGAGAAAAAGGATTGCAGAGTGTGTTTGGACAACTCTAAAGCAAGACAGTTCCCTAGTGGTGTCTGAATTCTTTGAAATAAAACAGAAAACACCATATTCAGGGATTCTTGAAGGTAAAAGTGCATATCCAATTTAAAAAATAAATTTTTTAAAGACAAAGGCAAAAATAAAATGATTTTTTAAAAAAATATTCAGCAGTGGTTATTCACCTAAGCAACAGTTTCGCAGCTCTTTTTCTGGGGAATGTTTTGCAGCAGAAGATGTGTAAATAGGCTAGCAAATCTGAAAAAGACCATGGTAGAAAATGAAGCAGATCATGTGGATAAGCAGAGCCAGATGACCAGAAATCAAAATAAACCACTGGTCAAAGTGCCATCCATGAAAAACTTTCTGGCGTCCTGGCATCACTCAAAAGCTTCCCTCAAGCACAGCCCCAAGCAGTTTAAGCAAAGGTCTGATTGCAATGAGTGTTCAGTTAAATACCCTGGCCACTGTGCATCCACACCAACCATTTGGCTGAAATTCTGGTTGGCCACCCTGACCAGTGATGACCAGGCAAACTGTGTTCTAATTTGCTCCCCCTAACTACTTATATCTATTAGCCATATGTTCACTTTGAGGAAATATCTCCTAGAGAATGAGTATCTCTGAAAAATAAAAATGGTTCCTGAAATGCTCATCCTGTGACCCAGCGAAGGTTTGACACTTGCTCACAATTGGGCCTACCGCTGGCAGGGATCACCACTGTGTTCCCGAGCTGTTACGGGTATGCTCAAAAACCAAAAGGAGGGTGAACTGGATCTCAACAGATGGAGAAAACATCCAGTGCTGCTCCACAACACAATCAAAAGCAGGTTAAGAATCCTAACCATGGGTTTCCATTTCCTGTCACTGGGTAATGAAAACAAGAAAACAGTCCAGGGTGTAATAGTAATAAAAATTAATACAACTTTTACGTATTGACGGTTTAGTATGTATCAGGCATGCAACATTTACTTCTCATTTTCACAACTCTGCAATGAAGGTTATTCTTACTTTAAAGGTGAAAAAACTGAGGCCCAGAGAGGTTAAGTGACTTGCCTAAGGTTGCACAGCTGAGAAATTGGCAGCACTGTAACTGGCCTGACTCTTCCCACGTCACCTTTTCCTGAGCCTGTGTGTCAAAGCTGCATTTCCTTACAAAGGAAGGACCAAGGCCACATTGACCACTGTGAGGTAGTGACCACCTTGGTGTTAAAGACGCTGATGAGTTGAGGGCTCTGCAGACAAAACTTTGCCCAGACCATTAGGCACTCCATCTTAATCTCTTTCAGCTTCAAGTGACTGTCTTAGCAGACTCACTCAGGAAGACTTCCTCAGGTAGACAGCCTGGGGCCTTATTTGCTGTGATCTTAATGATCTGGGCAATTGCAAGAAAACAAATGGAAAAGTCTTAGTATAAAGAAGAAATCTTAAAAGGGTTTGGGGAGTAGGTAACTTAAATGAGCGAGAAAAGAAGGAAGATCGCAACTCAAATTTCATCAGCAGCCTTTCCTCCAAAGGAAATCATAAAGCATGTCTCCTCAGCCAACATGAGTGCCTTTTGTGGCCCTTGGTGTAAAAGGCCTCTCTAAGCCTCCCTTGCCCTCCCTCAATGAGGCTAGCAGGCTCATCTAAAAACAGCTGAAATTTCAGTCTCCAAACTGGCAAAGCAAGTGGCTTTGAAAGATGAAGCTAAAGCTTTTCTTCCTGTACACTGCTTGTGGAAATGGGTATGGCCCCCATCTTGCCTTCTGGGTGGGGTTTTGTTTACCACTCCTGGCAGCCGGTACGACTCAAGCAGCTTTTATTTCTTTTCTAATTCTATTGCCCCTACCTTAGTCCCAAGGCTCAAAACAAATAGGCCCCTGAGGAAACTTCAGATGGTGAAATTATCTCCCGAGTATGGTCCCCCAAACTTGAAGCCCAGGGTCTGAATCTATTGCTGGCATCTGTTCCTGCTGAAGTCACTGAATGCATAGGCCCTTATGGCGTCATGGGTCCTCCCAAGCCCTGCACACAAGGATGGGCCGCTCTGGGCTCGCCCTGGTGTCCTTACCCCACAGTACACGTGACTCATACCCAGCAAGGCCTTTTCTGAGAAGAGAGCTGTGATGTTACAGAAAACCCCATGATTACTGAGTCCTCGAAGCCCCCACGGCCCTAGGCCGGGGCTGTGCCACGGTCTCTGGTAGGAGCAAAAGTGCCAGCGGCCTCTCCACTCTCCCACCATTGTTGCCAAACACCCTCCCACGCCGAGGTGAGCTGCGAAGTGGAGAAAAGGCGTTGGTGTTTGACCACTCTCCCAGGTTTTTAGATTCAAACACAGCCTGTCCCGTTTCTTGTAAAAATGCCAAGATGCCAACCCCCAGACAGAATCCATTTTGTCTTCTTTTCACTTCTTATTATTCTTATCTGAGCAAGAAAGCACAGTGGGAATGAAAGGATTGTAGAAAAGCTAGTCTCCGGGGACTGAAATGAAGTGAGGAGTAAGTTCTCTTGTTGGTTGGTTGTTCCTCGTGGTGGTGACCTAACAAGTCACATCCTCTCATCTGCCCCCTACATTCTGCCAACCTCTCTGGCTTTTTGGCCTCAGACAGAGAGCTGCCTAAAGCAAGGGGCAGTGGGTGGGTCACGCAGCCCGGGGGGTGTGTCATCAGGCAGCCCTTGGCTGGGGGGTGCAGGGGCAGCCAGGTCAGAGCTGAGCCTAGATGTGGGCCTTGAGGAAGGCCGCTTCCTTCCTTCGTTAACCCGCTCGGTGCCTGGCTTCTGGAAACACTTCAAGTAAGCCACAGCCATGACCCTCTCTGCCCAACAGCACATGAAACATTCTTTGTTGGCGAAGCAGAAAGGTGGCTGAGTGATGGAGCCAGCAAGTTAGTAAAAGAAGAATACACAAAGACTCAGAAAACGCTTCAGCACAAAATGTGGCCCGGGCGATGTTTTCTGGTCCCTCCCAGCTTCTGTTAAGTTCTCCCTCTCCTCTTGTCCACACAAGTCCTGCCTCAGTTCCTCCTCATCCTTCCCCCATCTCAGACTTTTCTCTTTTTATCACTGGAAAAATCCATACTTCACACAGGTCTGTTTTCAAGCAGCTGACTCTAAGCTAATTTCCAACTTGGCCATATTGAAGCAGATGCCTCTATAGAAACAGACCTTTCCCTGTTCAGCTGTCCATTGCTTTGGGGAGGGCAAGATTTAAAGGAGACATTGGCTCCTCTCCACGCCTCTGCTCTCTCCCTCCACCCCACACACATATGTACAAAGAGTTCCTAAAAGCTCATTTCCATCGACACATCCCGCCTTACCTGTAACTGGGAACTGTGCCTGCAAGACGGCCACCATAACAAGTGCTGTCCACTTCATCTTGTCCTTCCCCAGGATGGTGCCAGGAGGCAGAGGCTGAGGCAGCTGTGGCTGGATGAAGAAGACGAAAGGAGTCTCTGCTGGCTTTGTTCTGCTGCTGCCTCCTCAGGAAGTGGAGGACGACGGGCCTTTGAGAAGGCACCTGCCAACCAGGCCGAGAAACTCACACTCCCCCTTTCGGTTCACGGGCAGGAAGCTCTGGAGGTTTGAGGGTTTGGGGTGTGTGCGTGTGTCTGTCTGTCTGAATTTTTGCTATATTTTTTTTTTCGTCTCCTTTTACCATTGTTTTATTTTCCTTCTTTCTNTTTGAGAAGGCACCTGCCAACCAGGCCGAGAAACTCACACTCCCCCTTTCGGTTCACGGGCAGGAAGCTCTGGAGGTTTGAGGGTTTGGGGTGTGTGCGTGTGTCTGTCTGTCTGAATTTTTGCTATATTTTTTTTTTCGTCTCCTTTTACCATTGTTTTATTTTCCTTCTTTCTGATTTTTGTCTGAGTGATAGTTGCTCAGTCATGCCTCACTCTTTGCAACCCCATGGACTGTAGCCTGCCAGGCTCCTCTGTCCATGGAATTCTCCAGGCAAGATTAATGGAGTGGGTTGCCATTCCCTTCTTTTTGTCTAATTTTTGTCTAATTCTTTTTGTCTAATTTTTATCTAATTCCTATCTTGATTGGTGTAGGCAGCCCCTAAGCAAACACAAGTTCCCAGTGCATTTAAGAATGTTCGCTGCTCTCCTAGATTCAGGTATTTTATGGTGGTTGGTGAGACGACAGAGCTCTAGATTCAGGGTCAGGTAAAATGTGGAGATAGAATACTTGGGTCTTAGTGCCATCTCTGCTACCTGCTTGCTGTGCGGCCTCGAGTAAGTAACTCAGCATCTCTAGACCTCAGCGTCCCTACCTATAAAGCAAATTGCTGAGGAAGCAGATCGGAACTTGGCTTGAATTTGGACCATAGAAAATAGAAGAATTCACATAATACTTCAAACACTTTTGCTATTTGACAGCATTTAAACATTGAACCAACTTACAATAATGAAAAAGATTAATACTTATAAATAAACTGTATTATTTACACAGTGTTATAAAGTGTAAGATCTATGTGAAACAAACTTTCAAACATTACTGAAGAATACAGAAAGGACTTGGGTAAATGAAAAGATGTATCTTGGTCTTTGATAGAAAATTTCCTTTTAAGAAGCCCACGATTCTCTCTAAATTAATCAACCCATACTTCTACAAATACCAGCAAAAGTTTTAGCACAAGATAATTTACACAGTGTTATAAAGTGTAAGATCTATGTGAAACAAACTTTCAAACATTACTGAAGAATACAGAAAGGACTTGGGTAAATGGAAAGATGTATCTTGGTCTTTGATAGAAAATTTCCTTTTAAGAAGCCCACGATTCTCTCTAAATTAATCAACCCATACTTCTACAAATACCAGCAAAAGTTTTAGCACAAGATAATCTTGGTTGAAAGTTTGCATGAAAAATTAATGTACAAAAAATAGTGACGACTCAAAAAAAAGAAACACAAGCAATCAAAGAAAAAAATTGGTAAATTGGACTTCACCAAAATTTAAAACTTTTGTGCATAAAGGACACTATCAAGAAAGTAGAGGCAATCTATAGAAAAAAATAGTTGCAAATCAAATATTGATAAGGGTATAGTACTCAGAATATAACTCAACTAGAAAAAAAAAGTAAAAATCTGCCAAAGATCTGAATAGATGTTTCTCCAACAAGCACATGAAAAGATGATCAATATCTTTGGTCACTGCTGCTGCTGCTGCTAAGTCGCATCAGTCGTGCCCGACTCTGTGCGACCCCATAGACGGCAGCCCACCAGGCTCCCCCGTCCCTGGGATTCTCCAAACAAGAACACTGGAGTGGGTTGCCATTTCCTTCTCCAATGCATGAAGGAGAAAAGTGAAAGTGAAGTCACTCAGTCGTGTCCGACTCTTAGTGATCCCATGGACTGCAGCCTACCAGGCTCCTCCGTCCATGGATTTTCCAGGCAAGAGTACTGGAGTCTTCTCCAATGCATGAAGGAGAAAAGTGAAAGTGAAGTCACTCAGTCGTGTCCGACTCTTAGTGATCCCATGGACTGCAGCCTACCAGGCTCCTCCGTCCATGGATTTTCCAGGCAAGAGTACTGGAGTGGGGTGCCATTGCCTTCTCCGTCTTTGGTCACTAGGGAAATGAAAATCAAAACTATAGTGAACTATTACTTTGCACATACTAGGATGGCTAAAATTTAAAAACACAAAGTGTTGGTAAGGATGTTAAGAAATTGGAACTGATACATTACTAGTGGAAATGTGGGAAATTTCCCTATGGAAAATGTGTGACATTTCCTCAAATATTTAAATAGAATTATCACACAACCCAGCAATTCTACTCATAGGCATATACTCAGGAGAACTGAAAACATGTGCACATTAAAACTTGTACATGAATGCTTATAGCAGCATTATTCAAAATAGCCCCAAACTGGAAACAACCCAAATGTCCACGAACTGAGGAATAGATAAACAAATCGTATATCTAAACAATAAAATATTATACTTGCAACATGGTCGAAACTTGAAAACAGTATGCTAAATGAAACAAGCCAAATGCAGAAAGACCAAATATTATATGATCGCATTAATACAAAATGGCTATAATAAGCCATAGAGACAGAAAGTAGATCAGTAGTTTTCAGAGGACAAGGAAAGGGGGAAATTGAGACTAATTCTTAATAGGTATGAAGTTTCTTTTGAGAATGATCAAAATGTTCTTGAACTAGATTGTTGTGATGATGTATGACACAGTGAATATACTAAAAATCACTGAGTTGTACTCTTTAAAATGGTAGCCTCATGTGAATTACATCTCAGTACAAAAATAATGCTAAATAAGCAAAAGAACAGCCAGGAAAACTCTGTAAAAGAGGAGCAATGAGTGTGAAATAACCCTGCAAAACATTAAGCATACAGAGAGACATGATTACCATATAGCAGTTGTGATCGAATAGACTCAAACACACATGGTCAATTGGTTTTTTATAATGGGACTAGGAAAATTCAATGGAGAACCAACCAACCAACAAACGGTATCTCTATGGTGAAAAAAAAAAGTCCTTATTTTATACAATACTCAAAAATTAACTGAAATATTCCATATGTGTAGATGTGGAACATAAAACCATAAAACTTCTGGAAAAAAAAAAAAGAAAAATCTTTATGTTAACACATTTGAAGCACAAACTATAAGAGAAAAATAATTGGTAAATTTGACTTCATCAAAATTAAAACCTTTGTTCAGTAGAAAACAGCATTAAGAAACTGGAAAAACAAGCCATTGACTCAGAGAAATTATTTGCAAATACATATATCAGACAGAGGACTTATATCCAGAATATATAAAGAACTCTTTCATATTAATGATAAGATAATTAAATCAATAAGAAAATGGATAAAATATTTGAATAGAAAATTCCTCAAAGAAGATAAATGATCAGTAAGCACATGAAAAAGATGCTGAACATCGCAACCCAGTGGACTGTAGCCTACCAGGCTTCTCCATCCATGGGATTCTCCAGGCAAGAATACTGGAGTGGGTTACCATTTCCTTCTCCAGGGGATCTTCCCGACCCAGGGATCAAACCCAGATCTCCCACATTGGAGGCGGACGCTTTAACCTCTGAGCCACCAGGGAAGCCCCTCACTAATAATTAAGGAAACACAAATTAAAATACAATGAGATACCACTACACACCAACTAATATAGCTAAAATTAAATAATTGACCATATCAAGTGTTGACAAGGATATGGAGGAACTGGAACTTTCATACATTTGATGACAAGAATGCGACATGATACAATTTTGGAAAAAGTTTGGCAGTTTATGAGAAAGTTAAACATACGTCTAATATATGATTCAGCCAATTCACTCTTAGGTATCTACCCAACAGTAAAGGAGACACATTTCCATGCAAAGACTTATACGTGAATATTCATAGCAATTTTATGTTTGTAATAGCCAAAAACTGGAAACCACCCAGATATCCATCACCAAATATATGGATTTACATTGGTATCACCCCCTCTGCTGGGTTCCATTTTTTCTTGCCTCTCAAGGACCTTAAGAATTATGATATATCCATAATGAAATAATACTCAATAATAAAAGGGAATAAGCTGTTAGTAACAAAACAACAGAGCTGAATCTCAGAATCATACTGAGTGAAAGAAGCCAGGCAAAGAGTAAGTAAATACTAGTGATTCCATGTATAATTCTAGCCCTGTCATAAGGGCTGAGTACCTTTACACATAATAAGTACCCAAACGTCGTTTAATTACAACAAACACTATTTTCTAATTTTTACTTATTTATTTTTGGCTGCACTGGGTCTTCATCGCTGCGCGCGGGGGCTCCTCCCTAGCTGTTGTGCTCAGGCTTCTCAATGCGGTGGCTTCTCTTGTGCAGAGCATAGGCTCCAGGGCGCACAGGAGGCTTTAGCAGTCGAGCTGCAACATGGGGAATCGTCCCGGACCCGGGATCAAACCTCTGCATCGGCAGGCAGGCCCCTAACCACTGGACCAGCAAGGAAGTCCACAACAAATACTTTTTGAGTGCCTACAATGTGCCAAGCGCTGTACTAGAATGCTGAAGATATGGCTGAGTAAAACAAAGACTCTTCACCCTCATGGAATTTTCAGGTTTGTAAGGGTCTAAAAACATATTAGAAAATTAGTAGCGGAAAATTCATAGAAAAGGAAGTAGCAAATGGCTTTTTAAAATGTTTGTCTGTATGTTTATTTATTTATGGCTGTGCTGGGTCTTCATTGCTGTGCACGGGCTTCTCGTTGCAGTGTCTTCCCTTGTTGCAGAGCAAGTCTGCTCTAGGGGTGCAGACTTCAGTAACTGTGGCACACAGGGTTTAACTGCCAGCATGTCCTCTGCGTTGGCAGGCAGATGGAATGCCACTGGAATGCCAGGGAAGTCCTGGCTTTTAAATGAATGAAAAACCCTCAATATCATTCAAAATGAGATAAATCAAAATTATAACTGCAGAGAATACACATTCTTACCTATTATTTTGGTATCACCCCCTCTGCTGGGTTCCATTTTTTCTTGCCTCTCAAGGACCTTATTCCAGAAATTTTCTCTTCTTTCTCCTATATCTTCTTATCAATATACAAGCATGCTATTTCTCCCATCTTTAAAAAATCCCTCAAATATTTGAGAAACCTTTGCACATTGGAACTTGCACCAAATGGCAACTCTTGGTGGTTATGGCACCAAGAGTTATCCAGGCTTCTCCATATGAAGTAGGCTGGATTAGCCTGCTGGGGACACAGCTCAGCTGACTGCCAGCACTGACTTCCAGGGAACTGAGTCATCTTAGATCATCTTAGATCATCCAGCCGCAGCAGTCACCAGGGAACCGCAGTCCCATGAGTGATGCCCGCTGACGCCAGAGTACTGCCTATCTGACCCCAGCCTAAGCTGTTGACCTACAGAATCATAAATACCTAAAACAGGGTTTGTTCTAAATTACTAAATTTGGGATAGCTGTTACACTGCCAGATAACAGAAACACAAAATCCTCATATCAACCTCAGCAAACGATCTAATTGGCCCAGGCTGTCTTATGCTCACCTCTTGGATCAACCATTGTTTCCAGTGGGAACAAGACAAGCCTAGAGATGAGACATTATGATTAACAACCCTAGAGAATCATTTATCATGAAAGGCAGAAATGGAAAGGTATTGTACGAAACAGTAGCTGTCCAGTGGTGCCAGCCTTGTTCTGGCGAGTGCAGTGGGATGGGGCTGGGACCTACGGGAGGATACAGGCAGTGTCAGGAGCTGAGAGAAAGTCTTAGCCTGAAAAGAAGTGGGAGGCCAGTGCTTGCTGTTTCCCGAGAGGTCTCCGTTGGAACAGAAACGGCTGCCAATCCCTGCAGAACCTCACCCAAACCCCTCCATGGGGCCTCATCTTTGCTACCTCCCCTTGCTGTACCCCAAATTTATTTACCTCATAACTGTACGCTTGTACCCTTTGACCAAAATCTCCCTATTTCTCCCACCCCCTACCCCCTGGTAACTGCCATTCTGCTCTGTTTCTACAAGTTCATCTTTTTTAGATTCTATATATAAGTGATATCAGATAACATTTGTCTTTCTCTATGTGACTTATTGCACTTAGCATAATGCCCTCAAGTTCCATCCATGTTATAACAAATGGCATATTTCCTTGTTTTGCGTGGCTGAATAATATTCCATTGTATATATATATATATATACATTGTCTTTATCCATTCACCTGTTGGCAGATGCTCGGGGGTTTTTTCTATGTCTTGGCTATTGTGAATAATGCTTCAATGAACATGGGAGTGGAGATATTTCTTTAAGATCCTGAGTTCATCTCTTTCAGATGTATAACCAGAACTGTGATTGCTGAATTAGATGGTAGCTCTGTTTTTATTATTGAGGGACCTCCATACTGTTTTCCATAGTGGCTGCGTCAGTTTATATTTCCACCGACAGTGTAGGAAGGTTTCCTTTTCTCCACGCCTTCTTCATTTGTTACTTGTAGACTTACTGATGATAGCCATTCTGATTGGGATGTGCAGGCAAGACACCCCCAGCCGTTCATGGACTCGCTTCTTGATGGAGCCCACAGGGCATGCAGTAGAATCTGCATCTCTCTAGTGCCCCTAGGAGTCCTATCTCTTCCTGCCCCCTACTCATCTAGATCATGATTCCGTACTCCGGATGTAATGAGAGAGAAATTAGCCCTTTGAGGAGCACCTCACACAGCTAAGGAGCATCACTCACATGCTCTCACTTTGCCCTGTAGAAGAAATCACAGGCCGGAGAAGATGTTGATTGCTCCTTAGCTATGCCACCTCAGGGGAGGGATGATGCAGGTCAAAGCTGTTCCTCTTACCCACGCCAATACATCCAAAAGCATGTATTTTTTGTTCCAACAGAGTGCTAGAATTTCTTCTCTGGAACCTGGACTTCCACAAAGGGTCTCTTGTCTGTGGATGACTGTCTGAGATAGTGTTTTCCAGGGGCTCCCATACCATGGATGAGAGCGGCTGGAGCCAGTTCATGGGCCACTGTAAGATCCACACCAGGGCCAAGGTCTGTATGCACATTACCCAACAAGTCAGCAAGGCAAGATCCTTTCTGAATCCTTTGGTATATGGTGCTGGATCCCACAGCTCCCACAAAGGCACTTCTGTCCATTCATGGATGTCAAATTGTTGTTAAGGAGAGTGGATTATACATGAGGTATGTCTTACCCAGCCATGTTGTTGACGTCACTCTGTCAATTTCGGTTTAAAAAGCCAACTATTCCCCTCTGGTTACAATGTTGATGTAACCTGTCATGTAAAGCCAGTCACCTTCTTTCTCCCTGGAATCTAAATCTCGAGAAAGTGAAAGAAGACCAAGAAACATTCTTCATTCATTTTTTCTGCTTGGACTCATCCATCCCAGGAGATGTTCATGTTCTGTGGCTCTATGAACACTGTTCCAGTAAATTTCTTTTTTTGCTCAGGTTACCTACAGTTGGTTTTTATTGCTTAGAACCAAAAGATCCTAACTCATACATTGGAATGTTCAGAAGTTGGGTTAGCTTTCTATTGCTGGATGACAGAGTATCACAAATGAAGTGACTTAAATCAACACAAATTTATTATCTCATAGTAATGTAGATCAGTCCAAGCACAGTGGAAGAGGGTTCTCTGCTTAGGTGCTTAGAGGATGAAATCAAGGTGTTGGCTGGGGCTGCAGTTCTTATCTGAAGCTCAGGGTATTCTTCCAAGGTCACTGATTATTGACAAAATTTATTTCCAAACAAATATAGAGCTAGGTCTCTATTTTCCTGCTAATGATTATCTAGGGACTGTCTCGGACCCTAGAGAATATCTGCATTCCCTTACTACATGGCCCCTGTAGGCAGTTCACTGCAGAGATGCTTGCTTCCTCCTAGCCCAACCAGTCCATGGGGTCGCTAAGAGTCAGACACGACTGAGCGACTTCACTTTCACTTTTCACTTTCATGCATTGGAGAAGGAAATGGCAATCCACTCCAGTGTTCTTGCCTGGAGAATCCCAGGGACAGGGGAGGCTGGTGGGCTGCCATCTATGGGGTCGCACAGAGTCGGACACGACAGAAGCGACTTAGCAGCAGCAGCAGCAGCCCAACTGGAGCACAGCTCTTTGACTTACTCTGCAATCACCTTGAGGAAATTCTGCTTTTTTGTATAATTTTACTCACTCATTTGCTGGCTGTGCTGGGTCTTTGCTGCTGTGCTCAGGGTTTCTCTAGTTGTGGTGAGTGGGGGTTATTCTCTAGTTGGGGTGCCTGGCTTCTCACAGTGGTGGCTTCTCCTGTCGCGGAGCACAGGCTCTAGGGTGCACAGGCTTCAGTAGATGCAGCACGTGGTTGTGGTGCATGGACTTAGTTGTAACATAGCATACGGAAACTTCTGGGACCAGGGACTGAACCCATGTGCCCTGCACTGGCAGGTCGATTCTTAACCACTGGACCACCAGGGAAGTCCAAGAAAACTCTGCTTTCAAAGGGTTCACCTGATTGAATCTGGGCCACCCAGGATAAAATAATATAAGCACAGGAGTGATATCTCATCATAGTCACATGTCCTTTTCATAATCAAGGAGATAATGAGAGGCATATACACCAAAGTATGGACATCTTGGAGGCCAACTTATGATTTTTGTTTTCCACAGAAGAGCTATGGGAAAAGATGCTACTTTCTCAGTGAGGATCAGGTATGTCTGATATCCAATCCATCTTCCTCCCAAATTGGAGGAAACTTGCTGGGGAATGAATCTAATCCAGAGGCGGGCAGAACAAGAAATGTGTAATGACAGGTTGAAAGCTTACTGCATCCATTGAGAACCTGGATGATGCCATACCTAAAGGCCTGCCCATGGGCTTTTCCATTTCATAACCTCTCTTTTTTTCACTTGCTTATCATTAACTTTTCTTGTATATTTTTACTGAAGTGTAGCTGACTTACAGTGTTTCAGGTGATTCCGTTACACACATGCACATATATTATTTTTGAAATTATTTTCCATTTTAGGTCATTACAAAATATTGACTACAGTTCCTTGTGCTATACAGTAAGTTTTTGTTGCTTGTTGCATATCTATCTTTTCGATTAGAAATCTAGCATTCTATTCATATAAGAGCTTTCCTGGTGACTGATGGCAAAGAATCTGCCTGCAATGTGGGAGACCTTGGTTAGATCCCTGAGTTGGGAAGATCCCCTGAAGGAGGGCATGGCAACTGGTGATTCCGTTACACACATGCACATATATTATTTTTGAAATTATTTTCCATTTTAGGTCATTACAAAATATTGACTACAGTTCCTTGTGCTATACAGTAAGTTTTTGTTGCTTGTTGCATATCTATCTTTTCGATTAGAAATCTAGCATTCTATTCATATAAGAGCTTTCCTGGTGACTGATGGCAAAGAATCTGCCTGCAATGTGGGAGACCTTGGTTAGATCCCTGAGTTGGGAAGATCCCCTGAAGGAGGGCATGGCAACTCACTCCAGTATTCTTGCCTGGAGAATCCCATAGGCAGAGGAGCCTGGAAGGCTACAGTCCATGGGGTCGCAAAGAGCTGGACACAGTTGAGTGACTAAGCACATTTATACTAAGTCAAACAAGTGGAATCAAAATGTCATAAATTTTTTAGTTAAACAAAAATTCATGTTTTCTAAAAATATATATATTATATATGTTATTTATATGTTTGTTGTCATTGTTCAGTTGCCCAGTCAGGTCTGACTCTTCGCGACTCTTGGACTGCAGCATGCCCAGACCTCCCTGTCCCTCACCATCTCCCAGAGTGTGCCCAACTTCATGTTCATTGCATTAATGATGCCGTCCAGTCATCTCATCTTCTGATGCCCTCTTCTCCTTCTGCCCTTAATGTTTCCCAGCATCAGGGACTTTTCCAGTGGGTCGTCTGTTCACATCAGATGACCAAAATACTGGAGCTTCAGCACAAAAGCTTTTCTACTACATTTGATTTAAAGGCTTGAGAAAGAACATTTAAAAAAAGAGATGGAGAAATTGGAAAACATAAACTAAATAAAATAAGAGCCCTGAAAGTGAAACAGAAAAAGTGAAAAAAACCTAGACAGAAGTAAAAGATCATCATATAGTCCATTTGTTTTTAAACATGGCTGCTCATTAGAAACATATCTGGAGCTCTGGAGAGAAAAAGCAATACCTGGGCATTTGTATTTTTCAAAATATTCCAAGATAATTCTGAAATGCATCTGGATTTTAAAAATGATTACAGGTTTTTCTATTAAATGGTAGTTTTGGTGATACAGAGTTTTATTATTTTTCTGTTGACCAATCATGATAAAATGGTATTAAGTAACTTACATAATCACAGAAGGAAAAGACCTACAGAAAATAAACTCAAAACAATTAAGAAAATGGTAATAGGATCAAATGCATCAACCAAAAGACAAAGACTGGCTGGGTGGATTAGAGCATGTGCATGTACGCACTTCCATTTACCACATCACTCTGCTTGATTGTATGTAATTATTTTATATTGTTAGGTTAATCATGTTCCCATTATGATTGGACTTCCCTGGTGGCTCAGACAGTAAAGCATCTGCCTCCAATGCGGGAGACCTGGGTTTGATCCCTGGGTGGGGAAGATCCCCTGGAGAAGGAAATGGCAACCCACTCCAGTATTCTTGGGAAGATCCCCTGAAGGAGGGCATGGCAACCCACTCCAGTATTCTTGCCTGGAGAATCCCATGGACAGAGGAGCCTGGAAAGCTACAGTCCATGGGGTCACAAAGAGTTGGACATGACTGAGTGACTAAGCACATTCATACTAAGTCAAACAAGTGGAATCAAAATGTCATAAATTTTTTAGTTAAACAAAAATTCATAAGTTTTCTAAAAATATATATATATGTTATTTATATGTTTGTTGTTGTTCAGTCACCCAGTCAGGTCTGACTCTTTGCAACCCATGGACTGCAGCATGCCCAGGCCTCCCTGTCCCTCACCATCTCCCAGAGTGTGCCCAACTTCATGTTCATCGCATTAGTGATGCCGTCCAGTCATCTCATCTTCTGATGCCCCCTTCTCCTTCTGCCCTTAATGTTTCCCATTGGGACTTTTCCAATGGGTCGTCTGTTTGNCCCATGGACTGCAGCATGCCCAGGCCTCCCTGTCCCTCACCATCTCCCAGAGTGTGCCCAACTTCATGTTCATCGCATTAGTGATGCCGTCCAGTCATCTCATCTTCTGATGCCCCCTTCTCCTTCTGCCCTTAATGTTTCCCATTGGGACTTTTCCAATGGGTCGTCTGTTTGCATCAGATGACCAAAATACTGGAGCTTCAGCACAAAAGCTTTTCTACTACATTTGATTTAAAGGCTTGAGAAAGAACATTTAAAAAAAGAGATGGAGAAATTGGAAAACATAAACTAAATAAAATAGGAGCCCTGAAAGTGAAACAGAAAAAGTGGAAAAAACCTAGATAGAAGTAAAAGATCATCATATAGTCCATTTGTTTTTAAACATGGCTGCTCATTAGAAACATATCTGGAGCCCTGGAGAGAAAAAGCAATACCTGGGCATTTGTATTTTTCAAAATATTCCAAGATAATTCTGAAATGCATCTGGATTTTAAAAATGATTGTAGGTTTTTCTATTAAATGGTAGTTTTGGTGATACAGAGTTTTACTATTTTTCTGTTGACCAATCATGATAAAATGGTATTAAGTAACTTACATAATCACAGAAGGAAAAGACCTACAAAAAATTAACTCAAAACAATTAAGAAAATGGTAATAGGATCAAATGCACCAACCAAAAGACAAAGACTGGCTGGGTGGATGAGAGCATGTGCATGTACGCACTTCCATTTACCACATCACTCTGCTTGACCCCACCAAATTGTATGTAATTATTTTATATTGTTAGATTAATCATGTTCCCATTATGATTGGACTTCCCTGGTGGCTCAGACAGTAAAGCGCCGGCCTACAGTGCAGGAGACCTGGGTTCGATCCCTGGGTCAGGAAGTTCCCCTGGAGAAGGAAATGGCAACCCACTCCAGTATTCTTGCCTGGAGAATCCCATGGATGGGGGAGCATAGTAGGCTACAATCCATGGGGTCGCAAAGAATCGGACACGACTGAGCGACTTCACTTCACTTCACTTCACAATTGCAAGCCATAATCACTGTGGCAGTGATTTCCACCATTCTGTCCTCCAGGTCATTTATCCATTCTTTTGCCTCAATTGTTCTGCTATTGATTCCTTCCAGTGTATTATTCATCTCTGCTTGTTTGTTCTTTAGTTCTTCTAGGTCTTTGACAAACATGGAAGTTCCCCTGGAGAAGGAAATGGCAACCCACTCCAGTACTCTTGCCTGGAGAATCCCATGGATGGGGGAGCATAGTAGGCTACAATCCATGGGGTCGCAAAGAATCGGACACGACTGAGCGACTTCACTTCACTTCACTTCACAATTGCAAGCCATAATCACTGTGGCAGTGATTTCCACCATTCTGTCCTCCAGGTCATTTATCCATTCTTTTGCCTCAATTGTTCTGCTATTGATTCCTTCCAGTGTATTATTCATCTCTGCTTGTTTGTTCTTTAGTTCTTCTAGGTCTTTGACAAACATTTCTTGCATCTTCTCCATTGTTTTCCCAAGATCCTGAATCATCTTCACTATCATTATTCTGAATTCTTTTTCTGGAAGGTTACATATCTCCATTTCATTTAGTAGCTTTTCTGGGGTTTTATCTTGCCCCTTCATTGGGGACATAACTTTCTGCTTTTTCATCCTGATTAAGTTTCTGTAACACGGTTTTTGTTTTAGCTGCTGTGGGACTGTGGTTCTTCTTGCATCTTCTGTCTGCCCTCTGATGGAGGAGGCTAAGAAGCTTGGGTAAGCTTCTTGATGCGAGGAACTGGCTGTGGGAAAAACTGAGTCTTGCTCTGGTGGGCAGGGCCTGCTCAGTAAAGCTTTAATCCAATTATCTGCTGATGGCTGGGCCTGCACTCCCTCTCTTCTTGCATCTTCTATCTGCCCTCTGATGGAGGAGGCTAAGAAGCTTGGGTAAGCTTCTTGATGCGAGGAACTGGCTGTGGGAAAAACTGAGTCTTGCTCTGGTGGGCAGGGCCTGCTCAGTAAAGCTTTAATCCAATTATCTGCTGATGGCTGGGCCTGCACTCCCTCCCTGGCATTTGCTTGGCCTGAGGCAACCCAGCCCTGGGGTCTCCAGGCTCTCTGGTGGGTTAATGGTGACCTCCAAGAGAGCTTATGCCTTGGAGGACTTTCCGGGTCTGCTGCTGCCAGTGCCCTCACCCCTCCACAGGAGACCCTGCAACACTAACAGGTAGTTTGGGCTCAGTTTCCCGTGAGGTCACTGCTCCTTTCCTCTGGGTCTTGGTACACGCAAGATTTTGTCTGTGCCCTCCAAGACGGGAGTCTCTGTTTCCCCGAGTCCTGTGGAAGTCCCGTAATCAAGCTCCTTCGGCCTGCAAGGTCAGATTCCCCAGGGATTCCTGGTCCCGCTGTCGGATCCCCAGGCTGGGAAGCCTGGCGTGGGGTTCAGAACCTTCCCCACAGTGGGAGAACTTCTTTGGTATTGCTCTCCAGTTTGTAGGTCACCCACCCAACAGATATGGGGTTTGAATTTATCATGATTGTGCCCCTCCTCCGTTATTGCTGCAGTTTCTTCTTTGTCTTTGGATGTGGGTATCTTTCTTGGTGGGTTCCAGCATCCTCCTGTCGATGGTTGTTCAACAGTTAGTTGCGATTTCGGTGCTCTCGCAGAAGATGAGCGCCCGTCCTTCTACTCCATCATCTTGAACCAGAAGCCACCAATAACTTCACTTAAGCTATTTGCTTTATATTCTGTACCTTGCATTTAAAGCAGCCTTGAATATTACAGATGCTGAAAATGCAGAACCATTACAGACATATTTGTAAATTTCATAATTTTACTTGGGTCTAATTTGTGGGAGTTTTACTTAAGGGGCCCTTCCCTTCAAAAGATTATTTGTCCTTAAGAAAATTAAGTCACAATTTTCTTTAAGGAGACATTAAGGAGGAAATGCATACCTAATGTCCAAACACAAGAGAAACATAAATGAAAAGACTGTGCAAGGATATAAAAGATTTTAAAAATGACAAGAGATGGTAAAAATAAGCTAGGGTGTAGGTAAATTAAAGAGATACTATCAAGGGATGATATAACCTACTGAATATCCCTGTTGATGTTCAAAGACCTTCCACCAGAAAAAGAACCTTTTCTGCTTTGGAGATGCCTTTACATTTGCGAGTCACTCTCATATATCGTCATGCTTAATCTTCATGATGACTCAGTAAGGTAGTCAATACTGGTATATGGTTGCCACCTGATAGTTAAGGAAACTAAGATTCAGAAAAATTAAGTAATTTGCCCAAGGTCATAAAGCTGGTAGTGGCCAAATAAAGGTTAGAACTTAGCTTTTCTGGGTGCTGGTTATTGGCAGTGGGAGAACATGAGCTTTAAAACAGCTGGACCTCAGTTCAAATTCCAGTCCTACCATTAACTACCTGCCTGACTATTGACTACATTAATAATGTTTGAAGCTCCTTTTTCTAAATGGGCTAACAATGCCCTCCTCATTGGACTGTTAGAGGAATGAATACAATGATATTTGTTATGTCCATGATATAGAAGGTGTTGCAAAGAGTTACTCCTTTTGATGTCTTTCAAAGGAGGTGAGATCACCATAGTTGCCTGGGAAAAGGACCCCAGAGAGTTGTTAAATGTTTGGGGCAGATTATGGGGGAAAATTTTTTCTAGGACTGGTAAGGGGTAGTCCCAGCATCTCTGGAGAGGGTGGGAGACAGAGAGGAGCAGATGAGGGGTGAGGTAGGCAAGTCCTCAGAAGGGGAGGCAAGGCCTCATGGTATGCTCCCTCTTTCGCATCCTGCAGCTCTTGAACACCAGGTCAGAACTTAGGGCACCTGCCTCCTCATCTTTGTTATGAACACGTGATTCCAGTTCCTGGACTGGTTTGGGTAATAAGTTTAGCATCAGAAGTCTCATCAAGTCCACTCCTGGAAGCAGCCTAAATGTCCATCAACACATGAATGGATAAAGAAGATGTGGTACATATATATGATGGAATATCACTCAGCCATAAAAAGGAATGAAATAATCCCATTTGCCACACATGGATGGACCTAGAGATTATCATACTAAGTGAAGTCAGACTAAGACAAATATATGCTATCACCTATATGTGGGATCTAGAAAGATGATGCAAATAAGCTTATTCACAAAACAGAAACTCCCACAGACTTAAGAGAACAAACTTATGGTTACCAAAGGAGAAAAGGTGTGGGGAGGGATAAATTAGGAGTTAGAGAGTAACACCTACCTGCTACTATATATGAAAGAGATAATCCACAAGGATCCTATAGAGCACAGGGAACTCTACTCAATATTCAGTAATAAATTATACGGGGAAATAATCTGAAAGAGAATGGCTGTATGTACATGTATAACTGAATCACTTTGCTGTACAACTGAGACTAACTCAGCATTGTAAATCAATTGCACTCCAAAATAAATTTTAAATTTTTTAAAAACTCTGCTCCTAGATATCTGAGCAAACACAAAATCGTCCTCTGAAATGAGCAAGCTTCAAACTATGAGACGACAGTGCATCTGAGAACCCAGTTCATAACTGTATTAGAATCAGTGAATGTTCTCATGTTCTCTGCCTCGGCCAGGGCTTAGACTCACTTCTGACCCTACCAAACGGCCTTCCCTCAGCATGGCCCCACAGAGAGCTGCTACTACGGGAATGCACGGACAAGGATCTTCTCCAAGCTTTGTTTTTAATTTGCCATGTGACCTCAAATCACTTTCTGTCTCTTCAGTCATAAGATGAAGAGGCTGAATTTTCAGGTGAATTTTCCATTACTCAATATGAAAACTATCCTGAGAAATAAACAAAGATATTTGGGTTCCTGTGTCAGAAAAGCAGCACTTGGAGGGCTGTCTCATACCACAAGACCTGGTGCAGTGCCTTTCATGTCCTTGAAGCTCAGTATGTGCTTGTGACATAAAAAGTGGTCTTGATTTGTAATTTAAACATTAAAAAAAAAAAAAGCACCTTTCTTCTTAAAAAAGAGATGAAAGGACTGAACTAGATGCCCCTCTAGTTGTCCTCTATTCAGAACTTATATTTAGGTTTAATTATTCCTGCCTCTCCAGTGCCCGCCTCCCTCTTTCAGCCCTGCCCGCTGCCCCCTGCCCCCTAGAGGGAGGCACAGGGTCATATATGTGCTGCCCCAAGGACATCTTGGGTGCTGTGACCCTGCTGCTCCTTGCTGGCCGCCCACACTGACCCACGGGCAGGCAGGGTGACCAGGATTCCATACAAGGTTCTGGATGTTGGTTTTCCAGGGTCTGCCAGGCCTGACTGTGCTGGAGATTATCTGACTTCATGCAGATCACATTTTTGTCATCTGCAAAGGGGAAGGACTGACTGAACGTGCCAGGGGCAGAGACAGTTGGCTGGCTCAGAAGTCCTCTTTAAGCCCAGCCTGCCTTTTGTTGTTTTTTAGTAACTAAGTCATGTCTGACTATTTGCCATCCTACAGACTGCAGCACACCAGGCTTCCCTGTCCTTCACTATTTCCTCGAGTTTGTTCAGATTCATGTCCATTGCATCCATGATGCTACATAACCATCTCATCCTCTGCTTTCAATCTTTCCCAGCATCAGGGTCTTTTCTGTTGAGTCAACTCTTTACATCAGGTGGCCAAAGTGTTGGAGCTTCAGCTCGAGCATCAGTCCTTCTAATGAATATTCAGGGTTGACTTCCTTTAGGATTGACTGGTTTGATCTCCTTGCAGTCCAAGGGATTCTCAGGCATCTTCTCCAGCAGCACAATACAAAAGCATCAGTTCTTTGATGCTCAGCCTTCTTTATGGTCCAACTCTCACATCCATACATGACTACTGGAAAAAAACCGTAGTTTTGACTATATACATCTTTGTTGGCAAACTGATGTCTTTGCTGTGAATCTGATGTTTAGATTTGTCATGATTTTTCTTCCAAGGAGCAAGTGTTATTTAACTTCATGGCTGTGGTCACCATCGGCAGTGATTTTGGAGCCCAAGAATATAAAATGTGTCACTGCTTCCACTTCTTCCCCTTCTATTTGCCATGAAGTGATGGGACCAGATGCCATGATCTTAATTTTTTGAATGTTGAGTTTTAAGCCAGCTTTTTCACTCTCCTCTCTCACCCTCATCAAGAGGCTCTTTAGTTCCTCTCCACTTTCTGCCATTAGAGTGGTATCATCTGCACATCTGAGGTGGTTGGATATTTTTCCTGGACTTTGGGAATCCGCCCCCCTCACAAATAGGCATATGTTCTCTTGCCCCAGAAATTAGCCTGAAGGGCGCCTACCTCTAGAGACTGCTGGAGAGGGATTGTGGGTCCCCACATTAGACCTTTACTGTCCCTTAGAACATTCACCAGCTTATGGGAAAGACAGAGTGGTTAAAAAGAGGGCTGGAATTCCAGCGGTGTAGCTGGCCTGGCTACATGACCGGAGGATTAAAGAGTATTTTGCAGCTCTGGGCCAACCCTCCCTGGGCAATTCAATGCAGTTCCACAAGGACCTCTAGCGGCTGTCTAGTCAAATTACAGTTTCCCTGGCTCCTCCACAGCTGGCTGCCTGGGCTGACCTCTGAGCAGGTTTAACCCTGCTCCTCCATGGCACACGCCTACACATGATGGGAGAGGGTTTCCCCCAAGGCCCAGAGAAGACCAGTGAGTGACACATGACAGGGAGACCTTCCTGCAGTGTTATTACTGAGAGAATGGCTGGCTCTTTGCTCCTCCACTCACCAGTGTATCCATGTCACGAGGGACTGTGGGCCATCCCACATGGTGATGGAGACTAAACGATGCTCATAGCCACCCCTCCCATCCTAGGCATCATCCCCACCTACCAAGGGGGCCCTCTCACAGGGCATTGGCATAGGGCACCGGCACGGTGTCTGAGCTGGGATTTGAAGGCTTCAGAGATCACACTCTCTCCTGTGCGCTGCTGGCCCCGAAAGATGTCAGCATACCACCTGTGAAAACCTAGGGTTTTCTTACAAAGAAAAAGAATTTCTTGCCAATGATTTTTTTACTACACGTCTTTAATACAAATGGCAAGACATTTCTTCAAAACACCCAGACGTCACCAGCAGATGAAGGGTCATTGGATTCTTGGGGAAAGAGCTAGATTTAAGGACGGCCTGACAGGCAACTGTGTGAACTCCCTCAGCCTATCTGGGAACTCCAACCTTCTCCCTAAAGTAAGAAGAATAATGTGTGTTCCACCTACTTCTTGGGCTGTTGCAAGGATAGTGGTAAAGAAGCCGCTCGCCAACGCAGGAAACGCAGATTCCATCACTGAGATGAGAAGATCCCCTGAAGGAGGAAATGGCAACCCACTCAAGCACTCTTGCCTGGAAAATCCCAGAGGAGCTTGGACAGAGGAGCTTGTCGGGGTACAGTCCATGCGGTGACAAAGAGTCGGACACAGCTGAGCAACTAAACACACATATACACCACTACATGAGAGCTGCCGACTAAAATCACAAAGTACCATCCTTACCTGTAAGTTCAGTGTAGAGTGAACACTTTCACAGACTGTTTGCAGGGCTGTTCATTGACACGGTCTTAAGGGCAATGTGTAATAGATCCCTTTTGGCTTGTGTATTTCACTGCTGGGAATCTCTCCAAGGAAACAAACAGAGATGTGGAAAATACTTCATGCATAAAGATTTCTCTCTTATAACAAGGAAGAACTGGAAGTCGTTTAAATGGTCAAATACTGGAGAAAGTGGTAACAGCCCTTAACTTTGGCCTATCCAGTCTCCCTTCAGTTAACACAGCTTCTTTTTTTCCTTTCAGGAGCTCCACTTCAAAATTTGTCTGATCCATGTGGTTCTGACCAGTGCTGAGCTGAACTGTCAACTGCAGGGAAAGACACAGGATGGAGACCTGGCCAATGGACGCATTCCCAGACACAGAGATTATCCAGGAATGGCTCCCACGGCTGGGAAAGAGGCATCCTTTTTGCCCTAAGATTGCTGACTTCAGTTAAAACCAACACAGTGGAAAGAGGAGCCAGGAGATGAAGAGTTGGTTCTGAAGGAATATTTTAAGATCAAGGAACTCTTCTTTTTGCTTAAACTACCTTGACTCAGGTTTCTGTCACTATCAACAGAGTGCTAACACAGATCATTATTTGGCAGCTGAAAGAGATTAATCTGATGAAATATTTGCAGCCATTCTAAACCATCTTTATGAATGGTTTCTAGTAACATAAGCTTATGATAAAGTGAAGGAAGCGTGATACACAATCAACATATAACATGATCTTTATAGTTAAACATTTCCTGGGAGCAAAGATGTTTCTTCTAAGAAAATACATCAGAATACTAGCAGTCATGCTGGCTGGTGAGATTATTTTTAAACTTTTATTTTATGTATTTTCCGTACAAAGATACATGCATGCAGACTAAGTTGCTTCAGTCATGCCCGATTCTTTGTGATGCCATGGACTGTAACCCACCAGGCTTCTCTGCCCATGGAATTCTCCAGGCAAGAATACTGGAGTGGGTAGCCACTCCCTTATCCAGGGGATCTTCTCGACCCAAGGATCAAACTCGGATCTCCTACATTGCAGGCAGATTCTTTATCATCTGAGCCACCAGGGAAGCCCCCACAAAGATATATATCTTACAATAAATAGTAAGGAAAAATTAAGAAAAAGATACAATTTTACTGGTTAATTTATACCTTCCTTAATTTCCAAAAGGACCTAAGTTACCATTGTCTTCTCAGGTGAAAATATATTGAAGTGACAGTTTGGAATTTCCCTTACAATATTGACCTACCAGTTTTGCACCAAGTAGAGCCGCCCCCCACCCCCCACCCAGTTCTAAATCTGAAGACATGCCCCACTACAGGAAAGTAGAGTCTCCTCTTCAACGATTTTGTGATCTTCAGTCTGACTGTTACTAAGAAGGAAAACGTGACAGGAACAACCTCTAGTCAGAATATGCATGCACTGATCTCATGGAGCTCAACCTCAGGTCATGAAGGTCCCCACTCCACCTCATACTTGAAAGGGATCTAAAGCTGGACTAAAAGACAGAATGAGCCATGACTATTGGCCACAGTCTAGTAAAGATAAATGGCCTTGACTAGCGAAGCACAAATCCAAGGTGAAGGCAACATCCGCCAGGCACAGCCCCCTGGGCTTAGAAACTCAGGGTTCTAAAGCCACTCCCTCTCCCTGCTTCTGATTTTCTCTCTACTTGATCAGGGCCTGCCTTGCTTTCTGGGCCAAAGCTAGTCGGAGTCCAAAACACTCATCCCCTCTCTCTTTCGGATCAGGGTTCTGCCCCAGTTCTGCAGCAGGTAATGCAGCACAGGACGGGGAGGGTAAATCCACAACAGTGGCCAGCAGCAGCACAGGCCAGGCCTCAGCTTCTCTCCTTTGCTCTGCTGGGCTACTTTCACTCCAGGGTCATCTTATCGAGGTCATCCATCCCATCCCAGCCCATGGTGGACTTGATCAGCTCTGCTGTACCCTAGTGCCCTCTTACCCACGGTTTTGCTTTCTGCAGTTTCAGTTACCAGTGGCCAACCTCAGTCCAAAAATATTAAATGAAAAATTCCAGCAGTAAACAATTTGTGCATTTTGTGTGTGCTGTTTCGAGTAGCGCGATGAAATCTCACACCATGAATCATCCCTTTGCCCAGCGAATTGACGCTGTGTGTACCCATCACTTAGCAGTACTAGTCTTGATATCACGGTGCTTGTGTTCAGGTTACCCTTATTTTACTTAATAATGGTCTCAAATACAAGGGTAATGTTGGCAATTCATGTAGCCTCTCAGTTCAGTTCAGTTGTTCAGTCGTGTCCGACTCTTTGCAACCCCATGATTTATAAATTAAACTTTATCATGTGTATGTATAGGAAAAGAACATAGTACATACAGTTTGGTACGACCCTGGGTTTCAGGCATCTGCAAGGGCTGGGGACAGTCTTGGAAAAATCCCCATGTATAAGCAGGAGATTATTGTTGTTTGGTCGCTAAGTCATGTCCGACTTTTGTGACCCCACGGACTGTATAGTCTGTCAGGCTCTTCTGTCCATGGGATTCCCCAGGGAAGAATACTAGAGTGGGAGAGTGGGTTGCCATTTCCTTCTCCAGGGTATCTTCCTGACCCAGGGGTCGAACCTGTGTCTCCTGCATTACAGGCAGATTTTTTTGCCACTGAGCCACTTGGGTAAGCATGTGGAAGAAATCAGCATCTGCACAAAAAGTGGTCCACAGTGCCCCCTGGTGATCAATCAGAGCATAGTACGTGTTAGTCGCTCAGTCGTGCCCGACTCTGCGATCCCATGGACTGCAGCCCTCCAGGCTCCTCTGTCCATGAGATTTTCCAGGCAAGGATACCGGAGTGGGTTGCCATTTCCTTCTCCAGGGGATCTTCCCAACCCAGGGATCAAACCCGGGTCTCCTGCACTGCAGGCAGATTCTTTACCAACTGCTACAAGGGAAGCCCCATCAGAACATAATGGGGACTTAATTTGCACAATTAAAAAGGAAGCCACAGCACCTTCAGTGAAAAAGTGGTTGACGCTCCTCTGTGATAATTGGGTCTTACTTGAATACAGGTATTATCAAACCCGGGTCTCCTGCACTGCAGGCAGATTCTTTACCAACTGCTACAAGGGAAGCCCCATCAGAACATAATGGGGACTTAATTTGCACAATTAAAAAGGAAGCCACAGCACCTTCAGTGAAAAAGTGGTTGACGCTCCTCTGTGATAATTGGGTCTTACTTGAATACAGGTATTTTTACATGGTATTTTACATAGTATTTTATTTTACACCAAATGATGAAGAGAAAATTCACAATAATGAGTAAAGGGAGAAATACAGATAGACACTCTCAATTTAATTCTATCACAAGTTACCTTGGCACCCAAGGCCCTGAGGAAAGACCCTTGACAAAGCCTGCGTTCTGGTAAACCTCCAAATTTTAAGACACAATGAATCGTTTACCAATAGGAAAGGGTCAAGTTATTCACTTTAAGCTTTAAATCAGCCAGAAGTTAATTTAACAACCTGCTAAAACACAAAGGGATTTCGGCAGTGGACAATGAAAAAACGTGCAATAAATATTACCATCTCTGTGTAAGAAAATAAATATGACACATTTCATGAAAATAATGCTTTTTATTATTAATGCTTTGAGTAAGAAACCTACTCCACCAAGTTTAAGACACATCATTTTTCTTAAAGAGAAGCTGTTTGCTGGATTTCAGGTAAGTTCATTTTGTAGTTTCAAACTCATATTCAACTTCCTTTCTCTTAGCCATTTAAGGATTCAGTTGCTTGATTCCTGACACACCTCTTATAAAGGATCTCATAGTCTTCTAAAATCATGTCTATGGGTAATAAAAGCAAACACTTTCTCCCCTTCTGAAGAAATGTGATTTTTAAACCGTGTTGTCCCACCTCTGATGACCTGATTTAGGCAGTAACAGCATTAGAAGCCCCTTAGAGATCTGAAGAAGTTGAAAAAGGCTTAGGCCATTATTGAGAGCGGTGGAAAATGAATTTTGGCTCTGGTTGAACCTGGTCCATGTCTGGGTTGACATTAAGAAATGTTATAAAAGAACACAAGAAATAACTGACACATAAAATGCCCCCCTCTTTTTCTTTCATAATCCCCTTTTGGGACGAAAAAAAAAAAAAATGTGTGCTTGTGTGTATGTATTTTGAGTGGAAGAAACTAATTACACAGTGTCCACTTAGCTGGGGAAATCAAATTCAAAAATTTTTATGAACTTCCTTTATTAAGTTAAATTAAGGAAGTTTTATCATCCTTTGTTCTAGATATTTATCACTTTAGACTTGAGGGTTTTTTTTTTTTTAATGTTCTATATAAGAGATAGTTTTGCCTTGTGTTGGATTAACAACACCCAGGACTGTCAAACATAAGTGGACCATGAGTGGGATGCTCCACTTGTGTTTCATCATTGTTTGTCTTGGCAAGATTTATCCAGGTGCATTGTAATAGGAACCCTTAATACAGACGCAGGCAGCAGCTATGGGGGCGTGGCCCTCTCCCCAGCACAGCGATTTTCAGGAATTGAGAATATATACTTGAGTACTTTCGAATGCCAATGGTCAATCTAAAACTGGTAACTCTTCCTCCTCAAGGAGCACTGTTGGCAAACTATTTGGAATTAATGGAATAAAACGTTGATCATAAAGAAAGACATGTCTCTATGAAAATGGCTTCAAAATATGAAAAAATACATAATATATCCAACAGTCTCATCTTCCAAGAAATCCAGTAATAATCCAACTCAATTCTGTAAGCAAGCAAGCAAAGAAAGAAAACTGGCTAATCTTCTGGCAACTTTCCATAGAAAACCAATAAGTGCTTCAAATCTATGTGAAACTTCCTAAGAAATTTCACGCATGAGGTTAAATTCGCCATATACTGCTTCACCTAGAAAGAGGAAGAGAGAGGAAGAAAAATTATTTCATTAAACTGAGTTGACAAATCAGAAGTTAACTCATTCTTAGGAAAGGTTAGAGACACTTCTGATCTAAAAGCTTTAAGATCTCCAGTTAATTTTGGCCACTTAGTGTAGTAAAGAAAAATCTGAGTTTGCTAAAACGCCAAAAATTCACCACTAAATTGAGTCCTGTTTTAGGGTCAGGCCTAGGGTCTTCATCTCAGCTCTCATTCCACCTCTCCAAGTATGACGCTGATACACTTTAGCAAGCGCTGCCAGGACAAAACACTGATCAGCAGCTGAAGCTATTGTGATCATCTCATTCAAGAATATGGGAAGAGTTAAAAAACAAATGAGAACAGAAGGGGTCCCAAACAATAAAGCAAAAGAGCAGCAGTCATCCAGCACTCAGCTGGGGAGGTGACCTTGATCCATTTTCCCATTGTAGCCCTGACCACGGACATGAGGAAATCCATCTCCAGGTAAGGGAGGGTGGGCAAGTTTGCAATTCATTGACCTCTCATTACCTCCGTCTTTCCCCAGAGGCCTGCTGTGCAGACTTAACAGAGAGAGGAGGCAATTGCTGATACTTATCAGAACTGCTTACCCAACCACATCTACAAACACTTCTGGTAAGCATGACCACCTCCCATTCAATATGAGTCTAGCAAGAGAAGGACTATTGTGCACTCTCTTGGGCTATTAAACAGTCCTGATGGCAAACTTGGTGGGTGGAATGGTGGGGGACCCACTCCTGGGCTCTGAAATGGGTAGGAGTCAGAAGCATCTGTTCCAGGTCACATTCAAGGCACTGCCCATTCCTAGGATTCTCGCATCCTGTCTCAGGAGGGGTCACACCCCGGGCCAGTCTTCTGCCCTCCTCTCACAAGGACAGGAAAAAATGCTCCCTCTTATCTCCAAGCTGCAGGAAAGGCCCACTCAACCATGTTAACAAAATAGAAACCTCAAATTTATCTTTTTCATTGACTTATTCAATGTGCAGACTTATGGGTTTTCTTTTCCAGCTTTACTTTGTTATTAAAGCAAACACTGCCCTCCGGCATGTAATTTAGACAAAGATAACTGTACTTCAGAGACTGTTATGGCCTGTAAAAATGAACTTTAACCTTGAAGAGTGGGCCTGTCATCTTACTGACCGTCCTCCTTGATAATTTGTTGCCCAGCCATAATGTTATAATTGCTACCTCTGTCTTCCTTCCTGAAAAGATGGCTTTTCAGGCCCAGAACACAATCACTGGCCTGGACCTCTTCTCCTGCAGGCACAATAGCAGAATAAATGCCATGACTGTTTGATTCGTTTTTGTTGTTGTTAGATTCTTTATTCAAACAACAGTCAAGAATCTTTGTCTCAAAGGATCAGCCTGACAAGTAGCCAGTGTTTATTAAACACCTACTCTGTGCCAACTGAACTCTCCTGGGTTCAGTTTGGAATGAAAAACCAAAACTAAAACCTGAGTTTTGCTGTGAAGAGATTTACAGTCATGATGGAAAGGCAATGGTTCACCAATAGATCTGTTCTACAATATAATAAGGCAGAATAAATGAATGCTGAGAATTTAAGCCCAAACCTGAGCTGCAACTTACAAAGTCTAGCTTAGCATGGACACTCTCACCTCCACAAACAGCAGCCAGTCTGTCACAAGCAGAAAGTGTTTAAATNATGGAAAGGCAATGGTTCACCAATAGATCTGTTCTACAATATAATAAGGCAGAATAAATGAATGCTGAGAATTTAAGCCCAAACCTGAGCTGCAACTTACAAAGTCTAGCTTAGCATGGACACTCTCACCTCCACAAACAGCAGCCAGTCTGTCACAAGCAGAAAGTGTTTAAATTACACTGGAATTGGAGCCTGGCCAGCTGCCAGTGATGTGACCAGGGCGGGCAGCAAAATCTCCTTTAGAAACACGGTGAAGGTTCTGGAGCTGGAATGCTGGGCTTTGAATCCCAGCACCATTGCTTCCTAAAACTTTAAGCAAGTTTCTGACTTTTCTGTGCATCAGCTTTCCATCAGGAAAAAAAAAAAAAAAAAGAGGAAAAAAGACTACCTAACTCATAGGACTGCGGTGCGAGTTGAGTGAGATCAGACATGGGAAGCCGCCAGTTGGCACCAGCCAGCAATGCCCAGCAGACGCTCCTGCTGCTGCAGCTACTGCTGCTGTTGCTGTCATCACCATCCGTGAGGCCCTGAGGCTGCCACACAGGCCAACGCGACCCGTGTCGCCTGGGGAAAGTACCAGTCCCTTGCATTCCTTCATTTGAACCCTAACCTAATTTCAAAAAATTTGATCACACCCTTCTTTCTCACCCTTTCCCATCTTCAGGTTATGTTCTTCTCTTTCATTCTCTCTGATTGCTCCTTCCCGCCAAGCGTCCATTTCCTGGCAGGATATACCACACACTCCCACAGGCCCTACAGGACCAGGGCCTGAGGATCGGGGTCACATGCTCAGACTGCATGTGAATCCTTCACGTTGGGCAAAGTACCTGGGTCTGATTCTCATGAGAAAATGCCATCATGGGTCAGAACTAGGCTCCACAAGTACAGACCTGAGACAGGGTCTTGGGAATTCCCTGGTAGCCCAGTGGTTAGGACTCAGCTCTTTCTCTGTTGTGGCCCAGGTTCAAACCCTGATCAGGGAACTAAGATCCTACAAGTCATGAGGCTCAGGCAAAAATAAATATATATAGTCTCCACCTGATGTCCTAGCTTGTAGATAGAGTTCAGGGTGTCTGTGATGGGGAAAAACTGGGATGGGAAGAGGTTTTCATTTTCATTAAGCTCTAACTGAAATGTATTATTCTCTTTAATGATGAATGTAGGCAATAAATGAAGTGGTGAGAGTGTATCTGTGATGGCCACTGACAGAAATATAGAAATTACAGATGCTTTCATATCATGGCACTGTTGCTGCCAATGTCTTAAAATATTCACTTCTCACTACTCTGAAAGTACAGAAAGGTTATGGACTCTCTACTGGAACTTACTGTTTAATGTATTCATTAAAAAGCCAACATATTACTATATATCCCAATTTTATATACCCCACATTTTATAAAATATTTTTATAAATGTATTTCTATATAGTTGGTTTCTTTTGTAATCTTATGTACTTTATGTATTAAAAATACTATTCCCATAGGCTTTACCAGCTTGCCAAAATGATCCATGGTACAGGAAATGGTTAAGACCCGTTTGCTTTAGAAGATTGAGGACCACTGATAAGGGCTGCAATATTAGAAAGACGGAAGATGTGTAAATACTTACTGAGATGTGGCGTTATAATATTCTGCAGGTGTCACTATTTTTGCTCCACCAAAGTAGTCCAGGACCCAGATATTGGTTATATTCAACTTAGCGAAGAACCAATTATGGCTGGATGGCCAGGTTTTCATCTCAGGGTGTCGAATGAATAATGAATTCTTTGCAACATCCATTTCTGTTTCACTCACCTAAAAGACATATAAAATAAACCTACTCATAGCAATGACATTTTGTTTTCTTGGCTGTTAAGAATGTGTGATTCTAGCATTCCACAAACCCTAAAGAGTTTATTTAGTTATAAATCCTGATTTTTAAAATTATTATTTCTAAAATTAATTATTGATCAATAATTGACATATAACTCTGTATTAGTTTTAGGTGTATAAATATAAAGTTTTGATATATGCATACCCTGCAATATAATCACAAGTTTAGTTAATGTTCATCAGCACACATAGTAGTAATTTTTTCTCGCCTTTTTTTCCCCTTTGTGCTGAGCACTTTTAACATCTACTACAAAGTTTGATCTTAAGCAATTAAGAGGCAGTAAAAGAAGCTTGAAGAAATGCAGAGAACAATGGAGATTTCAAATGTTGGTGATAACATATACTATAATGAAGTGGGAAACCATCATGAGTACCAGTTTTCACTGTGAAATAGCAATTTTGAGCTATCAGAGTAATTGGCACAAAGTACTATAATAAAATATTGCTGGTGGTTATGCTGTGTAACATTAGCACTTCTATTCCACAGCATGCATATGTTAAACACATAGATGGGTGCACACAAAGGCTATAAGTCTTGAAGCACAATGGAACTCAAGTGCATCTGCTGCCCTCCCCCTTTCTCTGACCACTGAAGAACACTCAGCTCCAGAAATGCAGCCACATAGAATTTTGAGACCATGATTAAAACCTATCTGAGGTATTCATGGAAAAGGCGATGGCACCCCACTCCAGTACTCTTGCCTGGAAAATCCCAGCCTGGTAGGCTGCAGTTCATGGGGTCATGAAGAGTTAGACATGACTGGGCGACTTCCCTTTCACTTTTCACTTTCATGCATTGGAGAAGGAAATGGCAACCCACTCCAGTGTTCTTGCCTGGAGAATCCCAGGGACGGGGGAGCCTGGTGGGCTGCTGTCTATGGGGTCGCACAGAGTCGGACACGACTGACACAACTTGGCAGCAGCAGCAGCAGAGGTATTCATGATTGACAAGGTCAAGAAGTCTGCCTACTGGCTTAGCAATCAGATCAGTCCTCATGACACCTTGCCCTTTGCCCTTCCCACTGTTTTATTTAACCTCTTCTCTCTAGCACTCACCCCCAACTATCTAAATTTACTTCTAGTATTTAATATAGATACTCTTCTTTGTTTTCAATTTTTAAAATTTATTTTTAATTAGAGGATTAGTTGCTTTACAACGTTGCTTTCTGCCATACATGAACATGAATCAGCCATACGTTCATGTATGTCCCCTCCCTCATGAACCTCCACCCCGCCCCTCCAGGTTGTCACAGAGCATCAGGCTGAGCTCCCTGTGCTATACAGCAATTTCCTATTGGCGCTCTGTTTTACACACGGTGATATATATATTCCAATGCTACTCTCTCAATTCATCCCACCCTCTACTGCCCCCTCTATGTCCATAAGCCTGTTCTCTATGTCTGAGTCCCTATTCCTACCCTGCAAATAGGTTCGCCAGTACCATTTTTCTAGATTCCATATATATGCATTAATATACACTTTCCTCTGACTTACTTCACTCTATATAACAGGCTCTAGGTTCATACACCTCACAAGAACTGACTCAGATTCATTCCTTTTTATGACTGAGTAATATTCCATTGTATATATGTACACATCTTCTTTACCCTTTCATCTGTCAGTGGACATCTAGGTTGCTTCCATGTCCTGGCTATTGTAAATAGTGCCACAATGAACACTGGGGTACATGTGTCTTTTCCAATTACAGTTTTCTTAGGGTATATGCCCAGTAGTGGGATTGTTGGGTCCTATGGTAGTTTTATTCCTAGTTTTTAAAGAAATCACCATACTGTTCTCCACAGTGGCTGTTGTCAATCTACATTCCCACCAACAATGCAAGAGGGTTCCCTTTTTTCCACATCCACACTAGCATTTACTGTTTGTAGATTTTTTGATGATGGTCATCCTGATTGGTGTGAGGTCATACCTCATTGTAGTTTTGATTTGCATTTCTCTAATAATAAGCAATGTTGAGCATGTTTTCATGTGTTTATTAGCCATCTGGATGTCTTCTTTGGAGAAATGTCTGTTTAGCTCTTCTGCCCATTTTTTTATTGGGCTTTTTGTTTTTCTGTTGTTGAGCTTCATGAACTGCTTGTGTATTCTGGAGAGTAATTGCCAGGAGCCACCACGGGAGATCCCACCAATGACAAACGTCATGTGGAGAAGACCTGACAGGCAAAGGTAGATCAGGACTCAAGGGATTCCCTGGACCTGCTCGAGCATCTACCCCAAAACCAAAATCGGTCTGTCTACTGTTCACTATATTATGCCTTTCAACCACTCTCTTGATATTAGCAGGGGGCTATCCCCGACCACCTTTCTCTGGAGAAAATCAGCTTAGGGCTCTAAGTTGATAAGTCTCCTGGGCAAGAAAGGAATATTTCTATTCTAACCCCTCTGTTGGCACTCTAGCTTGCTTGACAGGTTTTTCCTTACTCTTACAACTAACACACATGATTGTTCACAAATTTCCCAACCATGAAAGGCACGGGAAGCCTAAACATTCTAAAAGTCCTAATGGGCATAGAGCTCTTTAAGGGGTGAAAAATTATTAGAATACTACTGGTAAAGGGCTTCATTATTGGGCCAATGATTGCTGCCAAGCTTCCATATCCCTTATCCATTGTGCACCTGGGAGTGCATTAGTTAACATAGTTGGAATGTAAGAAAAACAAGTAGTAGCCTTGGAATTAACCACATCAGACCTTTGAGCTAATAAGTTCTTTCTTTGTAACCCACTGCACCTTTGCTCCATGAGAATGTAACTCTGTTTAGTATTTTCTGAGGCTGACACAGATTAGAGGTATAAAGAAAAAACACTTCAAGGGAAAACAAGTTTTCTGGCTGACCAACCTTTATCAAAAAAGGGTCATAAAATGTCAACAGGCCTCTAGGCCAGAAGATAATGTGCATAACATAAGACTCTTGTTTATGGAAAGGCATACAGAAAAAAATCCTGGTTTTGATAAGGGCAAAACTGCTGGAGTGTTGGTTTCGATAAGGGCAAAACTGCTGGAGTGTCTGGACTGACTCTGCGTGACCCTGCATCTTTCATTTCCCTCTATGTACAAGTCAGGGTATAAAAGCTCCTTTTGAAAATAAAGTTACGGACCTTGCTCACCAAAGCTTGGTCTCCCTGTGTCATTCATTAGCCGATGCCGTTCATCTTGAGGGTATCCCTGGACTCTGCAGAGGCTGAACTCCGGCAAGTAATCCTTTGTCAGTTGCTTCATTTGCAATTGTTTTCTCCTATTCTGATGGTTGTCTTTTCAACTTGTTTTTGGTTTCTTTTGCTGTGCAAAAGCTTTTAAGATTGATTAGGTTCCATTTGTCCATTTTTGTTTTTATTTCCATTACTCTAGGAGATGGTCATAGAGGATCTTGCTATGATTTATATCAAAGAGTGTTCTGCCTATGTCTTCCTCTAAGAGTTTTATAGTTTCTGGTCATCTTTAATCCATTTTGAGTTTATCTTTGAGTATGGTGTTAGGAAGTGTTTTAATTTCATTCTTTTTCATGTAGCTGTCCAGTTTTTCCAGCACCACTTCTTGAAGAGACTTTTTTCCATTGTATAATTCTGCCTCCTTTGTCAAAGATAAGGTGCCCATAGACATGTAGGCTTATCTCTGGGCTATCTTGTTCCATTGGTCTATATTTCTGTTTTTGTGGCAGTACCATACTGTCTTGATGACTGTAGCTTTTTGTCTGAAGTCAGGAAGATTGATTCCTCCAGCTCTATTCTTCTTTCTCAAGGTTGCTTTGGCTATTCATGGTCTTTTGCATTTCCATACAAATTGTGAAAATTTTTTATTCTAGTTCTATGAAAAATGCCACTGGTAATTTGATTGGGATTACACTGAATCTATAGATTGCTTAGTCATTTTCACAATATTGATTCTTTTGATCCAAGAACTTGACATATCTCTCCATCTGTTTATGTCATCTTTGATTTCTTTCATCAATGTCTTATAGTTTTCTGTAAATGGCTCTTTTCTCTCCTTAAGTAGGTTTATTTCTAGGTATTTTATTCTTTTTTGTTGCAGTGGTGAATGGGATTGATTCCTTAATTTCTCTTTCTGATTTTTCATTCTTAGTGTATAGGAATGAAAGGGATTTGTTTTTTTGATTTTGTGCATACTCCCCTGTTAATATACTTAATCTGCTTTCTGCTCTAAGCCACTGTTAAATACGGAGACAAGGAATCCAAACATGGAAATATTGTACAGTGTACAACATGGTCAGGAGTATGAACTCTAAGCAGATGTTCCTTATATAGGAGCTTAATAGCTGTTACATCTGTTCAGCTTCAAAAAATAGTTCCTTTTTCTTATTAAACATCTATCTGTTCAATTGATAGTTCAATATCTTATTGAACACCTACATGAAAGTAACCAATTAAAACCTTTAGTTTTTATGAAATTACTTTACATATTAGAATATATTCTAACTCTGTACCTCAATGACAAATTTTATTTTATTCTCAAAATATGTCTTCCTTCGCTGTTAATAACATGATGATCTTCTAAAACCAGTATCTGGTCCCCTCTGCTTCTGCCGGTGCTGCTCCCGCGCATTCTGCCGCTACCCGTGCTGCCCTTGCCGCCACCGGGTCCCGAAGCGCAGCCCCGCTGAAGTGCGCACCAGCCTGCTGCCCAGGAGCGCTGCGCAGGGAAGAGTGGCGCGCGGAGTCGACGGGCCGGCGCGTGCGCGGGCAGACTAGTGTGCCATGGCGGACGAGAGACAGCGCTCACTCTCTACCTCTGGGGAGTCCCTGTACCACGTACTGGGGCTGGACAAGAACGTAACCTTGGATGACATTAACAAGTCCTACCGGAAGCTGGCCTTGAAATACCACCCTGACAAGAACCCTGATAACCCAGAGGCTGTGGACAGGTTTAAGGAGATCAACAACGCCCACGCCATCTTGACGGATGCCTCGAAAAGAAACATCTATGACAAGTACGGCTCACTGGGGCTCTACATGGCTGAGCTATTTGGGGAGGAGAATATGAACACCTACTTCATGCTCTCCAGCTGGTGGGACAAGGCCCTGTTCATCTTCTGCGGGCTCCTCACCTGCTGCTACTGCTGCTGCTTCAACTGCTGCTACTGCTGCTGCTTCAACTGTTGCTTCAACTGCTGCTGTGGCATATGCAAGCCCAAGGCGCCAGAGGGGGAGGAGACCGAGTTCTGTATGTCCCCTGAGGACCTGGAGGCGCAGCTGCAGTCCGACAAAAGGGATGCCACAGACACGCCATCATCATCTAGCCAGCGTCTGCCACGGAGACCACCCAGCTCACAGCTGACTCTCAGCCCAGCTACCACACGGACGGGTTCAACTAAGTCCAGGATCAGTCAGCACCCGGCCACTCAACCTTAGAATCATGAACTGTAATCACAGAGATGGCGTGGGAGCCGCCCTGGCCCCAGGAGGGCTGCGCAGACCGGCCTCTGTGCCCGCCCATCCACTCCCGACACATGCAGTATTTAAAGCAGTTTCAGTTCAGTTCAGTTCAGTCGCTCAGTTGTGTTCAACTCTGCGACCTCATGAATCGCAGCACGCCAGGCCTCCCTGTCCATCACCAACTCCCAGAGTTCACCCAGACTCACGGCCATTGAGTCAGTGATGCCATCCAGCCATCTCATCCTCCGTCGTCCCCTTCTCCTCCTGCCCCCAATCCCTCCCAGCATCAGAGTCTTTTCCAATGAGTCAACTCTTCGCATGAGGTGGCCAAAGTACTGGAGTTTCAGCTTCAGCATCATTCCTTCCAAAGAAATCCCAGGGTTGATCTCCTTCAGAATGGACTGGTTGGATCTCCTTGCAGTCCAAGGGACTCTCAAGAGTCTTCTCCAACACCACAGTTCAAAAGCATCAATTCTTCGGCGCTCAGCCTTCTTCACAGTCCAACTCTCACATCCATACCTGACCACTGGAAAAACCATAGCCTTGACTAGACAGACCTTTGTTGGCAAAGTAATGTCTCTGCTTTTGAATATGCTATCTAGGTTGGTCATAACTTTTCTTCCAAGGAGTACGCATCTTTTAGCTACGGTCAAAAATAAAATAAAATAATAAAACCAGTATCAGTTCTTACATGATATTTACCTTGATAACAGTTCCTGATAGTATTATGTGAGCACAGAGAGGACTCTGGGGATCAAATCCGTATTTCCTGCAGAAACTAGTCTCTGCCAAAGACATAGTCAATGTAGCATATGGATTCTCCTGTAGAGAGAAAATGAAGACCTCTCATGTGAAATATTGTCTCTGAGAGGTAATAAATTTCACAAGTTGCATTCACATTGTCCCCAGAACTTGAGCATTCTTTCATGAAACAATGAATTGGAAAATACCACCTTCCACTTGGGAAAATTACTACTTGGATAGAGATTGATCTTTATCCTCTCTCCAAAAAAAAAGTGTGTTGGAAGTTGTTTCATATTTTAAGTAACTAACTTGGTAAGAATTATGTTAAACACTTTTCTTTTTCTTAGACTCCTAATTTGTCCCATACTTAGCAGAGGAATTAAAACTACATTACCACCCAAATACAAGGCTGATCTCCAACCTTCACTGAAAGAGCTCAAGGATTAGACTAATGTGAAACTAATACATAAAAATACCACAGTGGTTCAACTAGCTAATTGTACAATTTAAGCAAGAAAGTAGCTGAATCATGCTTCTTGGTTATCTTATGCTAGCAGAAACCGTCATGTGATTTCAAAACTGGAGAAGTTGCTCACTTCTGTTCTAGCAGTAAGAGAATTCTTAAATTAAAAATGTGATATAAGCAAAATTCCTAATTCTTTCTTATTCAGAAATCAGCTTCATAAAAGGCATTGTTGACAGATTACAGCAAAATTCACATGCTACATTTAGTGTTTTAAACCTCAAATGTCTTGTGTGTGGGATTTTCACAGTGACCCAT
This sequence comes from Cephalophus harveyi, assembly GCA_006410635.1. Classification (NCBI taxonomy): domain Eukaryota; kingdom Metazoa; phylum Chordata; class Mammalia; order Artiodactyla; family Bovidae; genus Cephalophus; species Cephalophus harveyi. Next base: position 103,793 of record SJYT01007577.1, on the reverse strand, counting down.
CAAAGCAGTGAGTCATAAAGAGATCTCTTTGGAATTACTAGGCCAAAAACTTGCTGTCAACAAAACCTATTAGGCAAGGTACTAAGGAGACCAAAAATAGGGGACGGGGAGCCTCAGACAAGGTCTTCCCCTTCTCTGTGAGTTTATAATCTGGTTGAAAAATCAAACATAAACAAAGTTTAAGAATGCAAAACAAAGACACAGAAGAGGTCAAAAGGCAGCACATAACTAACTGCCAAGTGAATGATACAGGTAAGCGTATTTGAAGTTCAGTGTAAGGAGAGAACAGCATATGGAAACTCCAGGGAGCCTTTTAGTAAAAATCAGCACAAAAGTGAAAAGATGTATTAAAGGTTAAGGGCATTGTAACTGCAAAAACACAGAATGGGGAAAGTATACAATAAGACTAAGTAGTGAAAACCCAATTACATGCTCAAGTATTCATAATGATGTTACGTGTTAACTGCTCTCATTTTTGATATTGATAATAAGTTCCTCTAGCCCTTCTTTTTCTTGATTAATCTGAGTAGAGGTGCATTAATTTTATTTGTTTTTTCAAAGCACCAGTTTCTGATTTTATCAGTTTTCTGTGTTTTCCTGCTTTTTCATTGATTTCTGCTCTTATATTCATTATTTCCAACTGTCTTTTGACTTTTGATTTCATTGGTCTCCTTGTTATAGCTTATAGAGTGGAAGCAAAAGTCATTTTTTTTCAAAGAACCAGTTTCTGGTTTTATCAGTTTTCTGTGTTTTCCTGTTTTCTTTTTCATTGATTTCTGCTCTTATATTCATTATTTCCAACTGTCTTTTGACTTTTGATTTCATTGGTCTCCTTGTTATAGCTTATAGAGTGGAAGCAAAAGTCATTGTTATAGTACCTTTATCTTTCTAATATAGGTGTTTTTGTGCTATAAATTTGCTTTTAAGCACTGTGTTACCTGCAATCCATAAATCGAGATATGTTTTGCTTTAATAAAAGCAAAAAAAAGGTTAAAAATATTTTGTAATTCTGTGATTTCTTTTTTGACCATCTGTTATTTTACAGTTTTCAAATATTTCTTTGTGTTAGTGATTTCTAATTTAATTCTGTTTTGGACACAGAGCATATTTATGTGAAACTTGAAGTCTTTTAAATATATTGAGACTTATTTTATGTCCCCTAAGTAACTGTTTTCTGTATTGGTAAATATATCATGTGTACCTAAAAAGAATGTATATTCTGCTGTTTTTTGTTGTTCAGATGTGATAGTAAATCTGGTTCTTCTTATTCCATCTTGACTAAAAAGGGGAAGTCAGTAATTTTTTTGAAACTATCTAGATACAGTTCACATTTCATAAAAATTCATCTGTTTTAAGTGTTTGGTTCATTGCTTTTTTACTATATTCATAAAGTTGTATAGCAGTCACCACTACCTAATTCCAGTATATTTTCACCATTCAAAAGAGAAAGCCCATACCAGTTATCAGTCACACCCATTCCCCTTCTGCCAGCTCTTGGCAGTCACTACATCTGCTTTCTGGTCTGTCTAGATAAGCTTATTTTGTAATTTCAATGTAAATGAACCATATAATATGTAGCCTTTCAGACTGGCTTCTTTTGCTTACTGTAGTATTTTTAAGGTTCATCCATGTTGCACCATGTATTATTATTTCTTTTTATGGCTGAATAATACTTCATTGTATGGATATTTTATTATGAGGAAATGAATTAGTCACTTTTTTGGCAGGGGGGGAAATATCTTTTTTCCCTAAACTTCAAAACTTTTTATTTGTATTAGGTTATAGTTGATTAACAATGTTGTGGTAGTTTCAGTTGAATAACGAGGGACTCAGCCATACATATACGTGTATCCATTCACCCCCATACCCCCGTCCTATCCAGGCTGGCACATAACATTGAATAGACTTCCATGTGCTATATAGTAGGTTCTTGTTGGTTTTCCATTTTGAGTATAGCAACCTGTACATGACCTTCTGAAACTCCCTTCCTCCTGGCAACCACAAGTTTATTTTCTAAGTCTGTGAATCTCTTTCTGTTTTGTAAGTTCATTTGTATCATTTCTTTTTAGAGTCCACATATAAGGGATATCCTAAGATATTTCTTCTCTGTCTGACTTACTTCACTCAGTATGAGTTGGTAGACATTTGAACTACTTCCCTTCCCTTTTTGCCTGTTGTCAATAATGCAGCTATGAACTTTTGTGTACAAGATTTTATGTGATATGTTTTCAGTTCTCCGAAAATTCTACATTTTGTTGTAGAATTGCTGGCTCATAGGGTTACTGTTTCAGGTAAGGGCTTCCCTGGTGGCTCAGACGGTAAAGCGTCTGCCTGCAGTGAGGGAGACCTGGGTTCGATCCCTGGGTTGGGAAGATCCCCTGGAGAAGGAAATGGCAACCCACTCCAGCACTCTTGCCTGGAAGATTTCATGGACTGAGGAGCCTGGTAGGCTACAGTCCATGGGGTCGCAAAGAGTCGGACACGACTGAGCGACTTCACTTCAATGCACGCCTAGCCAGCGCAGGAGGGAAGATCCAGAGGTTTGGGCTGAGTTCAAACTCATCTCTACGATTCCGGCTCTCCTTTCCAGGCAGAATTTAAGCGGTAGTCGAAAGGCTCGCGCTCCAGCCCCGCGGAGCCACACTGCCCCTCCGGCTCACCTGCAGGTTGCCCACCGATTGCTGCAGCGGGCTCAGGTAGAAGTAGGGCACGCCGCTGCCCTTGCCCGGGGGCCCATCGCTGAGCGATAAGACGTCGGCAAAGGGCCGGCCGCGCACCCCCTCCTGCGTTGAGATGGTGGCCAGCGCGCCCCAGTCACAGACGTTTGTCACGAAGCGGGCCACGAGCGCCGCATTCTCCCGGGGCGGCAGCGGCGGCAGCAGCTCGGCGGCGTCCCAGTCCCCGTGGCCCCGGCCGCCCCGGCCTCGCGCCGGTGCCACCAGCAGAGTCACCAGCGCGGGGGCCAGCAGGAAGGCGAGCACTGCGCGCATGAACCCGCAGGCACAACCCGCCATGACGGTGACCCCAGCGAGAATTCGGAGCGCGGCGGCCTACCCCGCCCAAGCATAGCCCAGAGTCGGGCCCCGCCCCCTCCGAAGGGGACCAATCGGGGCCCTCGGGTGGAGGACGGGGGGCGTGTCCCTTGGCCGGCTCCTCCACTTGCCGGGACTGACAGGTTATCCACCTCCCTGTCGCTCCGCCCGCCGCCGTCAGGATTGGGAAATGGTCCTGAATAGGGTGTTTGGAGAAGGAAATGGCAACCCTCTCCAGTGTTCTTGCCTGGAGATCCCAGGGACGGGGGAGCCTGGTGGGCTGCCGTCTATGGGGTCGCGCAGAGTCGGACACGACTGAAGCGACTTAGCAGCAGCAGCAGGGTGTTTGTTTCTTCGGTGCCTGATAAAACGGAGGCTGAGAGAAATTAAGCAGCTTGCCTAGGTCATACTACTAGGAAAGGACCAGCCTTTTCATATGTACGCCTTCCTTGAATACCTTTGGTTATGACTATCTGGTATCTGAAAGGGATTGCTGCGCTTCCTACTTGTGCTCCTCCTTTCCGTTTACTTCACTGTAGGCTCTGAAGAGCAGCAAAAGGTCCCAGAGAGAAGGACAGAAGCACCCAATTTAGACTATTTTTGTAAACTACTCCTGGCGTTGAGACTCTCAGACAGAGACATTTTAGTATTGTCAGGGTACCATGCACGAATTTGAATTCATCGAAGCCAGTTGTGGCTTCCCAGATGGCGCTAGTGGTAAAGAACGCACCTGCCAATGCATGAAACATAAGAGACGCTGGTTCCTCCCTGGCTGGAAGGATACCCTGGAGAAGGAAATGGCAACCTACTCCAGTATTCGCGCCTGGTGAATCCCATGGACAGAGGAGCCTGGTGGGCTACCGCCCACAGGGTCGCAAAGAGTCGGACACAACTGAAGCAACTTAGCGTAGGAGCCAGCTGTGGACCTAACTCATCAGGCTCGGGGGCAGTGGTTTCATAAATGTCTTCCCTTGCTGACTGTCCCTCCATGTAAGTGGCATTTCCTTTTTGTGCCTCCTACAGTCTATTCCAGGGTGATTCCTCTTTCTGATACTCTTGGGAATTAATAAGTAGCCTCATAACACCTGATCTGCCTTCTTTATAATTGTAAACTAAAGTCACATATCCCCAGAGTGAGTCCTCATCTCCTTGGCGTGGCCTCAAACCCAAATTTTCATCGTTGTTATATATGCCGCGTGGTAGTGCTGCTGCAGGCGTTTGTCACTGGCCCTGTCAACTCGTAAGCCTTGTAAATCTGGTATCTGAGGCTGAGATGTTCAACAGAGGTGAGGTAACTTCCCTCAGCTGCCCTGGGCTGGTCAAGTGAGCAGGTGGGAGCCACAGGTATGTGAGCCAAAGCCGCTTCCAACTCCTCCTCCGCGTATTCAGCTGCAGAGATTTTAGGCTGCTCAGTCAGAACTTGGGTGGAGAAACGAGACTTACTCTGAGTAGCAGCCTTCAGTTCCCTCTGGTGGCCAAAAGGTTGTACACAGACTGCTCATACGTTCAAATAAGGGGGTGAACAGTTTAGTCAAGTTGTTTTCCTTTTGAATAGCCTAATTTGGGAGAACTTCAAGCTAAATAGAAAACGAAATGGGAGAAATTTAAGAGGAGGAAGATCAGGTTTATCGTTTTCACGACAAATATTTAATGCAAGTCGACTGAGTGCCTTCCAATTACAAATATTTCATCTGTTACTCTAAAGGAAAACATGTGGGTTTCAAATTTGGAGTTCTAATCTCAGCTCTGCTGCTGTCAAGTCATGTGATCCTGAAGCTTTTATCTTTTTGGACCTCTGTTTTCATTTCTAAAAGGAAGAGTCGGATTAGATGATATCTGATACATCTGGCTCTAAATTCTGTTTTTCTGCTAACATGTGAAACAGAGGCCTTTTGTAACTTTCAGCATATGAATAATTTTTTTGCAAGAAGGTCACAAGTTTTTTTTTGTTTATTGCTATACCACTATTGCTGGTATATGGAATAACAGTAAACCCTATTACTGCCCCATTACAAAACAGATATCTAGAACTTGGTTTCATGCATCTGAGCATGAGAATATAGTCAAGAAACCCTCTAGTTTTGAGCACCTCCCCTCAGTGTCTGTCTTTGCACTGGCTGTTCTGCTCAAAATTCTCCTCCCTTGGTCACCAGAATTGCTACCTACTCACATTTAGATCTCCATTCAAATGTCACTTCTTAAATGTGCCTCCTTGACCCCTCTTCCTAAGATGCTTTCCTGGGTTACTCTCTACTGGACAACCCTGTTTATTTCTTTCATAGTGTAGTAGTTCAGAACAAGTCACCCCAAAATGTGCCACTTTGGCATGTGAATTTTTTTTTGTTTGTTTGGAGAATTTCATTTATTCATGAGGCATTTTTTTTTTCCTAGTAGACAATGTTGGTGTTTCTTTGGTCCATTCAAGAAGCTCTGATAGGATTACATCATTCGATCTAAGATTTTTTTTAAATGCCTTTTAACTTCATATCTATAGAACAACATGAGATAATTCAAAGGAATTGCAATGCCAAGACTGCTTTGCAGTGATAAACATAATTACTAATTAGAGCCTTTGTTGAGAAGATGAAGCTGTTATCCTTTTTTGAGAGAAAATTGGTTAAGAGCTCTCTGAATATTCTGTAGGATGTCTTATTTCTGTCCTATTATTCTATTCTCTGCAGTGGTGACAGCTGCAGAGAATAAGCTTATCCATAAGAATCCATAAGCATATGGGTTAATCTTATGAATTATTTTGAGCTGGAAACAATCAAGGCCCAAAAGACTCAGGAAGAATCTTTGAGCTTCCCCCTAACTGCCTAAAAGAATTAGGAGACTTGTTCCAGGAAGGAGCTATCAACACAGATAATTGTAGTGTAAGGTGAACTAGTTGTAGACAGGGAAGTGCTGTCAGCCAGAAAGTAATACAGGAAGCTGCAGATAAGGAAAGACTTTATTTGGAGTTTTAAGAATTGCAGTTCAGGAGACACAGATTTAGGTTACCCTGAAAGAGTGTTCCAAGGAAAAGAGTCAGGGATTGTTAAAGCCAAAAAAAAAAAAAAACACCTATGAAGTTGTTAAAAGTTGCCTAGTGAGAATTATGATGACTCTGGAGGCAGAAAATATTTGTCTATAAGGAATCACAGTCATTTTAGGGTAAATGTGCAGCAAACAGATACTGTCACAAGTTATTTTAGGGGAAGGGTCCAATTAGTATCTTGAGTTTCTGGCAGGTGTTTGCATGACTTCATCGGGTCAAAAGGTCAGACTCCTTCCTGGCTGAAACAGGCTGAGACATAAGTTACATAAGTGTGCATAAATCACACTTCCTTAATACCTTCCTGGTTCCATTTTAGAGCGCTCTCTTAGCAATACCTACTCCATTTTTATTTTCCTTTCAAAGAACCCAACAAAGTCTATTTGTTAAATTCCTCTCTGTGTCCTGTTGTTTCTCTATGGCCCAGAAAACATTTGTTTACCAAACATTTGATTTTTTTTTTCCTTTTCCTGTGAATTGTCTTCTTTTCCTTTGAAGTCCCAGACTCCTACCCGTTTCTCTTTAGTTTGGGATGACATCAGTGCAGTTCAGTCGCTCAATCATGTCTGACTCTTTGCAACCACATGGACTGCAAAATGCCAGGCTTCCTGTTCATCATCAACTCCTGGAGCTTGCTCAAACTCATGTCCATCAAGTCGGTGATGCCATCCAACCATCTCATCCTCTGTTGTCCCCTTCCCCTCCCGCCTTCAATCTTTCCCAGCATCAGGGTCTTTTCCAATGAGTCAGCTCTTTGTATCAGGTGCCCAAAGTTTTGGAGCTTCAGCTTCAGCATCAGTCCTTCCAATGAATATTCAGGACTGATCTCCTTTAGAATGGACTGGTTTGACCTCCTTGCAGTCCAAGGGACTCTCAAGAGTCTTCTCCAACACCACAGTTCAAAAGCACTAATTCTACAGCACTCAGCTTTCTTTATGGTCCAACTCTCACATCCATACATGACTACTGGAAAAACAATAGCTTTGACTAAATGGACCTTTGTCGGCAAAATAATGTCTCTGCTTTTTACTATGCTGTCTAGGTTGGTCATAGCTTTTCTTTCAAGCAGTAAGCATCTTTTAATTTCATGGCTGCAGTCACCATCTGCAGTGATTTTGGAGCCCAAGATGACATAGATCTCAGTTAGCCTGACTGCTTTTGGAATCTTTCATGCTATGTGGATTCCTAGTAATAAAAGTTTTCTCCTGTCGTGTGTGTGTGTGTGTGTGTGTGTGTGTACTCAGTCTCTTAAGCCTTCTCCAACTCTTTGCGACCCCATAGACTATAGCCTGCCAGGCTCTTCAGTGCATGGGATCTCCCAGGCAGGAATACTGGAGTGGGTTGCCATTCCCTCCTCCAAGGGATCTTCCTGACCAGGTATTGTACCTGCATCTTCTGTGTCTCCTGCATTAATAGGTGGATTCTTTACCACTGAGCCATTTGGGAAGCCCCTTATGTCTCCTGGCTTATATCATTTTAATTATTCAACTAGTTAAAAGAACCAAGGAAGGGGGAAATTGTCCCCTCCCAACAATAGCAATCATAACACTCTGCAACAACATATTTATTTAGCTAAGCATTTGTAACCCTCTGCAACTAGCATGTTTATTTAATAATAGCTGGTTATTTGTTCATTGTCTCCCTTGTTAGAAGGCAAGTTGCAGGAATGTTGTCTATCTTGTCCGTTTCCATATCCTCAATGCAGTGTAGGCACTCAATAAATATTTCTTGAATGACCGAGTTAATGAGTAATATTTGATGGAATGCTTTGCAGATAAAGCCTTATAAATCAACAATTAGCAAATGAGGACAACTGAATGGAGACACTCAAAAATAACAACAGGTACTTCAGCTCTTAATTATCAAACTCTCCACATCAGAGTATTAGGAAAAGCCCTTAGTTAGGAGTGTCTGGATTAACTGGACTGGACTTTCTGTCCATCTCTGAACAGCCGGAACTGATCCCCACCTCCCATAGGTCCAATGGGAAGTAGTAATCTGCTTACATCTGGGGTCCATCCTGGTGAAAGGTGTAACATCTTTTCCATGGTGTCACCCTTGTCTATTTGTCTGGGTCACTATCAGCCCCAGTTTCATCTAGTTCAAGAGCAGTATCCCAGCACTGAGAACAATGCCAGGCATCCAGCAGGCACGCATTACACGCTGTTGACAAAATGAATTGTGTCAGGACAGTTATACCAACTGTAGAAGGTTCTCAGGCTATCTGCAATTGCTTAGGAATTTTCTTCTTTGCAGTATGCATGTTTCAAATGTTAGGTTGCTTAGTGAAGTGGTGAAAAGAGCTAGCTTTGGAGTAAGCCACCTGTGCATGACCTTGATAGGATGAGTTCCTCCTCATTAAAAGAGGGGAATAATAGCTCCTACCTCACTGGGTTTTTGTGGAGATTAAATGAGATAATACATTGAAAATACCCAGCATAGTACTTGAAACATCACAAATGCTCAGTAATTTCTAATTGTCATCTTAGTGATTGTTACTTTTGTTCCATTCTTTCTGTTCCTACTTTCTCTTCTGCAAATCTGTAGGTTGCTTCATTTAATTTCTTTTTTGAGATTTAATGCTTTCCACTGTGGCTTCTGTTTTGGGTTTTTTTTTTTTTTAATGCCTTCTGAAAAAAAAATTTTTTTACTAAATGGGAATTCCTCAAGCAGCTACTGAGAAATTTCATTGCCCACCCCTACTTTCAGCAGGAAAATGCCCATGCATGTGATTTTTCATTAGTAAGATGTCCTTTCTACCATACTTATCATCCATCCTCACTTTAAACAAATAGTTCCAGACTTTAAAAAGCAGTAATACAAACCTTTTGTTGACTACCTTAAGTTTTACGTTTTACTCTTTCATGCACACTTATATTTGATTAACAATGGTTTCCCAGATATTTTGGAAATTATTATTGATGCCTCTCAATCTATAGGACATGTTTTCCACCTGCCTAGATAGTGCTTGGTAAATAAAAAGACATATCAACAAACATCTTTTAAATTAAGTGTTTTTAATCAAAAGCATATCAACTAAGCTTTAGAAGAGTAATCTTCCTAGTATTTCAATGACTTAGTAATATTAAATAGGAAAAGAAAGTTATCTGTGAGTCAGAAGAAAATTGCTAAGTTAAAATTTGTACTAAAAGCCTTTCACATCATTATCATAGTAATTTGAGTACAAATAAGAGTATCTATAGCAAGATAAGATATACATCCACTTTGCCTGCCAGATGCCAAAATTTCCTCTCCTTATGCTTTTGTGTATTAGATTTATGCATTACATAAGTATGCATTGAGTGAGTCAGTCAAGCCCTGGGGGCACTGTAATAAGTGCTAAGATACCAAATATTAATAGACATTGTCCCTACTTTTTAGGAAAATTTCTGCCTGGTTAATTAACAGATAAGCAAATACAAAAAAATTATAATTCAGTGTCATTAGTGCTATGCAGAGAACTATGCAAGGGGCAAAGGAAACTAGAAGAAGGAACTCGGGCCTACATCAAGGGAAGGCTTTATATCAGAGGCAGTTTATGCATTACATAAGTATGCATTGAGTGAGTCAGTCAAGCCCTGGGGGCACTGTAATAAGCGCTAAGATACCAAATATTAATAGACATTGTCCCTACCTTTTAGGAAAATTTCTGCCTGGTTAATTAACAGATAAGCAAATACAAAAAAATTATAATTCAGTGTCATTAGTGCTATGTAGAGAACTATGCAAGGGGCAAAGGAAACTAGAAGAAGGAACTCGGGCCTACATCAAGGGAAGGCTTTATATCAGAGGCAGTTCTTGAGTTGAAACTTGAAGGATAAATGGGAGCTTGCAGACAATGAGAAGGTGGGAGAGAGAGAAGGAAGGGAGGGTTTTATACAGAGGACCGAGAAGGTACATGGGCACAGAGACATGATGTGTTGGGAAGACAGCTGTTGTTGAAGGGAGCATGAAGAACCTGTGGGAGGAGACAGGCATGTTCAGCTGTGTAGGGGAAATGGATTATTCCACAGGCTGTAGTCATCTCGGGGATCTACTGGGAACGGACCCCCTTCTAAGGTCACTCACACAGTTGTTGGTAGGATTCAGTCTTTTGTTGTTGGATAGCAGGCCTCAGTTTCTTGCTGGCTCCTGGCTGAAGTGGAGAAGGCAATGGCACCCCACTCCAGTACTCTTGCCTGGAAAACCCCATGGACGGAGGAGCCTGGTGGACTGCAGTCCATGGGGTCACTACAAGTCGGACACGACTGAGCGACTTCACTTTCACTTTTCATTTTCATGCATTGGAGAAGGAAATGGCAACCCACTCCAGTGTTCTTGCCTGGAAATCCCAGGAACAGGGGAGCCTGGTGGGCTGCCGTCCATGGGGTCGCACAGAGTCGGCCACGACTGACGCGACTTAGCAGCAACAGCAGCAGCTGGCTGAAGGCCTCCCTCTGTCCTTGCCACGTGGGCCCCTCCATAGTCAGCTCACCCCAGGGCAGCTGGTTTCGCTTGAAGCAGCTAAATAAGGGAGAAAAAGAGAAGGCCAGCAAGATAGAAACGAGAATCTTTTTTTATAACATTTTTTATAATCTCGGTGTGTCATCGCATCACACAAAGAGGGGGAATTAACACAAAGCATGAATACCAAGAGGTGGGAAAGATGGGTGTTTGGGGTTGGTGAAGTTACACAACCTTAGTGTTCAGTTATGGATTTAGAAAAACATCTACAAGTTATATTTATCGTCCAGTCCAGCTCTGTACTCTCCTCTGGTCTCATGCCTTAGCCTAGAAACGGAACACAATGAAAAAGGGAAAAGTGACTAAAAGAGAAACTCCGCCACATAAACTGAAAGTACATATGGTGGCAACAACATGTGGCAACAGTGGAGCAGCTGACACAGCGGTGGCCATTTGCACGTGGCTCAGCTCACGGTGCTGACAGCAGAAGGGCCCTCATGAAGCGGGGCCGGCAAAGGTGGCCTCAGCAGGCGGTGGAGTTTGCTTTCATTTGTTTGTGAGCCTGCAAGAGGCATCTTGGTGATGGGAGAAGCTTGGAGAGAAATAAAGGTCCCACTGTCATGAGTGGAGATGAGGGCCATAGAATTAGAGTTTACTGTTAACATGACCTGTTTTGTCTCCTAGGCAAACATAAGCTACCTATGTAGGTAAAAGTTTCATTAGGAACAAAGGAAAATTATTGGCCTGCTCGCTTGTGGTGAGTGAGCAAGCTTTGATCAGAGGTCTTAAACTGGTAAGCACTACACTGAATTCAGAACAGCCGTTCTTATGTTCCTCTTGTTGCTTCCATAATCAGTCACTGACAGGCTTAGGCTTGGAATCAAAATCTTCACTTATCAAAAAAAAGTGTAGGAGTTGAGACTTCCCTGGTGGTCCAGTGATTAAGACTCTGAACTTCCATTCCAGGGAATGCAGGTTCAATCCTGGGTAGAAGAACTAAGATTCTGCATGCCATTCAGCCAAAAAAAAAAAAAAAGTGCAAGAGTAATGCAGGGAGGTGTGGGGTGATAGAAGTGACCTGGCTGTTTGTTAGTAGTTTTTCCTAAAAGCAATATGGGAAATGCAAGTTAAGTTGTGACATATATAATATTATGTGGTTTGCATATAGGGCTTATCGTATTTAAATTTTGCTCCATATACAGTTACTTAAACCAATATTTGATAAATACTTATTCATGTAATGTGAGGATATTTTTGCATAGTACAAAATCCACGTTTACTAGATCTAGTGCCTTATTTCCAACAATCACAGGTTTCATGATGTGGGGGATGATTTGATTTTAGAAGTTAAATTGTGAAGGCAGTGTTAGTAACCTGGGTGACTACTAGCATAATAAAGTCAGTAACTGGAATGAATTAAAAGTCCTTTAAAAGTTTTTCCTGGATTTCCCTGTTGATACTCTGGATAAGAATCTGCCTGCCATTGCAGGAGACACAGGTTTGATCTCTGGTCCAGGAAGATTCCACATGCCTCAGAGCAGCTAAGCCCACATGCCCCAACCACTGAAACCAGTGCACCCTAGAGAAGCCGCTGCAACTAGCGAGAAAGCCCAAGTGGGGCAACGAAGACCCAGAGCAGCCAAAAATGTAGAAAAGAAAAAATTTTTTTGTTTTAGTTTATTTTTAAGTGGAGGAAAATTGCTTTACAATGTGTTGGTTTCTGCCATACAACAATGCAACTCAGACATAATTATACATATATCACCTTCCTCTTGAGCCCTCCCTCCCTTCCCCCCATCGTACCCTTCTAAGTCATCACAGAGTGCCAGCTGGGTCCATCTCATCTTCTGTCATCCCCTTCTCCTCCTGCCCTCAGTCTTTCCCAGCATCAGGGTCTTTTCCAATGAGCAGCTCTTTGCATCAGGTGGCCAAAGTATTGGAGTTTCAGCTTCAACATCAGTCCTTCCAGTGAACACCCAGGCCTGATGTCCTTCAGAATGAACTGGTTGGATCTCCTTGCAGTCCAAGGGACTCTCAAGAGTCTTCTCCAACACCACAGTTTAAAAGCATCAACTCTTCAGCACTTAGCTTTCTTTACAGTCCAACTCTAACATCCACATATGACCACTGGAAAAACCATAGCCTTGACTAAATGGACCTTTGTTGACAAAGTAACGTCTCTGCTTCTTAATACGCTGTCTAGGTTGGTCATAACTTTCCTTCCAAAGAGGAAGCATCTTTTAATTTCATGGCTGCAATCACCATCTGCAGTGATTTTGGAGCCCCCCAAAATAAAGTCAGCCACTGTTTCCACTGTTTCCCCATCCATTTGCCATGAAGTGAGGGAAAGAGATGCCATGATCTTAGTTTTCTGAATATTGACCTTTAAGCCAACTTTTTCACTCTCCACTTTCACTTTCATCAAGAGGCTTTTTAGTTCCGCTTCACTTTCTGCCATAAGGGTGGTGTCATCTGCATATCTGAGGTTATTGATATTTCTCCCGGCAATCTTGATTCCAGCTTGTGCTTCTTCCAGCCCAGCGTTTCTCATGATGTACTCTGCATATAAGTTAAATAAGCAGGGTGACAAAATACAGCCTTGACGTACTGCTTTCCCAATTTGGAACCAGTCTGTTGTAAATTAGAGCAGGTTATTTCTCTCCTCACGCCCTAGCTGGCCACTCATTGCGCTTAGTCTCCACATTGCTTTGCGCAGCCTGCAGGTCCTACCCGAGCTACCCCTTGCCTTCCTCTCAAACCGCAGCTCCTCCCCTCCTTCACCCTGCTCCAGCTACGTGTCTCCTTGTTGGTCCCCAAATATCTCAAGCCTTTTCCAGCTTGAAGGCTTTATACTTGCTCTTCCTTCCTCCAAGAACTTACTTCTAAGTGAGCAGTTTGTGAGCCAGCTTCTTCTTACTCTTCTCAAATGTTAAAGATAACTTCACAGAGACTCTCCCTCACCACCCCACCTAGGATAGTCATTTCCAGCCACTTCTAGCACCATCGGTCCGCTTTATTGCCTTCCTACCACTTACTTACAACAATGAATAATTACATGAGTTCATTCTCTCTGCTAGAATGGAAACTCCAAGAGAGGAAAACTATCTTGGTCCATTTGGTTGTTAATATAAAATACCAGACTGGATGCCTTAAAAACAATAGAAATTTATTGCTGACAATTCTGGAGGCTGAAAGTCCAAGATCAGGGTACCAGCATGAGCAGAAAAGAGACCTCTTCTAGATCAAAGACTTCTGTGTCCTCGCATGGTGGAAGGGGCAAGGGAGCTCTGTGCAATCTCTTTTACAAGAGCACTAATCCTAGTCAGGACGGCTCCACTCTCATGATCTAATCACCTCTCAGAGACAAGCCCTCCTCACCTTCTAACATTATCACGTTGGGTGTTAGGATTCCAACATGTGACTCTGGGGAGGACGTGGCCATTCAGAGCACAGCAAGGACCTTGTCTGTTTTGTTCCACCTTGAATCCCCAGGGCCCAGAACAGTGCCTGGTCCACAGTAGGCGCTCAAGCGCTGACTGTTAAATGAATTAGTCAATATAGCATTAAATCATGTGAAATATTTTAAATATTTTTAACTGAGTTTACTTCTGTAGTGTATTTAACTTGGAGGACAGTTTAAGATCATACCACTGTTCATTTCCATGCCTCTGTCAGAAGAACTTATTCTTTCCTTCTTTGTGCCCTCACACCCTTAAAAATTCTGGGCCACTCTTCAAACTATAGAACTGATTCTGTTCCTATTGCCCTATTCAAAAACAAATAACTTGAAAGTGAGAAACCAGAGCCCTCTACAAACAGAGTGCTCTCAAGGGACTTAATTTTGAGTGTTAAAGACACGTGGTAACTCTGATGCAAACAGAGAGCCTGGTGCTGGAGTGCAGGCGTGGCTGTAAGCTCACTCCCAGCCGTTTCTCAGTGGCAGGAATGAGAGGATGCCCTCTCCCACGCTGTTGCCTAAGCTGTGAGCACTCTGTGCACCTGTGAAACTGAGCTCCCCAAAGAACAGTTCCTTAGTTATAGAGCCATCTCACTGTAATCAATATGGCCAATATTAGTTACACACCGTGTGCCCAGTGGCAGAGGACTAAGGCCATGTGCTGTGGAGGTCCAGGACTGTGCGGGCTCCAGTGGAAACCTCTCAGTCTTCACAGTGTGTTTGCTTCCAGGGTTCTTCCAGGTTCTTCCTGCTCCAGACGCCGCTGCTCTGCTATCTTATGTAAGATACGCCTTATTTCCTTCCTCAGGTCTGAACAAACTGAGTTCCGTGAGTTATCGATCCCCAGGTTTCTTGCTTAAGGGAGTATGAGCTCTTTTTATCAGCCCCATCTTATGACTGAGGAAACTGAGGGCACAGGGTCAAGGAATTTGCCCCAGGTGTGGTGGTTAGCGCGAGGACTAACAAGCAACCGATCTTATAAGTCATTCCCAAGTACCAGGTCACCCAGTGAGCCCTTGGCGTCCTGCCCTGGGCTGGAGGCAGAGGCACGGCCTCTCTCCATCCGGAGGCCAAGGGTGAGCAGGCAGAATGCCCTCCTTGACATTTCTACGTCTCTTGCCTCCTCAAGGGGTGAGGAGGAAGCCTCCAGTTACTTTCCTCTCTGCTTTGTTTCTTTTGTGATTTCTTGGCCATGGTGATATAATAAGAAACATATATTTGGTCTCTGGCCCTGATTCCATTCCCAGGTGGCGCTAGTGGTAAAGAACCCACCTGCCAATGGAGGAGACAAGAGACACGGGTTCGATCCCTGGGTCAGGGAGATCCGCTGCAGGAGGAAATGGCAACCCACTCCAATATTCATGCCTGGAGAATCCCATGGACAGAGGAGCCTGGTGGGGCTACAGTCCATAGCGTCCCACAGAGTTGAACATAACTGAAGTGACTTTTAGCATGTACACACCTGGTTCCTGGCATAGAGCTTCCAAAACCTTTGTAACTTACTAGGTGAAAGGAGCATCTTTTGTTATACTATTTGATTTAATCCCTGACTCTTCTACCTTGACCTTTGGGATGGGAAAGAGGCTGGAGACTGAGCTAACTAATCACCAATGACCAATGATTTAATCAATCATGCCTATAGAATGAAGTCTCCATAAAACCCTAAACAGTGAAGTTGGTTTGAGGTTCCCACATTCCACAAGGACAGAAGCTCCTGTGCTCCAGACCTAGTCGTTGACTTACATACCTGCTCACCTGGGTGTTCATCTCTGTCCTCTGTTAAAGCACTAACAATGAACTAGTAAACAGAAGCAAGTGTTCTCCTGAGTTCTGTGAGCTGCTCTAGCAAGGTATCACACTTGAGGGCGTCACGGAAACCTCCCATTTGTAGCCAAGTTGGACAGAAGTGTAGGCTACCTGGGGAATTGGCACCTAAAGAGGTGGGCAGTCTTATGGGACTGAGCCCCTAACCTTTGGGGTCTGAGCAAGCCCTGAGTAATTAATGTCAGAACTGAAAGACAGAACTGAATTGTAGGATACTCAGTTGGTGCCAGAAAGTTGAAGCGGTTGATGTGGGAAACCCATACACACACTTCTGATGTCAGAAGTGTGGTGAGTAGAGGAAAGCTTTTCTTTAGCCACTGGCAATAATTTAAGGAGTTTTTCCCTGAGGATTATTTACAATAAATAAAAAGTCAGAATGATTTTTTATTGAAAGTAAACACAAAAGTGCTAAAGGAGGCGAAAGTCCTTGGCCACGTCCTCAAGGTCCAATGGGGAAGCCAAGGCAGCCTTTCCTCCACCAGGGCAACTGGCCACGCATCTGCGGGGAGCAGCTCCCGCTAACAAGCCTGCTGTAACTCTCAGTAAATCCTCAGGGCTTCATTGGGTAAGCATGGGTAAATATTTTTAAAAGCTGAAATGTCACCAAAAAATTAAGAGTTCAGTTTCTTGAGTTTCTGGCAGGTGTTGTGGATGACATCATCAGGTCAAATGTCAGATTCCATCCAAGCTGAGACATGCATAAGTCATACTTCCTTAATAGCCTCGTTTTAGAGAGCTCTCATAGCAACACCAACTCCGTTTTGATTTTCCTTTCATGTTAAAAACAATCTGGTCTTCTCATGTTCATCACACCTAAGCTTATTTATGACTCAAAATTCCACTTGTATTTCAGGAAATGTAATTTTGTTTGACAGGAGGCAAATACGTGACTTGTGGAGGTAAATTAACCCCCTTTCACGGGGCAGACTGCAATGCCCAGGAGGGGCTGTGAGTTGTGGAATAACTGCTAGGAAGGCAGAGGGATGCCTGGGGACAAAGGACACACGCAGAGCTGGCGCCCAGCCTCAGCCCAAGAGAAACATTCCTGACTTCCTGCAACATAATAGAGCTGCAGGAACTCACTTCAATACTTCATGTGCTGGATCTGTCTTAATAAGATGTTGACATCTCTTGAAGAAATCCGCTTCAATTATGATTATTTAAATGTTAACCAATGGCATCCTCAAAGACAGTCACCCATAATGGAGGTCTATACTATTTTTTTTAATGTCAGCATCTCTGTCAACTTAGTGGAACTACTTTTCCCTTTAATATTTAAATTAAAATAATTCATTTACTGGGCTGGGAAACTCAGCATTTCCTCACAGAATAACTGAGTATTCTCAGGGGATTGTGTTACTCATAACAGTTTTGTGCTAAGTTTTTGATGTAGCTTGAAACTTTTTCCTTTTGTCCTAAATTTACCCAAAAAACACTTTCTCTTAATCCTCCACCCCATTACAAACTCTACTTAACCCAAAGTGTAGCAGGTTTTTGTTGCAGATTTGGGGGTGAAATTGCATTGCTATGTACCACAGCAGATTATTTTAAATTAAATATTTGAATTCTCTTTTCTAGAAAGTTTCCCAGGCTGCTTCAATAAACTTTAATTTTTTTTTTCTCTTTAATATGAACAGTGATTTAATTGAGGTCCAGCCACCCTGCTGTGGGGCTATTTTCCCATAACCAAATTGGCTTTCTAATCATTATGTTAAATAAACTACACTTTTTTTTCTAAAGAAATTCTAGGGCCCATTCTTAAACTAGTGGGTTTTCTTCCCCCTCCCTCCAAATTCATAAAACTGCAAAAGGAAACACTCTCACACAATGTATGCTAGGCCAATAAATTTAAGCTTTTTGATGGAAATCATCTTATTCCTTCACATCTAAAAGACAAGGAGGAACATTTAAGTGGGCCCAGGGGTACCATGAATGCTTCTGTAGTATACATTATGCGTCCACTCACTGTCTCAGTCTGTCTGCAGTATCTCAGGGAGAACTACAGTGTCTGACCGATTTGGGGCTAGAGGGGTTATCTGACTAGTTCTGGCCAAGGGGCTAAAAGTGGAAATGATGTGTATCATTTTCATACTTGTGTAAGACTCTCTTTCCTTCTACCTCGGCAGCTGATAACATTCCAGATTGTGGCTGCTCAATCCACCTGGACATTGTAAGGCAGATCCCTGCTATCACACAGTCATCTGCAGTGAACACAGTGAGTACGTGTTATGATTGGGAAATAACAATGAACCTTTATTGTTTGAAGCCACAGCATAACTGAGCCTATTTTGACTGATATATTGTCTAATTTTAATTCTTGCGAAAACCTTTTGGAGTAGGCATTATTATCTCCATTTTATTGATGTGATTTCTCAGGTCACAGACCAAATTAGTAGAATCTGTTTTCAAACCCGTATCTATGCTCTCTACCCTGTATTTATAGATCCATTTATTAAACTTTACTTTCTGATGCATATCCTTACAAACTGATTCATAGCTTTTATAAATTTCAAATTCTTCTGTACAGTGATACCAATAAAATAACACCATATAATTTTTACTGTGAACTATTGCATTTGATCCTTGCAACAACTCTGTAGCAGATTCTTCTGAGCCTCATTTGTAGATGATCCAAATGAGGCCCAGAGGCATTAAGGGACTTGTCTTAAGGGAGGTAAATATTACAAGACAGAGCCAGGTCTTGAACCTAAATTTTCTGACTTTAGGTGCAGTGCCGTTTCTAATTCAGGGTATCTTTCAAAGCAACTACTTTTCCTTCACTGTAGAATGAGGTCAGTGAAGCGAGCAATGATGATTCCATCTATTCTTTCATTCATTCCACACATACTTATTGAGGAGCTCCTACCTAAGTGCTTCTTAAATAAAATCTGATGATAAATTCTGGAAGTAAATTAGCAGAAAATATGACCAGTTTCCAGGAAGACATTTAAAGTTAGAAAGAGGGATGTTGGTGTTTGAGCTGATTTGTACCAACCACTTAGAGCTGACTCTGTGCATCTCTTGTCTCTGAATTCAGTGACCTTGCAGCAGCTTGAAATTGGATGTGGTGGAAGTATTTATACCATGAAAATTGGCACATGCTATAAATCATGGTTTGTTTGTTTGTTTTCCCCCTGAGAAACCTTACTATAAATCATCTCTCCATTAATGGGGATTTTTAATGAATAGTGGCCTTTTCCCTAGCACTTGGGAGTGGAAAATAATGCAGGAGACCTGGGTTTGATCCCTGGATCAGGAAGATTCCCTGGAGAATGAAATGGCAACCCACTCCAGTATTCTTGCCTAGAGAATCCCATGAACAGAGGAGCTTAGAAGGCTACAGTCCATGGGGGTGTTGCAAGAGTCGGACACGACTTAGCAACGATACCACCACCACACCATGTGCCACATGGAAAATAAGGCTAATGTATTTCCTGGTCGAATGCAAACTTGGACCACAGACAAAAATGCCCATAGCTTCCATGTCCAATCTAGGAAGTGTCAGCTATCTTTTAAGAAGAGGGAGGGTCATAAGGAAAGTCATCCAGGAAGAAATAAAGAATGATGAGTGGAAAATTTTCCTAGCAACTGAATCCTACTGGCATTAAATCTGCTTTCTCCAGACGTGAAAACTTGAACCTAAGAGGAATGTCAGTATCAAGAAGCAACATCAGTAGCTGAGGTAACATAAAGGAAATACACATTTTATTATCACAGGCAAAATCTTCAGCAGCGGTGTTACGTAGGGACTGCATCACATAGATTCTTTAGGCAGCATTGGCGGGACTCTGTACCAAGAGAATTCAGAAGAATAGAATCCAGAACAACCCTGCAGTGAACTGGAAGTCAAGAGAGTAAAGATATCCAATTCTCACTCCCCGAATTAATGATTCTGATGTTATCCCCACCCTTCCATGGAAAGGTTGACAATTACTGCTGCTGCTAAGTCACTTCACTTGTGTCCGATTCTGTGCAACCCCATAGACGGCTACCGTGCTGCTAAATCCAATGGACACTTCCCTTCTCAGAAGCATCCGAGACAACTGACCACTTCATTCTTCTCAAAGCAGTGTCTCCATTTGACCCCTTGTTTTTGCTCTCCTTGGCTTTTCACAGTTTTTGGACACATCTTGGTCTCCTCTTGCCCACTCCTCCTTTTCTATTTAACCTTACATTTGAAGTTCCTTCAGGCTCTGCTGTAAGCTTTCTGTCCTTCTCATTCTAAACTTTTGCCCTGTGCAATCTCATCCTCTCCTACAGCTTCATTAGGAGGGCAAAAACTCTCAACCCTGTATTTCTAGCTTCCTAGTTAGTAACTGCATTTGGGTGTCTCACAGACCTCTCAACTTTAAGTCTAAAAAACAAACTCACCACCCAATCTGTCTTTGCTCCTGTTTGGGAAGCCACTAAGATGGTGCACTGTTAGCATGTCCCCCTGAACACCCGAGCCATCTCTGACTGCTCCCTCGTCTATCACTTTGTCATGCTGGTTCTCCCTCTCAAGTTGTCTCTCTATCCCATTCTTTGCACAACAGTCAAGGTGGTGCCAACCATCATTTGGATGGTTGTAGTCGCCACTAAGTATCACATTCTACTCTTGCCAGCCTCCATTGCAAACAATCTATTTCCTACGAAAAAGCAGTAATCTATAGAAGTACAAGGAATTGGGGTATTTGCCTGCTTTAAACCCCTTTTGTTATTTACCATTGCCTATGGAATAATGTTCTCCTTAATTGAGGTGAAATTAGTAACATAAAATTAACCATTTAAACCGAACAATTCAGTGGCATTTAGTAAATTCACCATGTTGTCAAGCACGGGATCTAGCCGATTCTTAGATGATTTAATTGCCCCAAAATAGAATCCTATACTTGTTAAACTTTGGCTCCCCATTCCCTCTTCTCCCTGGCAACCATCAATTTGTTTTGTGTTTCAGTGAATTTCCATATTCTGAATATTGTATATAAATGCAATGAGCTAGGACCTTTTGTGACTGCTTATTTCACTTAGCAGAAGTGTTTCCAGGGTCGGTCCATATGGTAGCGTGCGTCAGTGCTTCATTCTTTTTTAGGGTTGAATAATATTCCTCTGTGTATCTATACGTGTGAAGTGAAGTGAAAGTCTCTCAGTCATATCCGACTCTTTGCAACCCCATGGACTAATGGTCCATGGAGTTCTCTGGGCCAGAATACTGGAGTGGTTAGCCTTTCCCTTCTCCAGGGGATCTTCCCAACCCAGGGATCAAACCCAGGTTTTCCACATTGCAGGTGGATTCTTTGACCATGATGGCTACTCCNACTTCAGCTTCTTCAGCATTACTGGTTGGGGCATAGACTTGGATAACTGTGATATTGAATGGTTTTCCTTGGAGACGAACAGAGATCATTCTGTCATTTTTGAGATTGCATCCAAGTACTGCATTTCGGACTCTTTTGTTGACCATGATGGCTACTCCATTTCTTCTGAGGGATTCCTGCCCGCAGTAGTAGATATAATGGTCATCTGAGTTAAATTCACCCATTCCAGTCCATTTTAGTTCGCTGATTCCTAGAATGTCTACGTTCACCCTTGTCATCTCTTGTTTGACCACTTCCAATTTGCCTTGATTCATGGACCTGACATTCCAGGTTCCTATAAATTGGTGCAACCCTTATGAAAAACAGTACAAGCATTCCTTACAAAATTGAAAATAGAGTTACCATATAATCCAGCTATATCCCACTCCTGGGATATACCTGGAAAAGACAAAAACTCTAATTCAAAAAGATACATGTACCTCAATGTTCACAGCCAAACTATTTACAATAACCAAGACCTGGAAGCAGCCTAAATGCTCATGAACAGATGAGTGGGTAAAGAAATTTTGGTGGATATATATATATATATACACACACACACACAAGGAAATATTCAGTTCAGTTCAGTCGCTCAGTCATGTCCGACTCTTTGCAACCCCATGAATCGCAGCACGCCAAGCCTCTCTGTCCATCACCAACTCCCGGAGTTCACTCAAACTCACGTCCATCGAGTCAGTGATGCCATCCAGCCATCTCATCCTCCGTTGTCCCCTTTTCCTCCTGCCCCCAATCCCTCCCAGCATCAGTCTTTTCCAATGAGTCAACTCTTCGCATGAGGTGGCCAAAGTATTGGAGTTTCAGCTTTAGCATCACTCCTTCCAAAGAACACCCAGGGATGATCTCCTTTAGGATGGACTGGTTGGATCTCCTTGCAGTCCAAGGGATACTCAATCAATCCCTCCCAGCATCACAGTCTTTTCCAATGAGTCAACTCTTCGCATGAGGTGGCCAAAGTATTGGAGTTTCAGCTTTAGCATCACTCCTTCCAAAGAACACCCAGGGATGATCTCCTTTAGGATGGACTGGTTGGATCTCCTTGCAGTCCAAGGGATACTCAAGAGTCTTCTCCAACACCACAGTTGAAAAGCATCAATTTTTCCGTGCTCAGCTTTCTTCACAGTCCAACTCTCACGCCCATACATGACCACAGGAAAAACCATAGCCTTGACTAGATGGACCTTTGTGGGCAAAGTAATGTCTCTGCTTTTGAATATGCTATCTAGGTTGGTCATAACTTTTCTTCCAAGAAGCAAGCGTCTTTTCATTTCATGGCTGCAGTCACCATCAGCAGTGATTTTGGAGCCCAAAAAAATAAAGTCAGCCACTGTTTCCACTGTTTCCCCATCTATTTCCCATGAAGTGATGGGACCAGATGCCATGATCTT